>JAANYP010003744.1:209692-386867 GCA_020465985.1 Centrapalus pauciflorus
AGAGGAGGGAATCGATTACAACGAAGTTTTTGCACCTGTAGCAAGGTTAGAAGCAATTAGGTTGTTTTTAGCGTTTGCCTCCTTCAAAGGCTTTAAAGTATATCAACTGGATGTTAAGAGTGCTTTCCTGTACGGGAAGGTGAAGGAGTTAGTGTATGTAGAACAACCGCCCGGATTTACAGATCCTAAATATCCTGAGAGAGTATATCGCTTAGATAAGGCTCTATACGGATTACATCAGGCACCTAGGGCGTGGTATGAGACTCTATCCAACCATCTGTTAGAGAACGGTTTTGAAAGGGGTAGGATAGATAGTACCTTGTTTGTTAAGAGGAAGGGCGATCACTTTATCTTAGTACAAGTGTACGTCGATGATATCATCTTTGGATCATCAGACGAACAGATGTGCAAAGATTTCGAGAAGGTGATGAAGTCTAAGTTCGAGATGATGCCATGGGAGAGTTAAATTTCTTTTTAGGGTTACAAGTTGACCAAAAGAAGGAAGGGATGTTTATCCATCAAACTAAGTATGTCTATGACATATTAGAACGGTTTGGGATGGAGGGAACTAAGTTGACTGCCCATTTCAGCACGCCGATTCAAGTGAATCACAATCTCGGGCCGGGTACTGAAAGTGATTCCGATGTGGATCCGACTTTATATCGGGCCATGATTGGGTCACTTATGTATTTAACTGCTTCAAGACCTGACATAATGTTTGCTGTGTGTATTTGTGCTAGGTTTCAAGCGAATCCGAAGGAGATGCATATGAAAGCTGTGAAGCGGATTCTACGATACCTCAAGTCGAAACCGAAGCTGGGACTTTGGTATCACGCGGAGGGAGATCTAGAGTTGGAGGCGTTCACAGATTCGGACTACGGAGGATGCAGCTTGACGCGCAAGTCAACGACTGGAGGTTGTCAGTTCCTAGGAGGGAGACTGGTGTCCTGGAAATGCAAGAAACAAACGTCGGTAGCCGTGTCAACGTGCGAGGCCGAGTATGTTGCTACTGGTAGTTGCAGTTCACAGGTTCTGTGGATACAACAACAATTGCGGGATTACGGTTTGGCTTACATTCAAACTCCTATTAGGATAGACAATCAATCTACAATTGCTATAACTAATAATCCAGTTAAACACAGTAAAACAAAGCACATAGACATAAGGCATCATTTTATTCGTGATTGTGCTGAAAAGAACTTAATCAAACTGGTAAAGTTGGCAACAGAAGATAATAATGCAGATTTATTTACCAAAGCGTTTGATAAGTCACGGTTTGAGTATTTAATTCAACTGAATGGAATGCGCAACCCAGAATAATTTGATCTTAGTAGTATTTTATTTCCTTTTATAGTAGTTATATTTCTTTCTTTTTTACAGTAGTCTGCTAATTTAGGTAAGTTTCTAATTTAGGAAAGTTTCTATTTTTAGTAAGTTTCTATTTTTAGTAAGTTAGTAGGTTAACTTAGTTTACTGCTTTTTGTTATGAAAAACAAAAGAAAAAGGAGAGAAAATTACAAAAATACAAAAAAAAAAGAGAATATCAGAAAAGGAGTTAAGTCTTAGATACATAGGTTCAAAGTGACGAAAATTAGCACCGTCGTTACAGCCTCTAAGTATTTAGGCTTTCACACATAATGCAACTAAATCCTAAGTGTTATACTTTATTTAGCTTGATGTGTTGGTAGGCATAATACATATAGGGAATCTCAAGGCTAATAAAATATTCTAGAAAAAGTCAAGCGTGTCACTAACCTAGATGTACGACCAATCGGTCTTAATTTTTATGTACAAGACATACAAACATTGAGTCTAAATGAGGTATGCGAACTTTCTGGGGATGTATGGCAACATCAAATACATCTGAAAATGGAAAGAATAGAAATATCATGTAAAACTGAGAGTCGAAAACATGCAACTCTGTTGTACGTAAGTAAAGACCTGTTGTCTCTGTTTAGATTCGGGTTAGCAGACATGTCGCTTTGTTGTACGTCAGTACAGACCTGTCACCGCTATCTGCTAACTTTAAAAATAAACCTTAAGTCGAACTAAGACACTTTGTTGTATGAGAATATAGACCTGTGTCCGATGTTTGTCTTTTAAAGAAAGTTTGCAAATACCAACAAGTTAGAATTTTTGTCTGTGTGCCTTGATCATAAAAGTATGTCTATGTCTGAGTCACGTAAGATAATTTCCTGATAAATAAAAAGGACAAGGGATATTCCGAAATGTAGAATGTTTAAAAGGGACAAAATACCAACAATCGGCTAAATAGGTATGTCACGACAAACAATCAAAGGAATTCAAAAAATTCCTAAGTGTGAAAGTTTAAGTACTGAAAGTTAGTATCGGACATCGCTATCTGATTGAACCTTTCTTAGACTATACTCATCAAAAATATGTTGTTAAGTATTTAGCTTAGATTGTAAATTTTTTCTTAAGTCTAGATTAAATTTTTGGTCAAAATTTTAGTTTACTTTATTTTATTTTATTTTATTTTTACCTTAGTTTATTTTATTTTATTTTAGTTTAGTTTAGTTTAATTTTACTTAGGTAAAAGGTCAAAAGTTACTGAGGGTGCATTCAAAGTTGGATAAAATAAACATTGCGTGAAATATTTGTGCTTAGGGTAAAAGAATTGGCATAGTTTATCTTGTTACACAATACCGTAGAAAAAGGTTGAAAAAGGTTGAAGTTATTTCAAAATTTTCGAAATTTTTTCTAAGTGTTGGAGGTTTCGAATCTAAGACAGACTCGAATAAGGAGTACTTCGAATCTGTCAGTAGATTCGAATCTATGCTTAGACTCGAAGGTAGGTGGTATAAATAGGTTAACAGTGAAGTCATTTATTTCTTACTGTTTTCGATTCTACTTCCTCGAATCTATTCAGGCGATTTCGAATCTATTTTCTCGAGTCTACCGTATCTCTACTAAACGACATTTTGTCGAGTTTCAAGCTAGTGTGTTCGATTCTACTACTGTATCTAGGTATAATCAACTTGATTGTACAAGTTTCAAGTAGTTTTATACACAATTTCAGGACAAATCGTCGATTTTTGAAGTTTTATAGGTTGAAATAGGGTTTTTGCTAAATTACCAAGTTTGGACTTATAAAAGATCAAATTAGAAGCATAAATCAATGATTAGAACCTAGTTGAACTAATGTATGTGATTTACCAAGTTCAAAATGGTTAAAATCTTGGGTTTTTGTTGAAACAATGGCCGACGGGGTTTCGAGTCTGTTCATACACTTTTTCGAATCTGTTCATGGGTTTCTCGAATCTATCATTAGATTCGAGATGACCATGATATTCGAATATGTCCATTAGACTCGAATAGGGACTCTTCGAATCTGTCAATTACATTCGAATATGGACACTTCGAATCTGTTACTTTCGAATCTGTACTTTATTTAATTTGTTTAATTTAAATTTTATTAAACTTGTGGAAATTTAATTGTGTTAGATTTTGTATTTAATAAAGTACAAAATAAAACAAATTTTGAATTTAAACAAGTTTATTGATTTTTAATAAGTCTAACAGTTTTTTTTATTGTGCAGATATGGCAGTTCGTGCTTTTGTTCCGAAACATAATATGGTCCTAAATCCAGACAATAATATCCCTGAGGCGCAGGGATATCGACAAGTTTTGGATTTCCTATTTAATACATATGACTATCTATTACATATCTAGACTGCTATCGTCACACAGGGTGTACCAACAGTGTGTGATGTGTTCACACAAGCTGATCAACAGGCTGATGATGAAATGGAGGAAATGTCTGAGGAAGAGGACTGTGAAGACCTTACTAAGTTTGATGATGAGCAAATGATTGCTATGCTTGTCAGAATATTCAATAAGAAGAGGTTTGGTGGTAAGATGCTGCAAAAGAAATCAGGTGCCATCAAGAAGAAGGCATTTGACAAAACTAAGGCTGAGTACTTTAAATGTGGCAAAACAGGCCATATAGCTACTGACTGTGTGTCTAAAGTTGTTGGCTCTTCCTCCAAAGCATACAAGACAAACAAAGACGGTGGCTACAGGGTTAAGTACCTAATGGCCATGTCTAAGCTGAAGAAGTTGGAAGACTCGGTGGCTTCCAACAAGCAGAAGGAACTTATGGCTGAAACTTGTGACTGGGAGGAGTCTGATTCATCATCTGATGAAGAGGACAACAACTGTCTGATGGCCAACACTTATGTCCCCTCAACAAGCAACTTCAAACAGGAACTGGCTAAAGCTGAAGCTCTCAGCACTTTGGAGAACTGGAATCCAACAATGATGTTTAAGGTACAAAACTGTAAGGATTACAATTCTGATGAAAAAGTCAAAATATTAATTATTTACTTGTTGATTTAAAAGCTGCTGTTGGGAAGCATGATGCTTTGAAGTCTGCGATCTCTATGTTTAAAACTGATCTTGAAACAAAAACTAATGAACAGATCAACTTTCATAAGTTGAAAGCTGAGCTTGATTAAGTAAAACACATCAACACCATTTTATTAGAAGAAAAGAGAGAGACAGACTCAAAGCATGTTAAGCTTCAAAGATTGTTGACACCTGTAGCCAGTCAGCTCAGAAAGTCAACCACTGTATCAGTCAGTAGATACCTGCTCAAATCCAAGCCTATCTTGGAGGAGATCTTGATATAGCAGCTTCAATTGTTGAGATTAGTAATCTGGAAAAAGACTTATCCACTCTTGGTGAGCTTCCAAGTACTTTTATCCATAGAGTAAATGGAAAGCTGGTCTCAACAAACAGGTTTGTCAGGCCTCAAAACACTGATAGTTTTTGTGAAAAAGCTATAAAGACTGATGATGGAATGTGTTCTCCATCCAATCAGCCTGCTAAGTGGATAGCTGGTTCACACAAACGGAAGAATGGAAAACAGTCTAAAGCTGATGGCAAGAAACCTGTTAATCCATTTAATGCTGAACATTTTGAGAAAAAAATTTTCAAAAGGGAAGCAACCTGCTTTCAACAAAGGTAAGTCTCATGTTGGAAGCAAATCTGCTGTGATTTAAAACAAGTTTTTCAATCATAGTGGAATGCGGGTTATAAATGAAAGAAAATCTTTTGATAAAACTAGAAGTAATGATCATGTTGATTGGCAACAGTCATCACATCTCAGTAAACGAAAAGAAAAAGCCATTGTTCAATCTGAGAAAACAGAGAATAAGTTTTCCAAACCCGTGGAAGGACAAAAGACAATCAAATGACCTGTGTTTGATCTCTGTCCTCCCAAAAAGAGGAAAGAGGACACATGCAAAGCTGTTGCTATTGTATCTTCTACTCCAATTGTTGGTTCTTCTAAGAATAGTGATAAGTTTGCTAAACCTATTGAGAAGTCCAACAAAGATATCCAAGAATGTGTTTCTGGGGGTACTTCTTCCAAAAAGTCTGAAAAGAGAAAATGCAACAAATGTGGGAAGAGGACACATATGGCCAAAGACTGTCCTGAAACTGAGGACATGAGGCCTGCTGACACTGTTAGCTCTAACATTGCAAAAACCTGCATTGTTGAAAGTAACATGGTCATTGAGGAGAGTATTTTAGCTGATACAATCCAAATTGGGAATATTACTGTATCTAAGTGGCCCATCAACAAATGTTGATGAAGAAGGAGAACTCATCCTTATGATGAGTTCCCCTAAAAACTAATAATTTCCCATGACACTCTGCAGGTTAAACAACCAAGCCAGGTTTGGTACTTGGACAGCAGCTGCTCAGGCCACATGACAGGTTGTAAAGATTTGCTGAGTGATGTCAGGCTTAAAAAAACCCAAAGGTAACCTTTGGTGACAATGTTCAGGGATCCATAGAAGGATATGGAACCCTTCAAGCTGGTACTGCAATATTCAAAAGAGTAGCCTATGTGTTGGACTAAAACATAATCTTGTTAGCATTAGCCAACTATGTGATGTTGGCTACAAGGATAACTTTGATGAGCACCTGGGGTACATACTGACCCAAAGGCAAAGTTGTGCCGTGTGCACAAAGGAAGAAAGGTGTATACGTTGTGGACATAAAATCTGCTAATCCTACAACTGAAACCTGTTTCATCTCAAGGAGTAATGCAGACCTTAACTGGTTATGGTACAAAAGGCTATCACATCTGAACTTTAAGAATATCAACAAACTCTGTAAGAAAGAGTTGGTAACAAGTTTGCCTTCTATAACTTTTGTTATGGATAAACTCTGCACAGCTTGTGAGAAAGGCAAGCAGAGAAATTAATCTTTTAAATCCAAGCATAATTTCTCTATTGATACTCCTCTCTTCTTAATCCACATGGACTTGTTTGGACCTGTCAGTGTCCCACGTCTAGGAGGTAGAAGATACACTCTAGCAATGGTTGATGAGTTCTCCAGGTTTACATGGGTGATCTTTCTAAAGACCAAAGGAGAGGCTGCCAGATAAATTATAGTATTTATCAAAAAGATGGAATTTTTGTACTCTGATAAAGTCAAGCAGCTTAGAAGTGATCATGGTACTGAATTCAAAAATAGTACTCTTGAGGACTTCTGTGAAGAAGGAGGGATCTCTAAAAACTTTTCAGCTGTAAGAACTCCACAACAAAATGGAGTTGCTGAAATGAGGAATAGAAATCTCATTGAAGCTGCTAGAACCATGCTGTGTGCATCAGGTTTGCCTTCATCATTTTGGGCTGAAGCTGTCAACACTGCCTGCTTCCCTCAAAATAGATCCTTAGTGGTGAAAATGTTCAATAAGACTCCTTATGAGTTAATCAGAGGGAGAATGCCAAATATAAGCTAATTCCATGTGTTTGGATGTCTCTGTTTCATCCTAAATTAAAGGGACCAGCTGCCTAAATTTGAACCCAAAGCTGATGAAGGTGTGTTTGTAGGATATTCTACTGTTTCTAAAGCCTACAGAGTATACAACTACAAAAGAATGGTGATAGATGAATCTAGCAATGTCACCATTGAGGAGTCTAATAATGCCACTACCAAAGCTATTCCTGAATCAGTTTCAGGAGAGTTCAGCTTTGATGATGTTATGGATTCCAATGTTGAGGAAAAGGACTCAAAAGCTTCCACATCATCTAGAGTGGAACCTGTTAACCACAATAAACATGATGATGATTGTGTTAGTACCCCCTGTGTGATTATGTACTGATATAGTTAATACACCATGTCCAGAACCAATCAATGTTGATTTCCCTGAATCCTCTGCTGATGTGTTCAACAATAATGATTTAGTCTCGATGGGTGAACAGGCTCAAGACATCAGTGTGTCTGAAAATCTTGAAAGTTGTTCTGCAAGACCTAACGAGAATGAAACTGATACAGGAGAATCATTATTGAAACATGATCCTAAGTGGAACAGGTGTCACCCCAGAGCCTGGTATGACACTTTCGCTGATTTTCTTATGAGCAATGGTTATTCAAGAGGTAAAATGGATACCACATTGTTCATAAAGAAGGTGAAATCTGATATTATGATTTTTCAAATTTATGTGGATGACATAATATTTGGTTCTACTAAGGAACAATTATGCAAGAATTTTTCACTGCTCATGAAATCTAAATATGAAATGAGCAAGATAGGTGAACTTACTTTCTTTCTAGGATTACAGGTTAAACAAACCTGAAATAAAATTTTCATAAATCAAAGAAAGTATACGTTAGATCTTTTTAAAAAGTTCAAATTTGATCAAAATTCTCCCATCAAAACCTCAATGGTAACCAATGTAAGTTGGATGCTGATGCCGGCGGCAAAGCTGTTTCAGTAACAGCTTATAGAGGCATGATTGGGAGCTTGTTGTATTTAACTAGCTAGTAGACCAGATATTATGTTTGCTACCTGTTTATGTGCTAGGTTTCAAGCTGATCCAAAAGAATCACATCTAGCTGCTGTCAAAAGAAACTTCAGATACCTAAAGGGTACACCAGGTTTAGGTCTTTGGTATCCCAAAGACTCCAGCCTTGAGCTAATTGATTATTCAGATTCTGATTTTGCAGGTTGTAGGCTAGTCAAGAAAAGCACAACAGGTGGATGTCAACTTCGTGGTGGTAAGTTAATCTGTTGGTGCAGCAAGAAGCAGGTGTTTCTACTTCTACTGCTGAAGCTGAGTTCATTGCTGCTGGAAGCTGCTGTGGACATATTCTATGGATGCAGCATCAGCTTGAAGATTATGGCCTTATATATAGGAAAACTCCTATTCTGTGTGATAATACAAGTATGATAGCTATCTCCAACAATCCAGTCTTCCACTCTAGAACAAAGCATATTGAGGTCAGATCCGTCAAAATTTTGCAGAACAGCTTGGACATGTCAAGTTTTACTTGACCTGTACTTAACAAGTTTTTGTAAATTTGGACAGCTTGGATATATAACAGGCTTGACAAAATAAGTTTTAACCTCAAACCTGTTCTGTTGTACAAACTTTCAACCTGCTCACTCTCTTAATCTGTCATACAAGGCAATGCCTTGTAATCTATTCAGCTATTGAACAAGTTTCACAATGAAACATGTTCTCATATAGCTGCACAGGTTGCATGAACAACTTGAAGAGTGATCAGTTTGTGAGGAAACCTATTCATCACAAGTTTGAACAACAGCTTAGAACACCAGTTTTAAGTTTTAACATACAGAATGGATTTATCCTCAACCTACAGTTTTCTCTTCGCCTCTGTGGTGATAAGTCTGAGCTGCAAAGTTGTTTCATTTGACCAACTCAGCAGGGATGAAATTTCAATTGTCCTACAGTTTGTGGATGGACAACTCTGAACATGACAAGGTGGATTTTCCTGAATTTGAGGAACCTGGTGCAACAAGAACAACGTCTAGCTGCTGTCAGATACCTAGCATCTATACACCTCTCAACCTTTATTGTCAACTGCAGTGTTTCCTGTAATAGGAAACAGGGTCTTCTATACCCCAGTTCTTGATAATGAACCTCCACTAGCAACACCAATGAGGAGGTTGCTTGGTTTAGTGGAAGGACTATCTACTCAGAAGGTGGATCCATTCACTGCTCCCAAAGGAAAATCCAAATCAAGGCAAAACATGGTGAAACGGGCCTTGAAAACAACTGAAGCTAAGCCTGTCAGGAAGAAGGCTAAAACAGCTAAGTCTGTCCCATCAGCCTCAGTGGCTGAGGGGGAGCAGACTGGTCACCCTGGTTCATCAGTTGAACCTGAAGCCTTTGTGGCTGGTGCCTCTGTGGCACCTGAGACCATGGAACAGGCTGAACCTCCTGTTCTTGACCGAGTCTCACCACCAGTCCAAACACAACTCCGTACAACTTCTCCTCAATCCCCACTATGTCCCAATACTCCTGGCTAAGAAGAAAATCATTAGCTAATAAGAAAACCTCCTCTCAAACCAGCCCTCTGACCCCTCCCAACAGGAGTCAATTGAAAAAGAAGCAACCCCTGCTGCTTTTGCTTCTCCTACTTTGGGAGAAAGTGCAGCCACTCTGGAGCAGGCTTCACTCCATAAAGAGTCCACCCAGAGTCAGCATGAGCCCTCTGGTTCCTCCCAACAGGAACCAGTTGTACAAAAAGAGACCACCACATCAACTGTCCAAGCCTTTCAACAGGCTGAAGACATTGAACGACCGGAGCACTCTCCACTCTGCACTAAGTCCACACAGTCACCCCGTCATACTTCTCATACACAATCTGAGTCTGCACAAGGTGCCAAAACTGCTGATATAAACCAATCAGCATATCAGCCTTTCACTACTGCACCTGGTGATGCAGTTGTTCTACACCAAACAGCTGTTGAAGGACCAACATCCCAAGCTGATGAACCTCAGGGAATGGAACATCCCTCTGGTGAGGTTGCTCCCCAAGTGAAAATTCCATCATCAGCCTTCACCACTGGTGATTTTGAAATGCACATCGCATCTCCTAGTGAAGAGGTGCCTACAAACCAAGGTACTACTGAGGGAACCACCCAAGGTCTTAATAAAGGTGCTACTATCCCAGTTTCATCTGAAAGGCCACCAACTCCCACTGCCTCACTTAATGATGTAGCTACAACCACTGTTGAAGGTCCTCTTGACCCTTCTATGCTGGGCCTCTTAACTTATGCCCAGGCTATGGAATTTCTTTCTAAAGTATCCCTACCATCACCTACTGAGCCTCATACTCCACAATCCTCTCCATCCCACTCCTCTCCATCCACTTAGTCAACCCATACACCTCCATTCCCAAAAATCTGTCTTTGAAGGATCAGCTTTCTGTGCTGACCAACAAAGTTGGTTCTTTGGAATCCTCCATGACTTCTCTTCCCTCCATTATTTCAGACTCTGTATCTGCTCAGCTTTAGGGGTTCCTTGATTCATTCAGGGCTTCTCTTCCAACCCCTGCTCCCCAAGCTAATCATTCCTCTCAGCTGCTTGCACTCACTGCACAGCTGCAACAACTCTCATCCTCCCTCTCCTCAATTCTTTCTCACCAACTAGACTCCATGTCCACCCTGTCAACTGTTTCCCAACAGTTGTCAGCCTTGCTGAAACCTGCTCAACCACTCTACCATCTACTTTGGGCAGCCTAAATACCTTACTGGTCTCTTTGTCAAATTTTGTGTCTTCAAACTTTCATGATATGCATGAGTCCCTTGAACTTACTCTTGCACAGCTTCAAAGTTTGGTGTTCACAGAATCTGACAGGGCTATTATCTCCCAGATGTCATTCCTTGCAACTTCTCATTCCTCTTCTCTTCACACCTGTGTTACCCAGTTAGCAGAGGTTAAGGATAACTTGGCTTTCTTAGTGCATAGTCTTGTTAGTTACAAACCTGTCGCAAAATCTGCTGCTGCCCAGCCTGTTGGATCCGTTCCTTCAGACAGGACTATTGTTGAAGGCTCTGTGCCATCTCCTTCGAAGGGGGAGAAATCTTCATCTCCCTCTAAGGAGAAATCAGCTTCAGTAGGGCAAGCAACATGTCTTTCCCAAACTGGCCCAGTTGAAGGTTTGTCCAAAGTCTCTGTAACTGCTCAGCCTACTCAGGCTGGATCTCCAAGCCCTACATCATCTAAGGGGGAGGAATTCATTCCTGAGGACAGGCCTAGTAGAATGAGGCACTGAATTTTGGAACAGACTGATGAAGAAGAAGAGGAGGATATGGAAGTTGCTCAGACCAAAGCAGCAAAGGGTAAAGGAAATGCCTCTGTGGACACTGACTATCTCAAGGCTGCTCAGCTCAAATTTGACAAGTCTCAATCCAAAGAAATAGGCAATCCACTAGAGACTTACTATACATTCAAAGAAGAGCAGCTTCAGATTCTGGAAAGACAGAAGAAGAAGGTAGCCTCTGCCAAAGCCTTTGAATACAAGGAGGCAAGAAAAACTAAAATGCCCTCCTTGGATGTTTAAAAAAACTGTTAGAGGCTGCAAAAGAGTCAGTGACTGATAAAAAGAAAGAGAAGGAAAAGAGTTCACAGGTCTTAGTAACCAAGTCAAAGCCTGTATCCTCCTCAGCAAAAGCCCAAGTCCACTTTGATAATGTGGCAAGGAAGAAGTTTGTTAGATCCAATTTTCATTTGATGAAATAAATAAGTCTAGGGTTGATATTATAAATATAGTATAGTTGTATTTTAATATAAATAGAAAATACTATTTTGTATCGAATCTGACATTTGATTTTGTAAATTGCACGGAAAGCTAGAAAGTGGATTAGGGTTACAGTGCAGTAAAGAAACATCTCTGTAAATCATTTTGGCAATTACAATCATTCGGTTAGTGTTGATTCTTGTTCATAATTGTTTCTTTATGATTGTTGATTGAATTAACTTGAATTACAATTGGTATATAGCTCAGAAATGATTTTTTTGATTGAAAGTTTAAAAACTGTCACTGTTTCATCATTTTTTGTAGAAAATTGAAAATCTCGAAGGGTTTTTGATTCAGTGGATTGTTGTTTTTGATATTTGGATCGAAGGATTATATATGAAAAACGAACAGATTGATCATAAGATTAATCTGTAATTCAAAACACTTAAAAAGATTCATCGATTTTTCTAAAATTTTGAAAAACCCATTGTTCTTCACTGTTCTTGTGAAATCAAGGGGTTTAATCTGTTTTTAACCTAAGTGTTTTCAGAAAAAGTGTTTGTAATTGAAAACCTTACCTTCGATTTCATTTTGGGAACAATTGATGCATTTTCATTGAAAAGATATTGAATTCTAGACTTGGATTGAAATAAAAATTATAAAACTCGAAGCAAGTGTGTTCATAGTTTAAATCGAGTTGCAATAAGCTTTTATCCGAGTTGCACATCATTTTCAATCGAGTTGACTTTATATTTCATTCGAGTGTGCCTGAAAAGACAATCGAGTTGAAATCAAATTAAATCGAGTTTATCAGATGAGTCATTCGAGTTGAATTCTTTTTCATTCGAGTTTGGAACAAGCTTTATTTGAGTTTTATAAAACATCTATCAACTGGATTCCAATTTGAATCAAGTTTTTAAAAGACCAATTCGAGTTTAATCAATCACTAGTCAACATTACTCGAGTTTACTATTACTTCATTCGAGTTTCACAGAAGCAACATTCGAGTTTCACATAAGCTTCATTCGAGTTGCATTCTTAATCTGATTGATTGATTTTTTCTATATTCGAGTTTCCATCTTAACAATTCGAGTTTTCTCATTCATTGTTCGAGTTTTCACATTCACTGATCGAGTTTCATTCTATACTCATTCGAGTTTGATCAACTTACATTCAAGATTGATCAATTTCTAATCAAATTTTCATTTAAAAGATCTTGGAAGATTCCTGTTATCAGTCAAAATGTCTAAAGACGCACTAGCCATGGGGTTGGAAACAAAACCTCCAATTCTGTACAGAGGTGAATACATACAATGGAGGGAGAGATTTCTTGAGTTCATTAGTTTTCGTGACCTGTCTGATGAGATGCTGAAGTCACTCAATGACGGATCGTCTATTTTTGTTGAGACAATACCTGCTGTACCCACAGGCAACCCTCCAATACCTGAAAGAACCGTTAAGGTCACAAACCTAACTGAAGCACAAAAGCATAGAAACTAGTGATGTGATCTCACCCGATTAATATGAGATTGATCACGAGTGGTCCGATCGTTCTATTGGATGTTATTATGATATATGGATAGAACCGCGACCCGTTGCCTATAAACGAGGCAAGAACCTTGGTATATATAGCGAAACCGCGTCCATTGCCTAGAAAGAAGCAAGAAACTTGGTATAAGAAAACACCACAACCAACCTCACCAAGTTGATTGATAAGTTTTGAACGCCACAAGCTAGAATACTTGATAAGTTCTAAAAGTTCGTAAGGAACAATAAGAGTTATAACTCACAATATTACTCAAATGAAGGATGATTACAAATGAGAACTTTGGCCACTATTTATAGACGAAAATATAAGGAAAACCAACCATCTAGATAAGTAACAAAAACTATCAAGATAAGCGATCAAATAAGCAAAACTACTTATCAAAAGGGTCTTCTTGACATTTCACCTCTTGAATTTTCTAGAATGTGTCTTGGTTTGAATTAAAGAGACGACTTTCAAATAAATGCTCATGACCTTCAAATTGCCTCGAATTAAAGAGAAGACTTTCAAATTGCCTTGTAATTAATCTTGAGAAGTACATTGAACATGGACACTCTTTTGGGCAGAACTTTGGACGTGGCAAATGAGCCTATATTGCGCTTTATTCTTCTTGAAAAGATAGGAGAAATGCTTAGCTTTCATTGGGCTTTTATTTGACTCAAATCGGGCTTGAAATGAGTGAGTTATGGACAAAACATGGGCTAAGTGTGGGGCTAGCTGAAATTCTTTATTCATGGGTTATGTTTGGGTAAATAAACATAACTTGGGTTATGAAAAACAAGGCTAATCTTGGGCTTCAACTTGTAGCAAAATTAGGAAGCTTGCTTGGTTATTTTGCGAAGACACGGGAGCATTATTCTATCAAGATTTAATCAGTCCATTGGTAGCACCTCGGAACATCTTGGATTTAGACCTTGTGATAGGACCGATCTTCCACCTTAATGGATGTAACACCCTCGAACTAATGCACAATGCCACGTAAATAACACTTCATCCATGACATAATATAATAATCTCTACACTATTCCCAAGATACATACATGAAAACCCGATAATTTTAAGACTTTAATTATACAGTAACAGTCACGGAAATCTCTGAAATAACGCAACCTATCCGAAGTATATAAACAGTTCACAAAATATAACTACCTCCACAAAAGGTAGCTAACTCCTTGATCAAAGATAATGTAAACCTACTTTGATGCAGCAGGCCTACTAGCAGTCCGGTCACCTGCGATCCACACAACAACACACAGGTCAGCTAAAGCTGGTGAGAATGCAAGGGTTAGTGTACGATTATAAAGCTCAATAAATAAATAGCTCGATAATAACATGTTCAGCGTTCTCTACTGAACAAGAATATGAGATCCCACAAAGTAGCTCAATAGGTACTCAACTCGTGTGGATGAATCCACGTACCCAAATCCCTAGACCGCACAAAGCAGTCGTCAGGACTCAAAAGGGAATTGGGAGCGACCCAACCCCTGCCCAGCCGTATGGTTTAGTGTCTCAACAGCTCAAGTGTCCCAAATCTCATATTTAAGTTAAAGTTCACAATAGCTCAGTAATACAAGCATGATAAAATCTCAATAAAAACTCGTAAGAAAACTCATAATATCTCATAAAAAGCTCAGTAAAAGATCATGCAAGTATTAATAAATAATCGTACAAGTATCTCAACAAAACATGCAAATTCACCAGCTCAGCTAGATACACTAAGTCTCGGTTCCCTGCCCTTCCCCTACCCTGACAACACGAGACCCTGAAAATACAATAACACAATCTCAATATCACAATCTCAACCCAACAACTCTATACACAATTCTCAACAACTCACGAGACTCCAAGGACCCAAACATAAGACCCACAAACCCGAAAACCCGACCCGAAACCCTAGCCGCATCGCGGCCGCACTGACCATCGCGGTCGCGGTCGCGCTGACCATCTCGGTCGCGGCCGCGCTCAGGCTAACCGCCTGCGATCAACTCAAGAACATCGCGGCCCGCGATCACGGGATCGCGGCCGCGCTCACGGTCGAACAGAACCAGAAATGCTCTGTTTCTTGCACAGACCAGGGATTTAATCCCAAACTCATTTATGCTCGATTTACAGTCAAAAAATACTACGAATTCATTCAGATGCAGATACAAATCCAATTCAAACTTCCTTCAATGATTAACAACAATTAACTCACAAAATTAAGCTCCAACTTACACTTTAACTTGAGGAAGAAGATGGCAACAAATCTTAGGAGCTTCAATCAGAATTCACCTTCACTTGATTGCTGCTAGGTACTGGAATCACAACACACACACTCACACTCTTAACTCTGGCTTTGGAAAAATGATTTTGAAGGACAAAGAAGCCACAATATATATACGTATTGGGTTTAATTCGGTCCGATAACCACAAATCCGATCCCGATACCCAAAATACAAATTTATATCCCCGGGTCCCAAATAAAATAATTAATCCAATGAAATAATTCCACGTACCTATCCCAAAAATGGGATGTTACAAGTCCTCCCACCTTATAAAGATTCTGTCCTCAGAATCTAGCTCGAAACGAAGAGGTGAGGATATCGGCTGCGCATCTCTGACTCAGGCTCCCATGTAGCGCTGGTACCCTTATGGTGCTTCCACTACACCAACACTAACGCCACCTCTTTATTACGCAGCCTCTTCACCTTGCGATCTGTCACTGCCTTAGGCTGCTCAGCATACTGCAGTCTGTCATCGACCTCAATCTCTTACAAAGGTAGTCGCTGATCATCACGGGCTAAACACTTACGAAGATGGCTGACATGGAAAGCATTATGCACTCCCGACAACTCTGAAGGCAAATCCAGACGATAAGCCTGGTCTCCAATCCTCTCGACAACCTCAAATGGCCCAATATAACGCGGACCCAACTTACCTCGCCTCCGAAATCGAATAATCCCTTTCAATGGTGAGACTTTCAACATCACGGAGTCTCCGACCTGAAACTATAACTCAGACATCCGGCGATCCGCATAACTCTTCTGGTGACTCTGAGCTGTCCTAATCCGATGCTGAATCATAGCGACCTTGTCGCTAGTCTCCTGAAGAACCTCTGGCCCGCTGATAGGATGCTCCCCGACCTCTCCCCAACACACCGGAGTCAAACACTTACGCCCAGAGAGAGCCTCAAATGGAGGCATGCCAATAGATGCGTGATAGCTGTTATTATACGCATACTCAAGTAGCGGCAAATGAAGATCCCAGCTACCCCCGAAATCAATAACACAAGCCCGTAGCATACCCTCCAAAGTCTGATTAGTCCGCTCTGT
The DNA here is from genome assembly GCA_020465985.1 of Centrapalus pauciflorus. Classification (NCBI taxonomy): domain Eukaryota; kingdom Viridiplantae; phylum Streptophyta; class Magnoliopsida; order Asterales; family Asteraceae; genus Centrapalus; species Centrapalus pauciflorus. The sequence continues at coordinate 226,077 of JAANYP010003744.1, forward strand.
TTGACCCCCTGTTTGCGGATGATAAGCCGTACTCAGCTGAACTCGGGTGCCCAACTCTCTCTGAAAGCTCTGCTAGAATCGCGACACAAATCGGATGTCTCGGTCAGACGTAATAGACCTCGGAACTCCATGCCTCGCAACAATCTCACTAATGTAGAGGCGCGCGAACTGATCCATCGAAATGGTCCCACGAACGGCAAAGAAGTGGGCGCTCTTCGTAAGCCGATCGACAATAACCCAGATCATATCATTCCCATGAATAGTCCGCGGGAGTCTCACTATGAAGTCCATGGTGATATCATAGCATTTCCACTCTGGAATCTCCAACGGCTGAAGTCTGCCATGCGGCTTCTAATGCTCACTCTTAACTCTCAGACACGTCATACACGCCTCCACATACTTCCCTACATCACGCTTCATCCCTGGCCACCAATAATGAACCCGCAGATCTCGGTACATCTTCGTGCTGCACGGATGGATCGACAATCTAGACTTATGGGAATCGTCTAGAATCAACTGTCTCAAACCGCCTACTCTAGGGACCCATACTCGACCACTGAGAGTCATCAGACCTCTGTTGTCTCTACCTAGTAGCTCCAACTGACCAGCTAACGTCTCTCTCTGCACATTTTCGCCCCTCAGCCCCTCCTCCTGAGCTAACCACAGGCTATCAATCAAGGTCGACGTGACCTCTAATCGAGAACTCTAGACGTAACCGTCTGCTCATAGGATCTCCTGCTCAAAGCGTCTGCCACCACGTTAGCTTTCCCTGGGTGGTACTGGATGTCACAATCATAGTCCTTCAGAAGCTCCATACTGCGCCTTTGTCTCATGTTCAGCTCCTTCTGGTTGAACAAATACTGCAAACTCTTATGATCAGTAAACACTGTAAATCTCGTCCCATATAGATAATGACGCCATATCTTCAAGGAAAAGACTATGGCGTCCAACTCTAGATCATGCACCGGCCAGCTCAACTCGTAAGTCCTAAGCTGTCTCAAGGCATACGCGATCACCTTGCCTCTCTGCATCAGTACACATTCCAACCCGGTGAATGAAGCATCGCAATACACAGCAAAATCCTCTAAACCCTCTGGCAACGCTAGAATAGGAGCCCTACATAACCGACTCTTCAGCTCTAGGAAAGCACTCTCCTGCTCCTCGGTCCACACAAATGGCACTGATTGTCTGGTCAACATCGTCAAAGGCACAGCAATCCGCGAGAAATTCTCTATAAACCGCCGATAATACCCAGCCAAACCCAAGAAACTGCGAACCTCTGACACAGATGTGGGTTAGCCCTAACTCATAATCGCCTCAATCTTCGCGGGGTCCACCTTAACGCCCTCACTTGTCCCCATGTGCCCTAAGAACTGCACCTCTCGAAGCCAAAACTCACACTTCGAAAACTTGGTGTATAGCGTCTCTCGCTGCAAAGTACTCAAGACCTCTCTCAGATGCTGGCCATGCTCCTCGCTACTCCTCGAGTAGATCAAAATATCATCAATAAACACAATCACAAAACGGTCGAGCATCGGCCTGCAGACCCTATTCGTCAGGTCCATAGACGCTGCTGGGGCGTTAGTCAGCCCGAACGGCATGACTAAGAACTCATAATGTGTAAGACCCAAGATTTCACAAAGGTCTTAAGTCTAGGCCTAGTAGCAACGCAATATCAATCATGAAACTAAGATAAAATTAACAGTGCGGAATTAAAGTTAATTACAAACAGAGACAGAATTTAAGTGATAGGGTATAGACTTCTAGACTATTACTTCAAAGCACAAAATAAAAACTAGCCCCGAACCCCAAAGCTCTATTATCAGCCATGTACCAAGGTGTTGAAACAGGTTCTAAAGCACTTCAAGCTCTTTCGAAGTCCTGACCTATGAACTAGGTCCAGCCAATCCTTTGCCTTTACCTGAAAAATAATGCAACAACGAGGTAAACTTAATTGCTTAGTGAGAATGTAGAATTTCACATTTAACATGCAATTATGAACGCGGAAGCACATGCACTGCACTCGGCTCATGCACGACTCAGCTGTATTGCTTATGCACTGCACTAGGCTCTTGCACAGCTCAATCTCGAAGGGACATTGGCCAATTAATGCTCTTTAGTTGCGCGACTTTGCTCAGCTCCCAGTTATAAAAACTGTTGTTGTTGTTGAGACTTTAGACAAATTCATAAGGAATGCTCGGATGATGATAACTCCATACACACGCATCATTAGTGGGGATTAGCCACGTACTGGGCTAGCTACCAGTAATTGCTATATGGGTATCATCAGAATGCTCAGCTCTAGCTACCCTCTGTGCTTTCATCACGTAAATCAGCACATCATAAGCCTAACATTAACCCAACACTGAGCATAGTGGTGGTGTTAAGCTTAACAATGAAATGACTCGTCAAAGAATCGAATCTAGAAGAAGAAATACTCAGCTCAACAAATCATAGTAAATATACTATGACAATATATCAATAAGCTCAAGATCAGAATGCCAAATAAATCAGAATAAAGTAACAAAAGTCTCAATTCACATAATTTGCAGTTAAAGTAAAATCTACAACTCACAGTTACTAGTTAATTGTGCACTTTCACTTTCTGGCTCTGGCTCTGTTGCTCACAAACTGTAGTGGATTAGAACAACTATCTGACTTATGTCAGACTTTCAGATGCTTGCCATTTTGCTTGTTGCTCAATCTGTTAATAATATCATTTCTGATATTTATTAGCCTTTGTATCATCTAAATAGTAAATTCAGTATTTATTCGATCAATAACTCAATGTTCGTTCGTTGATCTTTTAATCTCAAAATCTCATATCTCGATTATATGATTATTAATCTCATTAGAATCTTTCTTTCATTTGTATTCTTTGTAAATCATATTCTCAAAAGTTCAATGTATATATATATATATATATATATATATATATATATATATATATATATATATATATATATATATATATATATATATATATATAATTATTAAGCTAATTATTTTGTTATTTTATGTGTTGTTTATGTGTCTTATTCAAGATATTAAATTTTTAGGGAATGGGATTCGATTTTAAGCACTAAATTCGAATTATATTCTAAACTTGAAGACATCAAATTTGAGTATAAAAATAAATTCGAAATCCATGTTCTTCGAACATGCATCAAATTCGAATACATGTGATTAAATTTGAACACCATATTTAATTCTAGAACTAAATTCAAAGACTTCCTTTGACTTTAATGGTCAAATTCGAAAACTAATCATCAAATTCGAAGAGGGACAAATTGGAAGCTTTGTCTTCGACTTTACACACAATTTTGAACTCTTCATTCGAAACTATTTCTAAATTCGAAGGCCTCATCTCGATTTTATGGTTAAATTCGAACCTATGGTTCGATTTTAGCTAATCTCGAATTTGTTCTTGATTTTCGACTTTGTTCATAATCTACAGCTTTAAAACATAAATTTATAAGTCTAAAATCATGGATATTCTAAGTATTAAGCCTATATTAGATTATATTATACATATTCTAGTTAAAATCAAATTAAACTAGCTTTAAATCACGTGAAAATGTTAAATTCGAATTCCTAACTTCAAAACCGAAAATATAAAGCTTAAAAATTCGATTTCTTACCTCAAGTTTCGTATGATATCCTACATGCAATGATAGATTGTTGTAGTACGCTTCGAGATCTTTCCGATGACAAATAAATCTTGATAATTGGTCGGTCGGTTTAAGAGATAAGTTAGAGAGAAGTAGAGAGAGAGTAGAGAGAGAGAGTAGAGAGAGAGTTAGATTAGAGATTTATGATTACGTTTATATACTTCATCTAGTTATATTTGCTACTTAATCCACTATTTTTGTATCTTATATCTCTTTTATTTAATTATCTTTAATAATTATTAAATCATAATTCAAATATTTATATAATTTAATTAAATATTTAAAAACTTAATTAAATTATAATTCAAATAATGTAATAAAATTACATTATTGGTTCGATAATCAGATAAATAACTTAGATAAAGACTAGGTTGTTACAGAATGGGCTCCACCACGCACAAACTTCATCCTCGAAGTTAGCTTTGTTCGAACAGACTTGGGTAGATAGCTTTTATGATATCTCTTAATTTCCAAAAACTGATGCGAACCTTTGTGGTGTTTCCACTGAACGAGCACCATCTGTATTCCATGATTTATGTTTCTTTGAGATTCACAAGCACAAGAAACTCAAACTTCTCTTTGGAGTTTATATTTGATTCAATGTTTCGCTGTTATGTAATGGTCGTTGATCATTTTAGGAATTCTGATTATCAGTTATATATTCACTTTGTGGGCTTTTGAGATTTAATTTTATATCTCATTCAATTCGGCTAGCATCTCTATATATTAGTTAGCTCATATCTCTTTTCATTGCTCTTGTAATAGTTACAGAGCTTTTCGGGAGTCTGATATCTATACTTTTACGTTTCTTTTATTGATGATGTTACAATCATAAATTGTTTAGCCGATTTTATGACTTGTGCTGACTTGCTATGAAGATTTATAATTTTCTTTGCTCTGACAAACAAATGGAACCAATCCTCCGGCGCAACAACCGGAGCCAACTCTTCGTGTAACGATTCCACCTCACCTACCTTGGTCTCCAATTGTGCTGCCATATCCGCCCAATCCTTTACATAAGCAGCCTCTCGAGAAGCAAAAATCCTCCAAGATGATCGAGTGTTTAAAAGTTGAGAATGAGAGATTGAGGCAAAATGTTGAAATGCTGCATTTAAAGCTTGCCGAACAAAACAGAAGTTCGAACAGAGAATCAAAAATTTGGATTTACAACCGACCACATCTTCTTCGCAATGGTTTCAATAGTTGATGGATATTTCAGGCAAATCAAATATGATCAAGAACTTGAAGAGATTATACGTTTTCAAATCTTCCAGCGAATAGGAATATTAACGACAAGGAAAACAAATGCTATATAGAATCGAATTTCAAGGAAACGATTTTGATAGAAATCGACAATTTACTTAGGCTTTCTCGGTGTGATTCGTTAGACATGACGGCAGATTCTGTTATTGAAGTCACGTCTCGAGTTACCAGGGTTCCAAAACCGTCTCCACGACCATTTACATCATCTTCTACTTTATCGTCATCACCTTCCTCTATTAGTTCACTGTGCAATTCGGTCAAGAGGGCTTTGACAAAACAATAACCTTTGGTTCTATTTAATTATATGAATAGACTTATGTTTGACTTTTCATTGGTGAATTTTTGAATTTAAAATTACTTTACTCTTTTGGCGGAAGCTTTTCATTTTATATGCAGTTTAGGTGGAATAGGAATTCCATATTAGATATCTCACTAGTCTCGCGTCGACATAGTGAGAATCCATTCTTACATTTATTTTGGCATATGACAGACTTTTTATTGACCATTCATGACTAATTGCTCGCCTTAACAAAGATCTCAATCTATTTTTTTATCACTCTCGCTTTGTGCCTCTGACTTCTTTGATTCTTATTCAAGTTGTCATTCAGTGCTTGACAATTTGTTTCAGTGATTTACTTCTTAATAAATTTTATTTAATTAGCAACTTCTACCTCTGTCTCATTATAAGACACGCTGTAATCATTCAGATTACAAGGATTTATGAAGTAGCTTTTGCTTAAGATTATATTATGATTTCTTAGAGCTTCTGAATCATACACGATTCAGATTACAATACCTTTATTGTTTATAGGTATAATTTCTGATTGGAAATGTATTTGTATCATAACTTCAACTGATACAACCCATATGTCATCCGCATTATTCATTATCGATGACAGGGTTATACAGTTAACTCACTACTTACTTTGGAATTGAACTTCAGCTGGCAACGGAATTAAATCATTTATTTGTATAAGAAACTTTTATTAGTTACCATTGTGATCTTTTGGCGTTTCTGGTGTCTCCTCGGCATCCTCAGCAGTTATATGGAAAGCTCGCGCCTTTGTTGTACGTATCATTGTAGTACTCTGTTGGTTTGCTCTACCAACAGGTTGCTCAGGATTGGTAAGCATGCGTGCATTTGGACAATGTTTGGCATAATGTCCATGCTCACCACAGTTGTAGCATACGTCGTTTCTTTCTGGGCACTCATCGCTTCCATGTCCAATCTGTTTAAAAGTGTAACACGTCACATCTCTAGGGTTGCAGAGTCCACTATGAAATTTGTTACAACGTTTACACGGTCGTGCTCCTGACTGTATGGAATAGACCCTAGTCTTCTGGGGTGTAGAGGATGCTTGCGACTGCTGCTGACTGGACTTTGATGAACTAAAGAATCTACTAGATTTCTATTTCTTAGGTGGAGATGGACAAGTAGGACTTATAACCATCATAACGGGTTCACAACTCGAATCTGTGAATTCTCGCTCCACCATTCTTGCTGCTTCCACTATACTGAGATACGTTTTGAACTTTATGCTACTCATTTGTCTTCTATATATTGGATTCAGATCCAGTCTGAATCGGTTTATCTTACGCTCTTCCGTTGCTACTTGATATGACGAGTAGCCGCAAATTCTCGATGACTCATGCTCGTATTCATCAACAGTCTTAGTTCCTTGTTTCAATAGCATCAACTACATCTCGAGTTCATCTTGTTTGTCTGTTGGACAGTACTTAGCGTTGAACATTTCCAAGAACTGCTCCCAGTCCAATGTCATAATTTCTTCCTCACCTTAGATGCTTCTTTGTGTTTTCCACCAGGCTCTAGCAGCTCCAACGAACAGTGATGTTGCAAACTTAACTCCATTGCTGTCAAGACATTCTGAGATACTGAAGATCTCTTCAGTATGACTTATCCAATCTAACGCTTGTATTGGATATACTGTGCCTTCAAACGTTATGGCACCACTCGCTTTGAAGTCTTTAAATCTACAGCCTTTTGGCTGCACAACTCGTTTATTGACATGTTCGTTATCGGATTCCGATTCGTTTGACTGTTCAGTTTGCTTCTTTTTATGTTTATTTCTCTTTTCAGTTTTCTTTATTGATTCAATTTGTTCTAACAAAAACTTGTTTTGTTGCTCATTATTCTGGGTAATTAGTTGTTGTATCATTTCCAGGACTTGCTCTGGGGTCATGCCCCCTGATGGTCCACCTTCTCCTGACATAGGTCTGAAATTCAAATCACTAAATATTTAGCTCATTAGTCTAGCACTTTGTACCCTCTCATGTCCCGTCCTACTAGTCTCTGAAACCTATCTTAGTTCAATCCATCCTGTCATGATTGATATTTTAGCATTGCACAAGTTTGAGATCATGTATTACATGTAATACAATGATTCACTCAAACTATTTCTCTGATACCATCCTGTAAGACCCAAGATTTCTCAAAGGTCTTAAGTCTAGGCACAGTAGCAACGCAATATCAATCATGAAACTAAGATAAAATTAACAGTGCGGAATTAAAGTTAATTACAAACAGAGACAGAATTGAAGTGATAGGGTATAGACTTCTAGACTATTACTTCAAAGCACAAAATATAAACTAGCCCCGAACCCCAAAGCTCTATCATCAATCAAGTACCAAGTTGTTGAAACAGGTTCTAAAGCACTTCAAGCTCTTTCAAAGTCCTGACCTATAAACTAGGTCCAGCCAATCCTTTGCCTTTACCTGAAAAATAATGCAACAACGGGGTAAGCTTATTTGCTTAGTGAGAATGTAGAATTTCACATTTAACATGAAATTATGAACGCGGAAGCACATGCACTGCACTCGGCTCATGCACGGCTCAGCTCTATTGCTTATGCACAGCACTAGGCTCATGCACAGCTCAATCTCGAAGGGACATTGGCCAATTAATGCTCTTTAGATGCGCGACTTTGCTCAGCTCCCAGTTATAAAAACTGTAGTTGTTCTTGAGACTTTTAGACAAATTCATAAGGAATGCTCGGATGATGATAACTCCATACACACGCATCATTAGTGGGGATCAGCCACGTACTGGGCTAGCTACCAGTAATTGCTATATGGGTATCATCAGAATGCTCAGCTCTAGCTACCCTCTGTGCTTTCATCACGTAAATCAGCACATCATAAGCCTAACATTAACCCAACACTGAGCAATAGTGGTGGTGTTAAGCTTAACAATCAAATGACTCGTCAAAGAATCGAATCCAGAAGAAGAAATACTCAGCTCAACAAATCATAGTAAATATACTATGACAATATATCAATAAGCTCAAGATCAGAATGCCAAATAAATCAGAATAAAGTAACAAAAGTCTGAATTCACATAATTTGCAGTTAAAGTAAAATCTACAACTCACAGTTATTGGTTAATTGTGCACTTTCACTTTCTGGCTCTGGCTCTGTTGCTCACAAACTGTACTGGATTAGAACCACTATCTGACTTATGTCAGACTTTCAGATGCTTGCCATTTTGCTTGTTGCTCAATCTGTTAATAATATCATTTCTAATATTTATTAGCCTTTATATCAGCTAAATAGTAATTCAGTATTTATTCGATCAATAGCTCAATGTTCGTTCGTTGATCTTTTAATCTCAAAATCTCATATCTCGATTATATGATTATTAATCTCATTAGAATCTTTCTTTCATTTGTATTCTTTGCAAATAATATTCTCAAAAGTTCAATGTGTGTGTGTGTATATATATATATATATATATATATATATATATATATATATATATATATATATATATATATATATGTATGTATATATATATATATATATATATATATATATATATATATATATATATATATATATATATATATATATATATTTATATATATATATATATATGTATATATATATATATATATGTGTATATATATATATACCTATATATATATATATATATATATGTGTGTGTATATATATATATATGTGTAACATCCCAAATTCGAGATAATTGCGTGTAATTATTTTTGTGGATATTTAAATAATTAATATCGTGTTGGGCCAATGAGATCCCGAGTAGTGGATTATACGTGTCGGGTTTATGGGTTACGTGTCTCTGAGCTAATAATTAGCGGATTAATTATCTCCTTGAGTTCGTAGAGTTAAATGGGTCAATTTGATATTAATATTGAAAATGTGATATCGGGTTCGGGTTAATGGGTTTGGGACCGGCCAAAATGGAGATAAACATATACGTGCCTTCTTTTCCTTCCTTCTTCATTTTAGAATCATACGTGTGTGTGTGAAATCAGTGTGTGGGTGTGTGTGAACTTCTGGAGCAGCAAGGGATTTGAAGGAAATCAAAGTTGGTTTGCTGGATTTGAGTTGTCTTCTTCCTCTTTGGGTGTTCTTGATCAAGTTGAGGTAAGGAATTTAATGATTTAGTGGTATAAATTCAAGATATATGTGTGTATGTGGGGATTGGTTTCTGGGAGTATATGGGTTAAATATATATGAATCTTGTGTCTTTTGCTGCTAAAAATCGGAGGTGGGGGTTGAAAACCCCCTGGTTCGGCTTTGGAGTTCGAAGGGCAAAGATGCTGTTGTCTGGCAAAAGCGCAGCGCGCAAATGGGAAAAGCGCGGCGCGTAAATCAGTCTGCTAGAGAATCTTGGTTTAGTTTTATAAAAGAGTTTTGAGTCATTATTTGGTCGAGTTCCTTCGAGATATTATTGAATTGAATTATTTGGGATTTTGGGTCTCGATAGGGATCCCGTAATAGAGTTTCGGGGATCGGTTATCCGTTCGGGAATGTGTTTCGGGTTTAGTTTAATTGTGATAATTGCGTTGGATTTTATTTGAGATTGTTGAGTTGGGTTTGAATTAAGCTTCTGGGGTTCCGTTGGGTTTGTTTTGGGTCGGATGTATATTGTGAGTCGGGTTTTTGTCGGGAATGTGTTTCGAGTTTCGTTTGAGATTAAGGTTGGGATCCGCTTGAGATGTTGGGTTATATTGTGTTGGTTTTCGGGATGTTGTCAAAGTTGTTTTCGGGTTGGGTTTTGTCTAAGCTTAGGGATTTCAGTTGTAATTAGTATTGGGTCCGGTTATGTTAAAGTGACGTGTTCGGATTTGCTTTCCGTTTATTCTGAGGATTTTGTTAACGGTTTGGGATCCGTGTGTTACAGGAACAGGTCAGCGAGCCGAGCTGAGTCAGAGATTCCGGGATTAGTGGATCGACCAGGTGAGTACCCGAGTCTTTTCCAAATGAGCGCTCAATTTTTCTGAGTTGTACCGTGTTATTTGTGTATATTGTGCTATACTGTGTATGAGACAGGGACGTGGACGTCAGGTATGATTCTATTTCCCACATGTGTGATATAAGTGTGCATGAGATGAGATCCAGTCTGGGGGTCCGTGATGAGTTCCATACGGACGGTGATTCGCGATGTGAGATCGCGTGGGTTGACTGTCCCTAACAGTCCTTGGAGCGTGTATACACGGAAGGGCCTGTAGCCGGTTCGCGCCCGTGCTACAGGGTTGTGGCTAACCACCGGTGCGCACGGTCGTTAGCTGGGGAGGAGTCCCCTTCAGTGATATTGTGTGCAGGGCTTCGGATCTCATGCTGAGTGTTCATACCTGCTTTATACTGCTGATTGCCAGAGACAGAGATTGAGCTTGTGTTGTGTGTATGTGCTACGTGTTCGCATGCTATGTGTTTACTGTGCAGAGTCTAACCCTCGAGTACTCACGAGCTTTCGAGCTTACGTATTCGAGTCTTCCGTGTTCAGGGTTTCAGTGAAGGGTACAGTAGCTGGGCTTGTTGATCAGAGACTCGCCGTTATGTGAAGACTGTTGTAGTTGCCTTTGTCATCAATTATGTTAGTGTTTGTGTCTTATGGGATATTGTTAATCAGTGAATGATGTGTAAACAATATTATGTGAAAGTTTTTAATTAATGGTGATTCCGAGTTATCCTATGACATATGTGTAATTGAGCTATTGAGATGTGCCACCTGTGTATTGTATTGACGTGGCATTTCCAGGATCAGGGAGGGTGTTACAGCATGGTATCAGAGCTTGTGGTTTGAAGTCTGAGTATCAATTAGTGGATGCTTAACTTAAACCTTGTTCCGATCCGTGGGGGATCCATTGCGATTGATTCTAGTGGAATTAATTAACCTAGCTTAGTGTATAACGCTGGGTGACCTATCTATGGTTCTCAATTGTTTTGGTTTGTGCAGATAGTTATGGCAGATCAGGGCGAGGGATCCGGCGCCGGTAAGTTGCCAGAGGACGAGTTTATTTGCAAGTCAGAGCTTCTGGGGGTATTGACTGAGTTTTACAGACAGCAAAGAGAACAGGAGCGGGAGCAGGATCAGGGTATGGGATCACGTGCTGGGGGTGGTCAGGATACGGGTACGGGTGCCTCTTCATCTATGTCTCGGCGAGGGGGTTCGTTCAAAGATTTCATGACCGGGAATCCGCTAGAGTTTAGAGGCGGGGGTGAGCCAGGGATGGCTATGGCATGGGAGCGTGAGGTGGAGGCTGCTTTTCGAGTTGCGCATGTGGATCCGAGAGACATGGTGGGGTATGCAGTTTATCTGTTGAGGGGAGGGGCATCTCAGTGGTGGAAATCTATCGAGTCAGCCATGACTTCTTCCGCGGCGTATGCGATGACGTGGGATCAGTTTAGAGCCATGTTCGAGCTGCAGTACATTCCTAGAGACGAGAGGCGGGAGATGGAGCGGCGATTCCTACATCTACAGCAGGGAGAGATGACGGTGCAGCAGTATGTAGACCGGTTCAATGAGTACTCCCAGTTTGCGACTCACCACATCGCCACCGAGCAGCGAAAGGTTGATGCATTCGTTGATGGACTGCGAGCTGACATCAGAGAGTTCGTTGGGATGCACGAGATGCCTACATTTGCCAGAGCATTGGAGATGGCCCGCATAAGGGACGGGAGATAGCCAAGCAGAGGGAGGAGCCATCTTCTCAGCGTCGACGTGCGAGGACTCCTGAGCGGTCCTCGAGAGATCGGAGGCATTCTAGAGACGATTCCAGGGAGCGACGTTCGGGTCAGAGTCCGAGAGATAGACGAGATAGAGACAGAGACAGAGACATGGAACAGAGGTTGAGTGGACCGGGGCGGAGCCAGCGATCAGATAGTCAGAGTCAGAGGCGGAGTTCGAGATATACAGAGCAGAGTCAGAGCAGCGTAGGGCAGAGGCCTCGAGATGGGGGCGATAGGGGAGACAGTTCAGCTGGAGATCGAGAGTGCTTGAGATGCAACCGTCGCCATAGTGGGCCGTGCGTGCCTAGGTGTTATCGATGCGGCCAGCGTGGGCATGCTGCCGCCACGTGTACAGTTCCAGAGCCATTGTGCTTCCGTTGCGGGAGGCCGGGGCACAGGGTGCGAGACTGTCCAGAGTTGGGATCAGCGGTGCAGGGTGCGAGTTCTAGTGGGGCTAGAGCTGAGCCGTCGTCATCCGGTCGTCATGATTCTCGGGCGCGGGGTCGGGTATTTCAGGCGACTACAGAGGCCGCTCGAGATGATGCTAATATGGTTTCGGGTATGTCTTTCTGAGCTTGCTTTGAGTGTGTCTCAATTGTGGGGCGGGTCATTGGGTTATGTCTGCGATAAGTGTATGTGTTCTGTTACGTGTGACTGTTCTGTTATGTCTGTGATTATGTGGCTCAGTGATAGAGATGTGGAAGGGTTGTGTATGGGTTATATGGGATTGTTATATCTGGGTATGTGTGTGAGAGTGAGATATATTGTGGTAAGATGGATTATCAGAGTTCTGGGATTGGGCATTGTGCTATGTTGAATGGATTAATCCTGTTGAGTTATGTGAGCCATGTGAGTATTTATTGCGAATTTGTTGTGATGCGCTAGTGGATTATCATGTGATAGTGGATTATCCTATCGATAGTGGATTAAAGTTCTTGTGTGAGCTATCCATATCTATGATGTTGCGTTTTATAAGATGCGTTTATCTGTGTGATGAAAAGAGTTGAGAGTTTTGTTGTGATAGTGGATTAATCTATTGAGAGTGGATTTAATCCCTTTATGATTTTACCATGTTTATGAGCTTGTGTTTAGTGATTCGATGGAGATGTCTTTATGTGTTGTGTTAGTGGATAATCTATACAGAGTTACGCGGGTATGTGATGAGTGAGAGTGAAAATCGATGGATTGAGATGATATGTGAATCCGGTGGCTTATGAGGTAATGCCACGTGAAGACTCTGTGAATAGAGGATCTATCAGTTGCCGATATGTGAATTAAGGGGATTTAATTGAGCTATTAGTGGATTGACTAACTGTGAAATGAAGATGTGCGATAGTGATGATTGTGCCATTCAGAGTTCAAATGCGAATTTATCAAGAGTTGTTGATGATGTCGAGAATTGTGAGTCAACATTTTCGGGGATTTGATTTAGAGATGTGTAATTGCGAATGGGCTTGCGATAGATTCCGGGGACGGAATCTTTTAAGAGGGGAGGATTTGTAACATCCCAAATTCGAGATAATTGCGTGTAATTATTTTAGTGGATATTTAAATAATTAATATCGTGTTGGGCCAATGAGATCCCGAGTAGTGGATTATACGTGTCGGGTTTATGGGTTACGTGTCTCCGAGCTAATAATTAGCGGATTAATTATCTCCTTGAGTTCGTAGAGTTAAATGGGTCAATTTGATATTAATATTGAAAATGTGATATCGGGTTCGGGTTAATGGGTTTGGGACCGGCCAAAATAGAGATAAACATATACGTGCCTTCTTTTCCTTCCTTCTTCATTTTAGAATCATACGTGTGTGTGTGTGAAAACAGTGTGTGGGTGTGTGTGAACTTCTGGAGCAGCAAGGGATTTGAAGGAAATCAAAGTTGGTTTGCTGGATTTGAGTTGTCTTCTTCCTCTTTGGGTGTTCTTGATCAAGTTGAGTTAAGGAATTTAATGATTTAGTGGTATAAATTCAAGATATATGTGTGTATGTGGGGATTGGTTTCTGGGAGTATATGGATTAAATATATATGAATCTTGTGTCTTTTGCTGCTAAAAATCGGAGGTGGGGGTTGAAAACCCCCTGGTTCGGCTATGGAGTTCGAAGGGCAAAAATGCTGCTGTCTGGCAAAAGCGCGGCGCGCAAATGGGAAAAGCGCGGCGCGTAAATCAGTCTGCTAGAGAATCTTGGTTTAGTTTTATAAAAGAGTTTTGAGTCGTTATTTGGTCGAGTTCCTTCGAGATATTATTGAATTGAATTATTTGGGATTTTGGGTCTCGATAGGGATCCCGTAAAAGAGTTTCGGGGATCGGTTATCCGTTCGGGAATGTGTTTCGGGTTTAGTTTAATTGTGATAATTGCGTTGGATTTTATTTGAGATTGTTGAGTTGGGTTTGAATTAAGCTTCTGGGGTTCCGTTGGGTTTGTTTTGGGTCGGATGTATATTGTGAGTCGGGTTTTTGTCGGGAATGTGTTTCGGGTTTCGTTTGAGATTAAGGTTGGGATCCGCTTGAGATGTTGGGTTATATTGTGTTGGTTTTCGGGATGTTGTCAAAGTTGTTTTCGGGTTGGGTTTTGTCTAAGCTTAGGGATTTCAGTTGTAATTAGTATTGGGTCCGGTTATGTTAAAGTGACGTGTTCGGATTTGCTTTCCGTTTATTCAGAGGATTTTGTTAACGGTTTGGGATCCGTGTGTTACAGGAACAGGTCAGCGAGCCGAGCCGAGTCAGAGATTCCGGGATTAGTGGATCGACCAGGTGAGTACCCGAGTCTTTTCCAAATGAGCGCTCCATTTTTCAGAGTTGTACCGTGTTATTTGTGTATATTGTGCTATACTGTGTATGAGACAGGGACGTGGACGTCAGGTATGATTCTATTTCCCACATGTGTGATATAAGTGTGCATGAGATGAGATCCAGTCTGGGGGTCCGTGATGAGTTCCATACGGACGGTGATTCGCGATATGAGATCGCGTGGGTCGACTGTCCCTAACAGTCCTTGGAGCGTGTATACACGGCAGGTCCTGTAGCCGGTTCGCGCCCGTGCTACAGGGTTGTGGCTAACCACCGGTGCGCACGGTCGTTAGCTGGGGAGGAGTCCCCTTCAGTGATATTGTGTGCAGGGCTTCGGATCTCATGCTGAGTGTTCATACCTGCTTTATACTGCTGATTGCCAGAGATAGAGATTGAGCTTGTGTTGTGTGTATGTGCTACGTGTTCGCATGCTATGTGTTTACTGTGCAGAGTCTAACCCTCGAGTACTCACGAGCTTTCGAGCTTACGTATTCGAGTCTTCCGTGTTCAGGGTTTCAGTGAAGGGTACAGTAGCTGGGTTTGTTGATCAGAGACTCGTCGTTATGTGAAGACTATTGCAGCAGCCTGTGTCATCAATTATGTTAGTGTTTGTGTCTTATGGATATTGTTAATCAATGAATGATGTGTAAACAATATTATGTGAAAGTTTTAATTAATGGTGATTCCGAGTATCCTATGACATATGTGTAATTGAGCTATTGAGATGTGCCACCTGTGTATTGTATTGACGTGGCATTTCCGGGATCGGGGAGGGTGTTACATAAACACACTACTATGTGAAACGTGTGTGTTCACATGAAATCTGCTGTTGTGAACGTGTGTTCACAACTAAGCATGTTCACATGAATTTTTTCACGTTCACATTACTTTTAATATGCTAGAAAATGTGAATGTACATAATTTTTTACGAATAGCCTTATATTATTTGTATCTAAATAAATATGAAAAAAAATTCAAAAAAAAAAAACTTTTTTCGGAGCAAGTTCACATCTGAAACCCGTGTGTTATAGAGCATTAGAGTTGTTCGATTAAAATGCAAAACTTAAATTAGTTTTTTGTGTTTATTTAAAATATTTATAGAAAAATTATGTAATTATTAAAAAAAACTTTTATGTAATTAATAATCGTCTAAATTTCTCATTTTGCTATTAATAACTGAAATCATGAAACTTTTTAAAAACAAACATACTTAGATTACATTTTAAAACCAACCTGTCATGTTTTCAAAATATTTCGTTGACTATATATATATACATCTATATATACATATATATATATATACATATATATATATATATATATATATATATATATATATATATATGTATATATATAATTATTAAGCTAATTATTTTGTTATTTTATGTGTTATGTGTCTTATTCAAGATATTAAATTTTTAGGGAATGGGGTTCGATTTTAAGCACTAAATTCGAATTATATACTAAACTTGAAGACATCAAATTTGAGTATAGAAATAAATTCGAAATCCATGCTCTTCGAACATGCATGAAATTCGAATACATGTGATTAATTTTGAACACCATATTTAATTCTAGAACTAAATTCAAAGACTTCCTTTGACTTTAATGGTCAAATTCGAAAACTAATCATCAAATTCGAAAAGGGACAAATTCGAAGCTTTGTCTTCGACTTTACACACAATTTTGAACTCTTCATTCGAAATTAATTGTAAATTCGAAGGCTTCATCTCGATTTTATGGTTAAATTCGAACCTATGGTTCGATTTTAGCTAATCTCGAATTTGTTCTTGATTTTCGACTTTGTTCATAATCTACAGCTTTAAAACATAAATCTAAAAGTCTAAATTATATTATACATATTCTAGTTAAAATCAAGTTAAACTAGCTTTAAATCACGTGAAAATGTTAAATTCGAATTCCTAACTTCAAAACCGAAAAATATAAAGCTTAAAAATTCGATTTCTTACCTCAAGTTTCGTATGATATCCTACATGAAATGATAGATTGTTGTAGTACGCTTCGAGATCTTTCCGATGACATATAAATCTTGATAATCGGTCGGTTGGTTTAAGAGATAAGTTAGAGAGAAGTAGAGAGAGAGAGTAGAGAGACAAAGTAGAGATAGAGAGAGTCAGATTAGAGATTTATGATCTTAAATTATGTTTATATACTTCATCTAGTTATATTTGCTACTTAACCCACTATTATTTTTGTATCTTGTATCTCTTTTATTTTATTATCTTTAATAATTATGAAATCATAATTCAAATATTTATATAATTTAATTAAATATTTCAAAACTTAATTAAATTATAATTCAAATAATGTAATAAAATTACATTATTGGTTCGATAATCAGATAAATAACTTAGCTAAAGACTAGGTTGTTACATAATGACTCGCAGCTGATGATACCCGGAACGCAGATCAATCTTCGAGAAGAAACTCGCCCCCTGAAGCTAATCAAAGAGATCATCAATCCTCGGCAAGGGATAACGGTTCTTCACCGTTACCCTATTAAGCTCTCGATAATCAATACACATACGCATCGTCCCGTCCTTCTTCTTCACGAATAACACAGGAGCTCCTCACGGCGAAGAACTGGGGCGAATGAACCCTCGATCCAACAGATCCTGCAGCTGCGTCATCATCTCGCGCATCTCGGTAGGAGCTGACCGATACGGCGTGCGCGCAATAGGAACGGCCCCGGGAACTAGGTCGATCCTAAACTCAACCTGCCGGTCCGGCGGCAGACCTGGCAACTCATCTGGGAACACGTTAGGAAAATCTCTAACCACCGGCACATCACTGACCTCCCTCTTCTCTTTCTTCGCATCTACCACATAGGCTAAATAAGTGGCACATACCTTCGCCACATACCTCTGCGCCTGCGCCATCGACACTATACTCATCTCTCCTCTACGCCACTCACCATACACCATCGCTGACTCTGATTCAGAAACGGGGATACGAATCATCTTCTTAGAACAGAAGATATCTGCCTGACGCGCTATCAGCCAATCCATGCCCACAATGGCATCGAAACTACTAATCTCCATAGGCATCAAGTCTATGGGAAACCGGTGGCCGTCTATCTCTAATGCACAATCTCTATAAATACGACTCACTAATACCGTACTACCATCAACACGCTCAACAACAACAGGCACAAATAACTCAGATGAGGGCATAGAAAAATAATCACAGAAGGAGGCAGATACATATGAACGATCAGATCCCGAATCAAATAAAATAAAGGCACGCAGTCCATTAAGGATGAACGTACCAGATACAACATCAGGCGACTCACGCGCCTCCTCAGCGGTAGCCTGAAAAATTCTGCCACGAGCCCTCGGTGCTCCCCCTCCCCGAGGTGCTGAAGATGACCCAGACGGTCCAGCTCCACTCAAACTCGATCCCGGAAATCCATTGCTCGGGTTCGGACAGTCCCGAGAAATGTGACGGCTTCCCACATCGGAAGCAAAGAGACTCCTGGGAAGTACATGCAACAGCAGTGTGACCAAACTGGCCACATCGAAAACAACGAAGATGCTCTCGGGCACATGGCCCTGCATGGCGGTGATAGCACCGCTGGCAATCTCTCTCAACTGACGCCGAACTCTCAACTCGGCTCCCAGAATCCCGAGATCCCCTTCCAACACTCCCCTGACTCTGACTCTGCCTCTGGCCTTGACACTGCTGCTGGTGCCCTTGCTGCCTCTGACCTCCCCGACCCTGTCCCTGACTCTGACCAGCTCCCGACTGTCTATCATCCCGGCCCTGATCTCGCTGGGCCCCTGAACTCTGTCCCTGCTGCTCGGAATACCCGCCCTGACGTCTCTTTCTATAAAATCTCGAAGTCCCCGAACTCTGACCTTGACCCGACGGCTCAATGCGCTGTCTCTTAGGAGCCGACTGCTCCCGCTGTCTCTCAATCTCCCGCTCTCGACGGCGGGCATACTCCATGGCTGATGAAAAAGGGGGGTCACGCAACATCCCCACGAACTCTCTGTTGTCCGGCCTCAATCCCTCGACAAACATATTGACCTTTCGGTCCTCTGTAGCTACCTGATGCGGCTCGAACTGAGCTCTGTCATTAAAGATGTCGATATACTCCTGAACAGATCTAGATCCCTGCTGCAGATGGATAAACTCCCGCTCTAACTCTCTCCTCGTGTCCAACGGACAGTATTGCAGCTCGAACTCTGTACAAAACTCCTCCCAAGACATCAGATAGGCCTCATCAACTCCCTGAGCACTGACAACTGAGCTCCACCATCTCAATGCTCCTCCCTTCAGAAGGTAGGAGGCATAACTCACTCTATCCACTTGATCCACATGGGCTATACGAAATGCAGCCTCGACCTCTCGCAACCAATCAAGTGCCTTCGAGGCACCAACTCCACCGAAGAACTCAGAAGGGCGACCCGTCATAAAGTCCTTAAAGGACCCACGCGATAGCTGGCTAGAAGATGCAACAGCCCCAGAACTCTGTTCTCCCTCGAGTGGAGGCACCGTACCTCGACCCCTACCCGCTCCCTGAACCGGAAAGCACTCATCTAGGATCTGGCCTATCATAGCATATAAGTCAGATCTATGCACATGCTCATCATCCCTATGGTCATCCCCCTGAGGCCCGCTGCCCTGACGGTCCATAATAACCTGCACAATAAGATAATAACACGAATTAACTCTACAAGACTCTACACACTACTCATTTATCACCTAATACTCAACTTCGGATTACAATCCAACGATCTAAACTCTAGGGTTTAAGCTTAAGCATCCACTAGATATTTAATCTCTTAAACCTAGGCTCTGATACCAAGCTTGTAACACCCTCGAACTAATACACAATGCCACGTAAATAACACATCATCCGTGACATAATATAATAATCTCTACACTATTCCCAAGATACATACATGAAAACCCGATAATTTTAAAACTTTAGATATACAGTAACAGTCACGGAAATCTCTGAAATAACGCAACCTATCCGAAGGATATAAACAGTCCACAAAATATAACTACCTCCACAAAAGGTAGCTAACTCCTCGATCAAAGATAATGTAAACCTACTTTGATGCAGCAGGCCTACTAGCAGTCCGGTCACCTGCGATCCACACAACAACACACAGGTCAGCTAAAGCTGGTGAGAATGCAAGGGTTAGTGTACGATTATAAAGCTCAATAAATAAATAGCTCGATAATAACATGTTCAACGTTCTCTACTGAACAAGAATATGAGATCCCACAAAGTAGCTCAATAGGTACTCAACTCGTGTCGATGAATCCACGTACCCAAATCCCTAGACCGCACAAAGCAGCCGTCAGGACTCAAAAGGGAATTGGGAGCGACCCAACCCCTGCCCAGCCGTATGGTTTAGTGTCTCAACTGCTCAAGTGTCCCAAATCTCATATTTAAATAAAAGTTCACAATAGCTCAGTAATACAAGCATGATAATATCTCAATTAAAACTCGTAAGAAAACTCATAATATCTCATAAAAAGCTCAGTAAAAGATCAAGCAAGTATTAATAAATAATCGTACAAGTATCTCAACAAAACATGCAAACTCACCTACTCAGCTAGCCACACTAAGTCTCGGTTCCCTGCCCTTTCCCTACCCTGACAACACGAGACCCTGAAAACAAAATAACACAATCTCAATATCACAATCTCAACCCAACAACTATATACATAATTCTCAACAACTCACGAGACTCCAAGGACCCAAACACAAGACCCACAAAACCCGAAAACCCAAGCCGCATCGCGGCCGCACTGACTATCGCGGTCGCGGTCGCGCTGACCATCTCGGTCGCGGCCGCGCTCAGGCTAACCGCCTGCGATCAACTCAAGAACATCGCGGCCCGCGATCACGGAATCGCGGCCGCGGTCACGGACGAACAGTACCCGAAATGCTCTGTTTCTTGCACAGACCAGGGATTTAATTCCAAACTCATTTATGCTCGATTTACAGTCACAAAATACTACGAATTCATTTAGAAACAGATACAAATCCAATTCAAACTTCCTTCAATGATTAACAACAATTAATTCACAAAATTAAGCTACAACTTACACTTCAACTTGAGGAAGAAGATGGCAACGAATCTTAGGAGCTTCAATCAGAATTCACCTTCACTTGATTGCTGCTAGGTACTGGAATCACAACACACACACTCACACTCTTAACTCTGGCTTTGGAAAATGATTTTGAAGGACAAAGAAGCCACAATATATATACGTTTTGGGTTTAATTCGGTCCGATACCCAAAAATCCGATCCCGATACCCGAAATACAAATTTATATCCCCGGGTCCCAAATTAAATAATTAATCCAATGAAATAATTCCACGTACCTATCCCAAAAATGGGATGTTACAATGGATCTTCATCATCTTGATCCTTGGATGGGTTCTTATCAACTAGGGGACAAGACAGCTAGGAAATTATTGCTGATATCTATACCAAATGATATATATACCTATCTGACTAATACCAAAACAGTCAAATCCATCTGGGATGAGGTTTGTAAGTTGATGATGGGTTCAGACAGAGCAACAACAAATAGAGGCCGAAACAGTTTAATGACGTTTGAGAACTTCAGAGCAAGAGAAGGGGAATTGCTGGAGAGTACATATCTGAGGTTTGTTAGCCTGGTTAGTGAAATGAAAAAGAATGGTGTCACAAAGTCCAATTTACACATCAATGTCAAATTCCTGAACGTACTACATCCGGAGTGGGAAAAGTATGCAATGATAATTCAGCAAACCAAAGATATTGAGGACATGGACTTTCACATGGTATTTGAAAACCTTAACAACTACCAGGAAGTTGTTTTAAGGAAGATGTCCGGAAAGAAGAAGACTGAAAAAGAAACTGTTGATCCTTTAGCTTTGTTGTCCGACAAGAAGTACAAATACAAGCTAAAGAAGGAGAAACGAGTAGTAGTGAGCAGCAGTTCATCAGAGTCAGACTCATCGGATTCCTCAACTGATTCTGAAATTGAAGAGATGAAGAAACAAATGGCCTTACTGACGAAGTCATTTCAGAAGAAGTTTTACCGGAAACCAACCAACAACATGATGAGGTACAAAACAGGCTCACGAAAGTTTGAAAAGAAGGACAAATATGATAAATCAGGAGAGAGCAGTGGGAGGAAAACAGACAAATATGAAAAATCAAAAAATTCAGCCAAGAATGACTCTAAGCAAAAGTGCTACAACTGTGGTATGCCGGGTCATTATGCTAGAGAATGTAGATTGTCTGTAGTTAAAAATTCAGAATACTACATGCGAAAGGCACTACTAGCAAAGGAAAAAGAAGCTGGCAAAGCTTTAATGGCTGCAGATGATCACTGGCTCCAATTATCTGAAGGCGAAGATATATTAGATGAAGATGCACACATTTATCTGAAGTATGAAGTTTTTAATGATTCAGAACTTAGTAAGTCTGCGATGATAGCTGGAGATGAAGTTTGGGTGGGTTTGACGGATGAGGAGAATGAAGAGAAACAAGAGTCTGATGATGATAAGGAACTGACTGAAGAGTTAGCATTGATGACAACAGGACAAGTTGAATGTAGCAAGGATAAAGATAATGATGACTCAGATTCAGATACATCAGAGGGTTCAGAGACACCTGAGGTACAAACTAACTTTGATTCTAAAAATGATGACTCCCGTATGCTAGAATAAAAACTGACGCAAATGGCTTACATGTTAAAGAAATTTGAAAAATCCTTAAAAGCTGAAAAGTTGAAAACAAATTAAGTCAAGAACATGCGTTAGTGTTAGATTTTTACAAGGATAAGGTATTAGCGTTACGAGCTGTATCAGATCTACAAGATAAAGCAAATGATCTTCAAAGTCAAATTCAGAAACTGAACAGTAATATATCTGACCTAACTATAAAACTGAATTTTAGCTGAATTAGAAGCATCAAGTTATTCTGTGAAATATCATGCCATATGTGATGAAAGAACGAAACTTTACGAGAAAATGAAATCTTTGGAAGATGACTTTATAAAACGAGGTCAAACAGATCAAACTATATATTTAAATCAACCTAAAGTTACCGAATGCTATAATTCTAAATCAGGTTTAGGTTGGACTAATCCTAAATATCTGACAAAAGCAATTTCAAATTCACCTACTTTATATGATGTCAGATACATGAATTTAGCATTACAAATGATTTTTATGAAAGCTTCGGATGAAATAGAATCAAGTGAAGATTCACCTACCTTCATTGTGACAAGATCAGAAGGAAACACGTATAAGTTTACTGAAGCTGATATGTTGGATGCATCTAATTGATATTGAAGATCTATTCGATGAATTATGTCGTAATAAGAGGAATGAGTATTGTAGGTTTGCACTAAAAACATTCTTTCACTTCATGCACATTAAACTGGTGCTTATGTATGTGCAGGACCTACCGATCGGTGTTGAAAGGGGAATGAGAAAGATAAATGTTACTCCGTCAAATCGGGTTATCAAGTTTGCTGGTGATTTAAAATAATATCAAGTTATTATGGTAAGGCATCCTGATGTTATGTATAAAGATAAAGATAGAAAGCTGAGAGCCATGCGAAGCATTGAACTAAACAAATTCTGTGATGGAACTCTTCAGAAGGTGATGAGTGGTCTGAAAGGAAAGTTGGCAGCCGATAAGAAGAGAAAGACGAAGAGGGGAGCATTGAGTCCATATGATAAAAAGCTATGGTTGAATTTATATTGAAGATCAATTGGAGGCTGTCTAACCGAAAAAGCGTAAGACGTTTTGAGATGAAATTGGGGCTCTCAAAGCGAAGACTGAGTTTATTTCATCAAAGGGGGAGAATGTTAGATCCAATTTTCAATTGATGAAATAAATAAGACTAGGGTTGATATTGTAAATATAGTATAGTTGTATTTTCATATAAATAGAAAATAGTATTTTGTAAATGTCGAATCTGACATTTGATTTTGTAAATTGCACGAAAGCTGGAAAGTGGATTAGGGCTACAAAGAAACATCTTTGTAAATCATTTTGGCAATTACAATCATTCGGTTAGTGTTAATTCTTGTTATTAATTGTTTCTTTATGATTGTTGACTGAATTAACTGGAGTTACAAAGTTCTTTGATGTTGCCAACAG
This sequence comes from Centrapalus pauciflorus, assembly GCA_020465985.1. Lineage (NCBI taxonomy): Eukaryota > Viridiplantae > Streptophyta > Magnoliopsida > Asterales > Asteraceae > Centrapalus > Centrapalus pauciflorus. The sequence goes on from JAANYP010003744.1 coordinate 249,956, forward strand.
AAGACTTGCCAAGGAGACTATTATCAAAGTTGTCCCAATCTCAAGGAAAGGCAAGCAGTGGAAGCTTCAGATAAGCAGGCTAGGTGCTGAGGATCCAGAATTGGAAGCTTATGAGTCTGCTGATGTTGCTTGCATGGGGTACAGAGAATGGGTTGAATTGGCTGTTGCCCTGAGCAGATCGAAATCTTAAACTGCTCACACTATCAGGGCATATATCATAATGCTGATGGAGAAAGTTAGAAAACTGGGCCTGGTCCCTGAAGAACAAATCAAGGGTAGCTGACTAGTTGAACCAAGATTAGGCCCAGGAGATAGAGAAATGATACAGAGCTTGAAGAGCTCCTCATGATGATTGAACAGGGGATGCACACTGTTAAAATTAAAGGGGTAGATCACAGTCCGCCAAGAGGAGTTGAGCCTGAGGAAGGCAAATTCATAGAAGAACCTGAGCCAGGGGTATTCTTTGTGGACCCCTTATCAAAGAAAATGTGTTTCCAAAGAGAATCTGATCTTCATAAGGTTGGTCTCAAGAAGATCATAGCCTTTAGACTCTCCAATACGTATGGACAACACTCAAGATGGAGAGCAGTCATCTGGTAACAGCTCAAGGGTTTCTATGAAAGGGGAGAACTTCAACATCCTGACTTCATGTTTCTCAGGCATGAAATAGAAGAGATTTATGCGGCCATGCAGCACTTCAAACACCTGTTTGAATCAATACCACAGCTTGAAGGCCCATCTACTGCTGAGTAGATGAAGAATGGAAGTTGTCCATAAGTTGGACAGGCCTGCCATTACTTGCTCCCATTATCAACAGTCCAAACTTGTTGAAACTTTTCCTTGTACATATGTTGTACATTACATCAGTTGTAATCTATCTTAATACATTAGTTATAATTTACCTTAGTACATCTGTTGTACTTTTGTAAAAACATGTGTTGTTTTCATCAATATCAGTATATATATAAACTGATCTTTTACTTTAGTTTAATGTTGTATTTCCATTTCAGCAAATGTAATGTAAAAATATATAGTGATCAATTGATAGAATCAACATAGACTGATTATTGCAAATATGGGGAGATTGTTAGGCACAAAAAGACCTCAGTCAAACCTGTTATACATCTTAGGGGAGATTATTAATCTAACCTGTTTGATGCACTTGATGGTATAATTTAAGGCCTCTTAATGCCTTATTGAAACCTGTAAAGTGATTTGCAATATAAGTTAAAGCTGCTTACCCTGTTGCATATGTTGCAACTAAGGCAGATTGTCCAAGCTGTTCTATTCTGTTGAATATGCTGGACATAAACTGTCTACACTGCTCATGACTGTTGAGCAGCTTGTACCAAAACAAAGTGTTCTGTTCTTTGTGAATAGGTTATACACTTTATGGAATGTGTTTCAATGTCATCGTGTATTGTCTTCGACGAAAAGATTAGTATGAAAGTCGAAGACAAAGTGGAAAATCAGAAGCTGCTTACACTGCCCACGCTGTTCTCATACATGAAGACAAAGTGGGTATTTGAAATGGTTGACAGACCATTTCTTATATCAAAATGGCTTTACTAGAAGAGGAAAGGATTTAAGTTGACATTCCTCTTTAAGGTAAAGCATTCTGCAACAGAGACAAAAAGGAAAAGACAAATATTCTGCAATATAGGGACAAATGTTGTTTTGTCAGAACCTGCAGGAAAGCAAGTTTGTCTTTTTGGAAAGGCTCTCCACTATCTCTGCATCCAAAGAAGAAGGCTCACCAATATTCTCTGACAGAGTATAAAAGGAAGCTTCTAAGGAATGTGAGATAACCAAGAGTGAGATATTCAGAACGTGCAAAGAAGTGTGTTTTCATGAATGCAAAATCTGCTTAGAATAAAACAACTAAATGTGTCCAAGCTGTTCTTGTTCAAGCTGTCTACCTGTCTTGTAAAATCAGTGAGTCCATCTTAGTGGTCTGAGTGTGTCTTAGATTAGTAGTCCATCTGTTGTATCCGTCATCTTAGCTTGAACCATTTCGCAGCTCAAGCTTGTTTGTAATTAACACTTCTTGATATATACATACAAACATTGAAAAAGAGTGTTGGAATTTTAAACCCTCTACAGCTTACAACAACATACTAGGGAAAACTTTTGGGACCTACAAAAACAAATTAAGACTCGAACATGCTCTAAAGCTAGTGTTTTCCAAAGATAAGGCATTTGAATTGCAATTTGTATCTAACATGGAAGGAAAATACAATGACATTCAATTGCGAAATCAAAAACTGAGTAACGATATTTCTGACTTCACTGAAAAACTAAAATTAGTAGATTTAGAATCAGCAAATTACTCTGTAAAGTATAATTCCATCTTTGCTGAAAGAACGAAACTGCATGAGAAAATTAAATCCTTAGAAGATGATTTCTTAACAGAGGTCAAACAGAGCAGAGTATTCATCTTAATCACCCAAAAGACGTCGATTTTTATAATTCAAAATTTGGAATTGGTTGTGATAATCCTAAGTATCTAACGAAAGAAATATCGTGTTCACCACTCTATATGATACTAGACACATGAATTTAGGATTAAAGATGATATATTTAAAAGCATAAGATGAAGTAGAATCAGCTGAAGATCTGAAAAGGTTGAGACAAGATAAATTGGAAATGAATCTGGATTTTAACAAGCTTAATGAAAGTTATCAAAATCCATGTAAACCAGAAGAGTATATTCAGACATATTCTGATAAAGATTTTGTCTGAAAATACATATTTACCTCAAAAGCCATACATTCCAAACTCAATTCTTTAGAAGATTTGTTCTGACCTTGAATTGAAAATTAAAACTTTTGAGAATGAAAAGGTAAAGTTTCAGGCTGTGATTAAAGATTTGGAAATGAAACTTAAAGACCAGCCTGAAAGCAAATCTCAACCAGATCAGATATCTTCAATTCAACCTGAATCTTTTTATTTTGAAAAAGAGTTTGATCTGTATATGAACTCTGAATTCAACTCTTTGGAAGAAAGGAGAAAGCAAAAGTTTCTTTGTTGAATTAGTTCCATCACCTGTTTTACACAGAAAGGAGAAAGCAAAAGTTTCTTTTGTCACTCCTAAATTTAAAAAAGGTGAATCGTCTTCATCTAAGGTTGTAAATGCAAAGAAAGGAAATGCTTCTAAAGGTCAGAAAGTTTTACCGAATAAAGCTAATACTAAATCGACTAATTCTTGTTCTTCTGTTATGTCAGATAATACTGTGAAAAGAAACCAAGAACGGCAAAAGAAGCAAGTGGAAAGGAAAAAGAAAAATTTTACAAAAGAGTGGAAAGTTAAAGATACTAGTATTACAGAGAGGATTAGTTATGTAGGGAATTCTGTCTGTAATAAATCAACTATTAAACAATGCTCAAAATACTTTCTTGCTGAACTGTTACCGTTTAATTCTACTAAATGCCATGCGTTGAATGTTAAATCATTGTATAATTCTGTTATGTATGTATGGGTAGCAAAGAACAAAGTTCCCAAATTTAAACAGACTAGTGATCCAAAGAAAAAATTTCAAAATCAGTTCCAAAAAGAAATGTACAAAAACGGATACCCAAGAAGACTGTTAAAAAATGAGTTCCGAAAACAAAGAAATTATCTGTTACTCTACCTGAAGTAGTACTACATGATCTACCGAAAACAAAAGTACCCAACTATAAGTGGGTACCTCACGTTTTACTTTTTCTTGTAGGTAAATCATGTGTGGTACGTTGACTCCTGATGTTACAAGCACATGACCGGACAGCGAGACACCCTCACGAATTATGTGGACAAATTATGTGGGACGGTCAGATTTGGCAACGATCAGTTCTGTTTGATCAAAGGCTATGGAAGTCTGGAATACGTTAAGATACTATTCAGAAGGTATTCTATAAAGATGGTCTTGGCCACAATCTGTTCAGCATTGGCCAACTGTGCAACAAAAGGTTGGAAGTCAATTTTAAGGCGAATAGGTGTAGCATGAGAAGGGAAGGAAATCCTAGCTGGAACTAGGAAAACAAATTTGTACTCCATAGACTTAGCAAATATGAATCTGAAGAAGGATGTCTGTCTACTGTCAAAGGCATCTTCAAAAGAATTCTGGTTGTGAATTCGCCGTCTGTCTCATTTGAACTTCAAAGAACTGACTAACCTTACAAAAGGAGGTTTAATAAAAGGTCTACCTACTCTCTGATTTCAAAAGGAGCAGTTGTGTGCCGCATGTGAGAAAGGGAAGATGGTGAGGGCTTCACAAATTAAAAGTTAAACATTCTTCAACTAGGCCATTAGAGCTACTTCATACACAAGATACAAGTCAAGTTGCAGCTTTCTGTCCAGACCATTAGACCTGATAATGGTATAGAATTTAAGAACAAGTCCCTAGAGACATTTCTTAGTTTTGTTGGCATAATGCATCAATTTTAAGTAGCTCGTACCCCACATTAGAACGGTGTAGTTGAACTACGAAACCGTTCGCTTGTGGAATCTACAAGGACGATGCTCGCATATTCAAATCTGCCGCTGTTCCTCTGGGCTGAAGTTGTGGCAATTGCGAGTTTCACCCAAAATAGAACGATAATCAATAAAAGATTCGGAAAAACACCATATGAGCTGATAAATACCTAATATAAAATTTTTCCATGTCTTTGGTTGCAAGTGTTTTATTTTGAACAATAAAGACAACTTGGGAAAATTTAATCAGAAAGCTGATGAAGGAATATTCATTGGATACTCAAAAGAATCGGTGGCATTCCGAGTGTACAAAAAACGCACGAAGACCGTCAACGAAAGCGTAAATGTTAAATTTGATAAAGGCATCGTGATGGCTCCTGGACATGCCAGTTCAGGACCTGAGTCTAAACAGTCGACTTCTATGATGTCACCCGAGCTGAACGAGGATTTGAATGAATTAAATAAATTGTTTGAAATTTTTTATGAATACTACTTTGATAAGACCAAATCTGATGTTCCAATTTTGGTTCCAAATAGGGTTACTGAAGATCCTGTCGTAGTCTCAGATCATTCACATCAACCAATTTTTTAAGATACTGGAGATGTCTGAACAACTGATGTACACATTCCCACTGCAAGTGTACAACAATCTCAAGCTCCAAAATCTCATGATACTCCCTTGAATACTCAAAATTATGAATCCCCTAGTTCAGTTGATATTCCATCAACATCAGAACCAATCCCCCGTATACCCTACTCGGACTTCAATCCCAATCAAAACCAGCTCCAACCTTATCCTCATTCTTTCAAATGGACAAGGGACCACCCAACTGAAAACATCATTGGTGATCCCTCTGCTTTTGTACAAACCCAGAGAGCTACCATAAATGAATGTCTCTTCTCAAAATTTTTGTGCAAGATAGAACCCAAAACGGTGAAGGAAGCTCTTCAGGATGCAGACTGGATAGTAGAAACGCAAGAAGACCTCAATCAATTTGAGAGGTTGAGAGTTTGGAGATTGGTGGAAAGACCGAAGAAAAATCCATCATTGGCACGAAGTGGATTTCCAAGAAGAAGAAAGATGAACATGGTGTCATCATTCGGAACAAAGGGAGACTCGTGGCCAAAGGATATAGTCAGTAGGAGGGAATAGATTATGATGAAACATTTACCCCCGTTGCTCGGATAGAGGCCATTAGAATGTTTTTAGCATTTGTTGCTCATAAGAATTTCAGTGTATATCAAATGGATGTAAAAATTGTGTTTTTGAATGGGGAGTTAAAAGATGAAGTATATACATATAAGCCCGAAGGATTTACAGATCCTTTGAAGCCTGATCATGTATATATTTTAGACAAGTCACTGTATGGCCTTATACAAGCACCACGAGCTTGGTATGATGCCTTATCAAATTATCTTTTAAAATGTGGCTTCAATAAAGGTGCAGTGGACACTAGCCTATTCATTAAACGTTAGGTTCCAGATATCATAGTTATTCAGATATGTGTAGATGATATAATATTTGGGTCTACTAATACTCAATTTTGTAAAAAGTTCGCGTTTTTAATGTCCCAGAAATTTGAAATCAGCATGATGGGTGAAATATATTTTTTCTTGGGGCTGCAAGTTAAACAACTGAGTGATGGAATTTTCATCAACCAGTCAAAATATATACAAGACATGTTGAAGAAATTTAACATGGTCAACAGTACCCCCATGAAAACACCTATGGCTCCTGATTCTAAATCAAAACTCGATGAGGACATTTTAGGAAAACCTGTTGATGTAACTCACTATCGAGGAATTATTGGGTCATTAATGTACATAACCGCGACTAGACCTGATATTATGTTTGCTACATGTGTCTGTGTTAACTTTGATTCCCAGTATGTTTTGCATTCAAAAACAATAATCAAATGATTTGTATTAAGAAATATGAAGATTACAAGAGAGAAATTGGCTCTCAATCTCTAGGAATTCTCACACTCTCAAAACACACACTAGGGTGAAGGCTCCCTTTTCGACTTCTCTTTTTGGCTTCTCTTGAGAACCCTAAGAGAACAATATTATTTATACCTAAGCTTACTTTGGGGGTTTGTCCAAACACTCCCCTTAAAGTCTTGGAAATTAAGATGTCCCCCAAAGTAAACTATTCCTAATTATAAATTGAACTTAGACTTTTATTATATTTATTTATACACTATTTAAGGGCTAACAATCTTCCTTTTAGTGTATAATTAAATATTTACAATTAAGCGCAATTACACAAGCTTGAATTACAAGAAATAAAATTTCTAACAATCTCTCCCTTCTTGTAATTAAGTGATGTGATCTCACCCGATGAATGTGTGATAGATCACGATTACCTGATCGTTCTAATGGTTGTTTCAAGTAACTTGGATAGGACCACGACCCGTTGTCTATAAACAAGACAAGAACCTTGGTATAAGTGGAACCGCGACCCGTTGCCTATATACGAGGCAAGAACTTTGGTATAGAGAACGCCACAATCAACCCCACCAAGTTGATTGATAAGTTTCGAACGCCACAAGCTAAAACACTCGATAAGTTCTAAACGTTCGTAAGGAACAATAAGAGTTAAAAACTCACAATTTTACTCAAAATGAAGGACGATTGAAATGGTTACATTGAGTGCCTATTTATAGGAGAAAATATAAGACCAACTACTTATCTAGACTAGTTGCAAAAGCTATCACAATAAGCTATAAAATAAGCAAGACTACTTATCAAAAGGGCATTATTGACATTTCACCACTTGAAGCTTCTAGAAGGTATTAATTATGCATGTAACTTGTATCCCTTTATCTCCTCCAAGTAATTGGACATAATGTTGAGAAAACCTTCAAAATGCCTTGAATTTAATCTTTGACAAGTTAATTCACATGGACACCTTTATGGGCAGTTTCATGGACGTGGATAAGGATATATTTTGGGGCTTTTTTATCCTTGAAAATATAGGAAAAAAGCTAGGGTTGAAGTGGGCATTTATTTCACTCAAATTGGGCTTAAAATGAGGAGCTTATGGCCAAAACAATGCACATGGGTGGGCTTGGCCGAATTTTATTTATTTTTGGGCTTTTGTGGATTAAAGTGAGGACTTGGGCTCCAAAACTTGGACTAATCAACATTAGGAAGTGTGCTTGGTTGTTTTGCGAAGAAACGGGAGAATGATTCCGACAATATTTAATCATTCCATTGAGAGCATCCTGGAACATCTGGGATTTTGATCTTGTGATAGGTCTGATCTTCCACCTTAACAGATCTTTGTCATCTCGGTCCTTGGACAGGTTCTCATCGTTCCCCTCCTCTTGAAAGTGATTTGTCCTCAAATCTTCACCTGCATCAAACATTGTCAAGTCAGTTACGTTAAAAACATCATGAACATTATACTCATCTGGAAGATCAAGTTTGTAAGCATTGTCATTGATTTTCTGCAACACTTGAAATGGTCCATCTCCTCTTGGCATTAACTTTGACTTCTGTTTTGTTGGAAACCGTTGCTTCCACAAATGAAGCCACACCCAATCTCCTAGTTCAAAAATAATCTTTCTTTTTCCCTTGTTTGCTTGTTGTTCATACTTCTTGGTGCGCTCTTCTATGTTGTGTTTTGCCTGCTCATGGATTTGCTTGACAAATTCCGCCTTCTTCTTGCCATCTAAATTCAAATGCTCATTCACAGGCAAAGGAGTTAAATCCATAGGAGTTAATGGCTTAAATCCATACACAACCTCAAAAGGTGAAAACTTAGTAGCAGAATGCACATTTCGATTATATGCAAACTCAACATGGGGTAAGCATTGCTCCCAAGTTTTCACATTTCTCCCCACTATTGATCTCAACAAAGTACCAAGTGTACGATTCACAAGTTCAGTTTGTCCATCCGTTTGGGGATGACAAGTTGTAGAAAACAAAAGCTTTGTTCCCAATTTTCCCCACAACGTTTTCCAAAAGTAACTTAAAAACTTTGTGTCCCGATACGGCATGATAGTTCTTGGCATGCCATGCAATCTAACCACTTCTTTGAAAAACAAATCTGAAATATGTGAGACATCATTGGTTCGATTGCATGGAATGAAATGCGCCATTTTCGAAAACCGATCAACAACCACAAATATCGAATCTTTGCCATTTTTAGTTCTTGGCAATCCCAACACAAAATCCATAGAAATATCAACCCATGGTTCACTTGGTATAGGCAGAGTGTATAAACCATGAGGTTGAACCTTTGATTTGGCTTGTTTACAAATAATGCACTTTTCACAAACTTTTCCAACATAAACTTTCATTTTTGGCCGAAAGAAATGTTCCTGCAAAATATTCAATGTTTTTGCCACACCAAAATGACCCATAAGGCCTCCACTATGTGCCTCCCAAACCAAAAGTTCATGTAAAGAAGTGTTTGGAGTGCAAAGCTTTGATTCTTTGAACAAAAATCCATCATGTATGAAAAACTTTTCAAAAGAGCCCTTTTCACAACTTTTAAATATCATACCAAAATCCACATCTTCACGATACAACCCTTTGATTTGTTCAAAATCCAGAATTTTAGAGTCAAGAGAATAGAGTAAAGAGTACCTTCGTGAAAATGCATCAGCCACAATATTTTCCTTACTTTTCTTGAATCGGATGACATATGGGCTTTTATTTCACTCAAATTGGGCTTAAAATGAGGAAGTTATGGCCAAAACAATGCACATGGGTGGGCTTGGCCGAATTTTATTTATTTTTGGGCTTTTTGTGGATTAAAGTGAGGACTTGGGCTCCAAAACTTGGACTAATATTAGTGTTCAACTTGGATCAACATTAGGAAGCGTGCTTGGTTGTTCTGCGAACAAACGGGAGCTTGATTCTGACAATATTTAATCATTCCATTGAGAGTGTCCTGGAACATCTTGGATTTTGATCTTGTGATAGGTCCGATCTTCCACCTTAACGGATCTTCGTCATCTCGGTCCTTGGATAGGTTCTCATCATTAAGACTTGTATCATTCTGAAGTCTCGGAACTTTGAAGTGACTTTGATCTCTGAAATTTGAAGTACATCATTGATCTTCTTCAGATGACTCTCCCCTTAAATCATTCAGATCGATGGCTCTCCCCTTGCGTTTAGTAGATCTTTCAAAACATTTCTACTCTTTTCACAACATTCTCCCCCTCATGATGATCATGATTCTCATGATCATCATGTAATCACTTCAGCTCTCCCCTTCAAATGAACAATCTCAATGTGTCTTCAAATCTTCTTTCTTCGTTGATACAGATGATTACAGACTTAGAAAGAAAATATTACATTTAAGAATACTACAGACACAGAAGTACTTATCTCTCTCATGTTACAAACTCAATCAGTAACTCTCCCCTTCAATAACAAAATATAAACAGTTACATCATAAAACTTTCTCTCGCCTTCAAAAACAACAATCTCTCCCTCATTACAAAATATTTCAGGACCAAAATGATATTACAATGTAGTTCATGGCTTTGCAACCTGAATATAAGAAAATGAAATAAATTCATTTGAAAGTAACAATCCAGATTCCACATAGGAGTTCTGTTTTCAAAATAGACCAAGTCTATGTGACCTACGTTCAGCGCTGGCGTGACATTAAAACTGGTAGGATTTCCAAATAATCATCGTGAAATCCTTGATCATGAAAGAATCAGTCATTTGTTCCGGCTTTGTCTCGGTAGACAAGTTGTTTATAGTCACGCAGACTGTTCCATGTGTCCTAAAAGTGTATAACATTAAGCTCTAGACTCAAAGTGCATCAACTGAAGTCGGAGACCGGAGATGATGTCTTCCTTGTTTCAATTTCAATAATATCCAAATGATATGTCGATAGAGTATGTGATAGAAATCCGTGTGAATTGAAACAGAACTCTTTTAAGAGACAACTGAGTAGCTAGGGAGGTTTGGTGCACGCGTCACTGGGTCCATGACGTCTTGTTCAATACCTAATTCCAACACATGGAATTTGGTAGCAGATGTAGGAAACCCAGCAGACTAACACGGTCTTGGTAGGATTTATCTTTTCTTTTAATCCTTTCTCACCCCTCAGCTCTCGTCATTTTTCAACTGTACTCCCTCCGGCTCACTTTTAGCTCATGATGCACCCCATCTCCTTTCGATCCCTAAAATAGTGTATAATTAAATATAATAAAAGTCTAGGTTCAATTTATAATTAGGAATAGTTTACTTTGGAGGGAATCTTAATTTCCAAGATTTTAAGGGGAGTGTTTGGACAAACCACCAAAGTAAGCTTACGTATAAATAATATTGTTCTCTTAGGGTTTTCAAGAGAAGCCAAAAAGAGAAGCCAAAAAGAGAAGTCGAAAAGGGAGCCTCCACCATAGTGTGTGTTTTGAGAGTGTGAAAATTCCTAGAGATTGTGAGAGCCAATTTCTCTATTGTAATCTTCATATTTCTTAATACAAATCATTTGATTATTCTTTTTGAGTGCAAAACATACTGGGAATCAAAGTAAACATATGGTATCAGAGCTCAGGAGGTGGATTTAAACTGCATTCTTCGAATTTTTGCTGCTGTTCTTCGAGTTCATCACCAAACCAACGGTTTGATCTTTTTTCCTCATAAATATTTCTGTTTTACGTGTTTCTTCTTCCTATAATCATCTAGTATTCATCCCATAGTGATTCAGAGCTGTTTAGGTTCAATCATTACATGTTATTGTCCTTCAAAATATGATTTTACGTCTCAAAAAGTATGGGTTTTTATTTCGGTTTTGGTCATTTTAAAACGATAATTTCAGGTGTTTTGGTATATTTTAAGTACTTAAAAGTGTTTAAAATTATTTTCCAATCCTTTAGAAATGCTTTTTAGGCCACAAAGTACTAGTTTTAATTCTGGAAAAATTCTGAAAACATCATATCTGTTGCATTTCGGACCCCTGTTCGGACCACTTCAGACCTCAATTCGGTCCACTTCGGACCATATTTCGGTATATTTCGGACCGTAGTTCATCCAAATTCGGAACTCACTTCGAACCCATCCGAACTTCGGACTAACCGAAGTTCTGATAAAGTAATTTTAAGACAATTAAATTGACTTGTGCTTTCATTTTAAATTTCATCTCGGACCATCCGAACTTTGGACCCAATCCGAATTCGGTATTTTCAGTTGAAAATTTTTCTAAGTGTCCATCCGAACTACACACTGTTCATCCGAATTTCGGTCCATCATATTTTGTTCAATCAGAATTCGGTCCATCACTTATATCACTGTTCATCCGAACTCTGTCCCATACGAAGTTCCTGTTCATCCGAACTTCTGATCATCCGAGGTCAACTGTTCATCTAAACTTCACCCATCCGAAATCAACTGTTCATCCGAACTTTGTACCATCCGAGGTACTGTTCATCAGAAGTTCGGCTAATCCGAATTCAGTTTCCACCTTCAAGATCTCATTCTTTCAAATCAGCACTATCAACCATGTATCCAGAGGCCCTTGTCCTAGGTACCGAGAACAGACCACCTGTTCTGTTCATCCGAAGTTCGGCTAATCCAAATTCAGTTTCCACCTTCAAGATCTCATTCTTTCAAATCAGCACTATCAACCAGATTTCTTGAATTTGTCGGTATGCAACCCAATGGCAATCTTATGCTCCAATCCATTTTCGAAGGCCCGGTCATCTATTATCGAGAAATTGCTGCCAGGCCTGAAGCTGACCCACCTGTTCTCGCATCTAAAGTTGAACGTGAACCTGCAAATGAGGCAGAGAGAGACAGGCAACATGCAGACAAAAGGGCAGAATATCTGATCTATCAAGCCCTGCCCACTGATATCCTTGTCGGTGTAGACATCAAGATGTCTGCCAAGGAAATGTGGGAGGAACTAGAGGTTCAGATGCTGGGGGCTGACTTAGACGACAAAGCTATGATTGAGAAGGCAAAGGCTAACTCACCGAGTTCAGGGCCAAACACGGGGAGTCACTACAGGCCACGTTCACCAGATTCTATGCTGTTCAAAATGAACTAAACGAACTCAACCCAAATGTGTCTATTAATGTGGTTTTCAAGGAGCTGAAAAGGTATCAGGGAGATGTAGACCACCAGAAGCAGATTGCTAATCAGTTAGCATCCTTGTTTTTCTCTGCCAACACGGAAAATTAAACCGACTGATTCTCTGGCCCTGATATGCAACAAGAACCTCTCTACTGCATATCATCATCCCAATGCCGATATGCTTCTCCTCCGCGTGAGACTTTAGATGAAGAAGAAGCGACGATTCAAGAACAGATAGCCTTATGGACTAATCGTCTTCAACAGAGACGTTTCTCCAAAAAGACTAATAATCAACTTCGCTATGACACTAGTCCGCGGAGGTATTCTGATGATAGGCGGGATGACAGACATGATGAGAGGAGAGATGAATATCACATAGATGACAGGAGGGATGACTATAGGAGAGATGACAGAGATGAGCGGCGATATGATGACAGAAGGGGCTATCGGGATGACCGTCGTTATGAAAGGCGAGACGATAGAAGGGATGATCGCAGAGATGATAGACGCGATTATCGTCGGGATGATCGTCGAGAGGATCATAGGGATGAGAGACGAGATGATCGAAGGGAATATGATCGTCGAGACAACCGGAGGGATGATAGCCGAGAACATCGCCGTGCCGACAAGAGGCCGGTTGAAAGGAGAGATGAAAGGCCTAGAGCCGCCGAATAGCCTAAAGGGAATGACGAACATTTGTGCTACAAATGCGGCAAACAGGGCCACTTTGCTCGGGAATGCAAGAACTAGTTTAAAAGATATGTTGCCTATTATGAGCGGAAATTGGAGGCCGCTAAAAAGCGATCTGATGTTATGGCTTTGGTTGCCCAAGAAGACTATTGGGATGATGCGGATACTGAAGAGGTGGATGAACAACAAACACTGGGTTTGGGTGAGCGGGAGAACTTTGAGGCGAGGGAGGGAGCAGTAGGTGAGGAGGCAGAGGCGGCCAATTCTTAACGGACCGTCTCTATCCAAATGAGAGGGCAAGAGGTAACATCCGAGGGTGATCTTAGTCCCATCAGTTGGACAACCCCGCATAAGACCATCAGTCCAATGGTTGAAACAACCCCATCCATCCACTTGATATCCTCTCAAAAGGATATCACTTCATTCCACGGGGACATAGCACATACTCCATCACCCTCTCACTCAGAGAGTCGTGGTGTTGAAATCGGTCACACGTCGCCCCCAGTGACCATCCTTCATTCGTCCACAGCTCACTCCCCACCCCCACACTCTCAGCACGACGCCTTCGTGGTCTTCACCGATGAACGAGTTTCCTTCGTGGCAGCTCCTGAAACTTCCAGATCTGAGCATCCCGCAATGGAGCCAGAAGTGATGGAAGGAAGACCTGGTGTTGCATCCCAAATGTCGTCAACATCAGGACATCCCGAGATTAATCTCGAGATGCTAACAGCAGCTCTGTGTGCTGCTGGTGTTGTCACCCGGGCTGACCTGGACGCCCAGAAGGAGGCTACCGAAGAGAGACATACCGCCCATGACTTTTAGGGACCACAAAAGTCGTCCCAAAAAATTTAAAAGTCGTCCCAAATGGTTTTTAGAGACAACTGTCGTCTCAAAAGCTTCCGTCTCAAAAAGTCCGTCCCTAAAAGTTTCAGTTGACACAACAACGTGTTGTCTCTAAAAGTATTTACTTTTTGGGACGACATCTTGTCTCTAAAAACGTTTTTTAATTTTAATAAATAATTACTTTTTGTGACCACATGTTGTTGGGAAAAAATAATTATTTATTTAATAATTTAATTACCTTTAGGGACGACTTGTCGCTTCAACTAGTATCAGACAAATAAAAATTAAGCTTTACTTTTTGTAACCACATGTTGTCCCAGAAAGATATTAATAATACCAACAACTATTTTTCAATTTCTTTTCTATTTTACCTGTACATTTAACAAATTACAAATTTACCACGAAAATTAAAACTTCATAAAATGATAAACCAATGTCAAAGTTTACAAATATCCAAAAATCATCAATATCTAAAGTTGAATTAATAAAACATCATTTAATATTCAAAGTTAAACTAACAAATCTTCATCTAACATTCAAAGTTGTTACATAAACTACCCATCATCATTCGAGTCTTGTTCATCATCATCATCGCCTGATTGTTGTGAAATTTGATTTGCTTTATAAGCATTGTAGTCAAATGGAGGTGCCGGCATGGATACAAATGGTGGTACGTTGGCAACACTAGCATTAGGAATCATTACTTGAGAAGTATGTAGCCAAGTCTTGGTAACGTTTGCGCTCTTGTTCTTCATGATGTCTTTCCCAAGCTTCTTGTGCAGCTCGTATCATATCATGTATCATCTCATTTGATGGTGGCATCGAAGTGGTAGCTGATGAAGATAACCATGACTGACGTTTTAGCTTTCGTCCCCGTCCAATGTTATGACCCCGACGCTCGCCAAACACCTTCTTGAATATTTCTTGCTCATTTAACGATGAAGATCCATTGGGGTTAGATGATGATGCTTGTTGAGTTTGAATTTCCATCTCGGCAACCAATTTCTCCTAAATTTTTAAAAAAGAATGATTAGCAAAACAAACTATCAATTCACAAATTTATTAAACTTCAACAGCTTACGCAATCTAATTCATCAAACACAAACAATTACTTACATAATCAACTAATTTTTTCAACAGTTTGAAAAATAATATGAAAGATTCGATTTCTTTGAAGGTTTAGCAGACAATCGTGGGCAATGCAATTGGATTTAAAAATTTGCAATTGAAGAAGACAATCGTGTGAAATCTCTTCCCAAGCCATTGCCTGCATCTGTGGTAGAGTCGAAAAAGGAAGATGACATGGAGACAGAGGAGGTATTTAGTTGATGTGTAATTTTCAATTAAACAGGATTGCAATTGAACTTCAAGCTGACCTTATAAATAAAATTTAGAAATGAATTTGCTAATTAGTCCAAACTAATTCTATCAAGTGCTACCATTAAACCTACTACTGGGGCTACTGCTCGGTAAAGTGGGTATCCATTTTAAAAAACGTATATATCTATACACACACACAAACATATATAACCTATATATCTCCAACATTACAAATATAAATATTACGGGCAGCAATAATTTGAGTAGTAATACCTCAACTCGTGGGAGTATTTGTGACTTGTCTTCGTCAGGAACATCCTCCCAAGTCATATAGTATGGAGGGATAAGAGAGCGTACTAAGCTCCCAATCAAACTATTCAGCATCCTTCCATTATCTCCAATAGGATTGTAAGTGTTTTCATGAGATCTGTCAAACATTACTGGTAAAGGCCTATGACCATTGGCTTTCCAGGCTGCCTCTAAATTTTTTCCTTTCGATGGACCTCGCTTATTTTTTGGTTTTGCTACATTAACATAGAAATGAGAAAGTGGAAACATATTAAAAATATAAAAACATGAAATTGAAATAGTAACTTACATATTTCGCACGAAGTAGGTATTCTACCCAAAGCTTTTTTTTACTGGACTTGGTTTTCACAGATCAATTATTAAGCATCATGTTTTCATACAACGCAGAAAATGAAATCCTAAGAATATCTGATTCATGTGTGTCCTTAATGTAGCCAATTTACCTCCAACTAATGAGCATAAATTTGAGATTGGAGATAACTTGTCCAGCTGCAACCTGTCTTGAATATTAGTCCCAACAATATCTGCTTCATGTATGTCTTGAATTAAAATATCAGTTGCGATGAAAATATGATGATGGTTGAACTTAATGTGCCAAATTGACCAGACAAGTAGTAGCAAGCAATACTAAGGCCTCAGGAAATGCTTATAGAAAACAAAAGGAGGCACATGGCTTTCGACTTTGGACATGGTTTGAACTATGAATGTTATTTGATCATTTAAGCCTATAGTTTGCCGTTTATCCTATCTAATGGCTGCATTTATATCAATCAGAAAATCATACTTTGTGTGTGTGGAGCTGTCCGTAACTCAGCAACATGCTGATTCTTGGACTGTTCTTTGTTCAAGAACTCAGCAGCCCGCAATCCTTAACTCACAAATAATTGTCCCTTAACTTACAAATAACTCCTTAACATGTATGCATATAAATATATCTAAGTTTATGTGTGTTTGGGGTTTGAAAACAGAGCTTGCAGCAGCAACAGTTAAGCAGAAACACATGAATGGTGATCCAAAAGCGATGGATGATGACTAAAACATGAATTTCAGTTCACTCGTTTAGGATTATAGATCAGCTAATTCATCATATCGCTGGATTTCAATCAGATTGAATGGAATACATAGATCAAAATTAACTGACAAAGGACCGAAGCAATGAATTGCATAATTAGTTAAGTTTGGTTTTATTTTATTCAGTAGAAGTAGCCAAGTAGGGCAGTTAGATTAGGGGTGATAACTTTTATATATTGTGGAGGGATGGAAATCCCTTTTTGGCCCCTAAACTATATTATCCACAGACGAGTAACTTTGATAACTTCTCTGTTCCACGTTAGGCACTCACTACTAAATATGAAAGGACTTGATCAAATCCACCACCCAAATTGCAACAATTCATTAGGCAATATGTAAGTATAAGATTCAAACCTATTAGCTATAATTATCTTGATAAAGTTGAACCGTTGAATATTAGATGTAATGTTTCTTGTAGAACAAAAAAAGTATCCTAAACAGCAAGAAGCAGATAACTTAAAATCCATTAACTAATGGTCATGAAGTTTTCTTGTGCTTGCAAGAGCACTGCTTGACGCCGTGCTTGGTTTAAGCAACAAAAGCTTTTATGGGATATATCATTTGATAACATCCCACAACGAACTTCAAAAGCGATGGAAGAAACTTATAATTTGAGAATCAAAAATAAGATTATTTATTATTTGACTTCCACCAAAGTTAATAAAAGTATCTAATTGTTAATTTACTAACTCTTATCATCATCACATAAGTGGCCCTGTTCAAGGCAAAATAACAGCATCGGCCTTACATACTTGAGCTTAAATTCTGCTACAATAAATTAATAAACATACCTTACTGATTAGGAGATCGATTCCAGGTTGCTTTTGAATTGAATGTCTAGGTGCCAATCTCAATCCTTATATAGCCCAACAGCCTTCGAGATTCACACAGGGGAAATCAAAATAAACCTGATGCCAATCAATATTAAAAGGATAATCAAGAAATTAACAACAATGGAAACCGATTTAGGTCGAAGCAAAAAATGTCGACTGTAAAGCAAAAAACCGATTTAGGATCGATTGATATGAATAAATGTCACATAAACAGAAGAATGTATGTATATATCGGCTAAATAAATATGTATGTATATCATACCTTCGCCGGAATACCAGAGATATCGAGTGCAGCCTTTGCCGGTGACAAATATATTGATCGATTAGGCTGTAGACAGAGATAGTTGCTCGTCGGTGAGAGAGATATTGAGTATCGATCGATTAGGCTGTGAGAGATGTTGAGAAGCGCCGGTGAGAGAGGTACGATCGGAGTTGAAAGAGATCGGAGACGTACGGCTGTGTATAGTCGACGGTCGCCTTTCTGCCTTGAGGTGGAGGGGTGGATAAAACCTTTCACAAAAACTGAAATTTTAGTAAACAAATATTATTCAAAAAATATAATTATTTAATCAGATATATATATCTGAAAATTTTTAATAAAACCCTAATAAAATTTAAAAAAAAATTATAATTTTCAAAGACGACTTGTGGTCTCTAAAGGGTTTAAAAAAACCCTAATAAAATTTAAAAAAAAATTAAAATTTTTTTTATAACTTTTAAAGACAACTTGTGGTCTCTAAAGGGTTAAAAAAAAAATTCGCGGTGGAGGGAAATCTCCCGCTAACCTTTTAGACACAACTTCCTCTCCCTAAAGCTTAAATTTTTTTGCATTTCCTAAAAATACATTTAGGGACGATTTGTGGTCTCAAAATGTACGTTTTTAGAAACAACGGAATGTTGTCCCTAAAAGGTTTGTCCCTAAATGTATTATTTCTTGTAGTTAAGGGTGTTGCATCTAAGGATCTGCCTCCACCAGGAACCCGATCAGTCCAAGCACAGATTTCAGATCTCTCAGACAAGATAGACGCGCTTACAAGATTAATTCTACAAGTCCAGGAGCAGATCAACTCCCGTATGGACCGTCTTTGAGTCTACAGTGATAGAGCTTTAATGTCGTCCTCAGGCTGAATCTCAGAAAAGGAAACATGATGATCAGGACGACCCTGATCTCCATGAGGGGGAGAAGCGACAAAAAGTTTAATCTGAGGACCCGATAATGATTGTAGGGGGAGCCAAATCAGAGGGAGCAGACATACAAGGGTCTGGAGAACAGCGGTATGGGGCTCAAGAGATGATAGAAGACGAACCTATGGTTGAAGGCCAGGCTCCGCTAGATCCAATGTCAGCGATGGTGGAGTACGATCCTATATTTAAAAAGGTTGAAATCATATTGGTGTCTGATACAGACTATGATATTGATGAAAACTATCCTCTACTCACTCCAAAGCCTGAACGCGAGTCGCCACAAAAATCCTCCTCATCTTTCGAATTCCTAAATTCCCTGCTCAATGTGCCACAACAAGAGATACTATCATCTATCCAAGCTCCCTCCTCTACTCTCAAAGAATCCCTATTGATCCAGAGCGCTCCCAAAGTCCAAAGTCCTCCCACAATCTAAACTATACCTGTAGGTCCCAAAAGTTTTCCCAAGTGTATAGCTCTAAGCTGTTGAGGGGGGGGGGGTGGGGGTTAATACAGCTTTTAAAAACTTAAACACTCTTTTCTCAATGTTTGTATGTATTATACACAAAAGTTAATTACAAACAAGCTTGAATGCGGAATGGTTCAAGCTGAGATGACAGTTACAATAGTTTATCAACTAATCTAAAACATACTCAGACTAGTTACAATGATCACACTCACTTAGAGGCACTCACTGTTTTTACAAGACTCAGAAGGACATCTTATACAAGAACAGCTTAGACACACTTGACTGTTTTATATAAGCAGACTTGCATGCATGGAATAACATACTTCAATGCACGTTCTGATTTCACACTCTCTTGATATTTCTTTATCCTTAGAAGCTTCCTTTTAAAATCAAAAGGAGAATCTCAGTGAAGCTTCTTCTTTGGACAGAAGAGATAGTGGAGAGACTTTCCAAAAGGACAAAACACATTTCTGCACGTTCTGATAAAGTACCTTTGTCTTCACATGGCAGAATCTTTGTCTTTTCCCTTTTGTCACTGTTGCATAAGGCTTTAACCAAAAGAGGAATGTCAACTTTGCATCTTTCTTCTTTTGCTAATGCCATTTTGATATATGAAAAGGTCTGTCACCCTTTTCAAATATCTGTTTGTCTTCATGTAACAGAACAGTGTGGGCAGGCTGTGCAGTTCTGTTTTCCACTTTGTCTTTGACTTGTAAACTGATCTTGTAGCCGAACGCAATACATAAGGACTTGGAAACATATTCCATAAAGTGTTTCACCTGTTCACAAAGAACAGGTTCTGTTCACAAAGAACAGATCACTTGTAAACTGTCCAAGCTGCTCAACAGAATAGAGCAGCGTAGACAGTTTATGTCCAGCCGGTTCAGCAGACAGAACAGCTTGGACAAACTGCCTTTGTTGCAACGAATGCAACATGGTAAACAGCTTTAGGCTGATATTGCAAATCATTTTCAGGTTTCAATAAGGCACATAACAGGCTTTAAATTCAACTTTCAAATGCATCAACGGGTTTGATTAAAAATCTCCCCCTCAGATGTACAACAGGTTTGACTAAGGCCTTTTTGTGCCTAACAATCTCCCCCTATTTGCAATAATCAGTCTAAGCTGATTTAATCAATAATCACTATACATTTTTACAATAACTCTTGCTGAAAAGGAATTACAACATTTAAGTAAAGTAAAAGATCAGTTTATATATACTGATTTTGAATACATAACAACAACACATGTTTTTACAAGAGTACAACTAATGTACTAATGTATATTACAACTGATGTAAATAGATAAAGTTACAACATATGTAACGGAGTACAACTAATGTACAAAAGAAATTTAACACTTTGGACTGTTGATTTTGGGAGCAGATAATGGCAAGCCTGTCCAACAGATGGACAGCTTCCATTCTTCACCTACCCTGATGGTAGATGAACTTTACTCCAGTGGTGGTGGTCCTTCAAATATCTTTTCAAGCTCCTCCTTGTTTCTTCCAAATCTCGGATTTCAACTCTGAGGATCATAAACTTGGGATCTTGAAGTTCACCTCTTTCATAAAAGCCTCTGAGCTGATCCCAGACGGCTTCTCTCCACCTGCTTGATTGCCTGAATGAAGCTGCAAGTCTGAAGGCTGCAAGCAGTCTCAGATCCACCTTGTATAGATCTGATGCTCTCTGAAAGCATTTCTTCTGTGTTAAGGGATCTACGAAAAATGCCCCCAACTCAGGCTCTTCAATTATCTTGCCTTCTTCAAACTCTACTTCAAGAGGCAGGCTGTAGTCAATTCCTTTCGTCTCAAGGGCATACTCACCATGTTCAATTAAGATGAGGAGTTGTTAAAGGTCAGTATCCTTCCTTGTCCTCCTGGCCTTTATTTTGGGGTATGTCACAGAGACACCCTCACTGACTTCTTTTGAGATCAAGCCAAGATCCTGCGCTCTCTCCATTAGCTTTTTAATATATGCCCTGATAGTCTTAGCCGTTTCTGACATAGACTGGCTCAGGGCAACTTCCAGCTCAACCCATTCCCTATACCCCATCTGTGCAACATCAGTGTAGTCATAAGTTTCCAGCTCTGGGCCTGTTGCACCCATTCTGGTTATTCGTAATTTCCACTGTTTGCCTTTTCTTGCTATGGGGACAGCTTTGACAATTGCTTCTTTGGCAAGCCTTCTATCAGCAACATCCTTAAACTTTTTCCTTGCCAAATTGTCAAAATGGAACTGGGCCCTTGCAGAGGATGCTTGTTTTGGTTTTGTCATAGAGACCAGAGCACCCTTAACTTGTTCTCCATCCTTTTCACCCGCTGATTCCCTAGCAGCTTCCATCAGTTTCTTCTGCACATCCAAAGAGGGCATTTTGACTTTGCTTGCTTCTTGGAGTGCAAAAGATTTGGCAGCTTTGGCAGAGACTTCTTCTTTTCTTAGTGCTTCCAGGGCTTGAAGCTGTTCATTTCTGAACTCATAGTATTTATCCATGGGAAGACCCATTTCCTTTGCCCTGGCTTTGTGAAACTTTAACTCTGCTGCTTTCTTTTGTTCAGGATCAGATGCTGCTTTTTCTTTTCCTTTAGCTGTTGTAATGATAACAGCCTCAGGAGAATCTTCCTCTTCTTCTTCTTCCTCTAAAATGAGATGCCTCCTTCTGCTGCTTGGCCTGCCCTCAGAAATGAATTCCTCCCCCTTAGACTGAGCAGGGTTTGGAGATTCAGCCTGAGTAAGCTGAGCAGCTTGAGAGGCACCTTCCATTGTACCTGTTGCAGATGCTCCTGCTGGTTGACCAGTAGGTACTAATTTCTCCTTAGGAGAAGAAGTTTTCTCCCCCTTAGACTTGGTCTTCGAGGCTGATGACTTCTCCCCCTTTGAAGGAGATGGATCAGCACCTTCAACACTTGGTCTGCCTGTAGACACAACATCAGCAGGCTTTCCAGCAGGCTTGGGAGCAACCAGGCTATGTACTAA
Organism: Centrapalus pauciflorus; assembly: GCA_020465985.1. NCBI lineage: Eukaryota > Viridiplantae > Streptophyta > Magnoliopsida > Asterales > Asteraceae > Centrapalus > Centrapalus pauciflorus. The sequence continues at coordinate 272,144 of JAANYP010003744.1, forward strand.
GAAAGTCAGGTTGTGCTTCACCTCTGCAAGATGGGAAAGACATTTTGAAGAGAGGAGGATTAGGTATAAACAAGGGAGGTCAGCTTGAGAATGTTTTCCCTATCAGAAGCTGTGAACAGCAAAGTTTGGAGCTGTGCAAGATGTAACTCAAGAGAGTCCTGCACATCAGCAAGATTTGATGACACAAAATTTGATAGAGAACCTATTAAAGTGTTTAAGCTGGCCAAAGTAGTAGGAAGTGTAGAATTGAAAGTGGTGAGGAGAGATGACAGCTGGTTGGAGATGTCTGTTATAGGGGACACAGAGTCCTGTTGGAGTGAAAGAATGGAGGAGAGGGATGTGGAGACATTTTGCAGCTGTGAAGTGAGTGCAAGCAGCTGTGAGGAGGTTTCAGTTTGGGGACTGGCTGGGAAAAAATCCTTGAACATATCAAAGAATCCCTTAAGCTGTTTAGACACAGAGTCTGAAATGAGAGAGGGTAGAGAAGACATGGAGTTTTCTAAAGAACAAACTTTGTTGGTCAGCAAATAGAGTTGATCCTTCAAAGGTAGGTCATTAGGGGATGGAGGTGTATGGGTGGATTGTTTGGAGTGGGTAGATGGAGATGAAGATGATGAGGCTAGTGTACGGGGATGTGATGTAGAGGGAGAGGGTATTTTGGAAAGAAGTTCCATAGCCTGGGCAAAAGTAATGTTGCCCAGCTTGGAGGGGTCGATGGGTCCTTTAGCAGTGGCAGTAGCTGCATCATCAGGAGAGGGGGTAGAGGATGGTAGCCTTTCGGACACTGCTTGTTTTGCAGCGCCTTCATTAAGGCCAGTGGTTGTTCCCTCTGCAGTACCTTGGTTTAAAAGTACCTCATCATGGGGAGATGGAATTTGCATTTCAACATCAGCAGTGGTGAAACCTGCTGATGGAGTTTGCAGAAAGGGATTAGCCTCACTAAAGGGATGTTCTATTCCCTGAGGTTCGTCAGCCAGAGTTGTGGGTCCTTCTGCAGCTGTTTGGTGTTGAACAGCTGCATCATTAGGAGCAGAAGTCTGAGGCTGATCTGCTGGTTGGTCTAAGCCAGCAGGGTGGACACCTCGTGCAGACTCAGGGTGTAGAGAAGTATCAGATGGGGACAGTGTGGACACAGTATGGAGTTGAGAGAACTCCTGTCGTTCAATATTCTCAGCCTGTTGGGAGGCTGGAAGAGTTGATGTGGCTGTCTCCATTTGTACAACTGGCTCCTGTTGAGAGGAACCAGAGGGTCTAGGCTGACTTGGGGATGACACAGGGTGGAGTGAAGCATGCTCCAATTATGTTGTTCCTTCTCCTAAAATAGGAGAGGCAGCAGAGGTAGCTTCTTTTTCAACTGAACCCTGTTGAGAGGGAACAGAGGTGCTGGTTTGGGCTGTTGGTTTCTTTTTGCGTTGGTATAGAATGTGAGATGAGGTGGGGGATGTTGGAGAGGAAATGAGAGGTTCAGACTGGATAGGTTTAGAGACTGGGTCAGAAACAGGTGTGTTGTCCTGTTCCGTAGTCGCAGGTGCCACAAAGGCACCAGCCACAGAGGCTTCAGGTATAACGAATGAACTAGGGTGAGAAGCCTGCTCCCCACAGCCAAAGAGGCTAAGAGTGCAGACTCAGACTGAGCTGTTTTGGCCTTCTTGGAGACAGGCCCAACTTCAGTGGTTTCCAGGGTCCTTTTAACAAGCTTGGCCCTGGCTTTGGATTTTCTTCTGGGAGCAGGTTCTGGATCCACCCTCACATCAGAGGGTCCTTCCACCAATCCTAACAACCTCCTCATGGGTGTTGACAGAGGAGGCTCATTTGGAAGAACAGTAGTGTAGAAAACTCTATTCCCTGTTACAGGGAAGGTAGCAGTATGAAGTAAAGGCTGAGAGTTGTACAAATGCTCACCACAAATGTGCTTGAAGATGAAGCTCAGAAACCTGGGGTATCGAACGGCAGCTGGTCGTGTCTCCTGCTGCACCAGGTTCCTCAAATTCATGAAAATCCACTTTGCCATGTCTATTGTAGTTCCATCCACAAGCTGCAGAACTACAGGAAGTTCATCACGGCTCAGTTGGTCAAAGGAACCAAGTTTGCTGCTGAAGCACATTACCACAGAGGCAAACAAGAAGCTGTAAGTAGGAGACAGTTCCTTTCTGAACAGCGTTGCTCCAACTTTTCGTTCTGCTACACCACAGAAGTGCAGCAGATTCTTCATCTGTTCATCCTCAGGCTGTGGTTGATCATATTTTTCAACCACAGGGAGTCGAAGAACTTCCCTGAGCAGACGAGTGTTGACCTTAATGGTCTGAGTCTCATTGAGTATGGTGCCCTAGATGACTTTGGTATATGGGTTGTAGGCACAGGTGTACCAGAACTCATACACCATCTCCTGGTACAGGACACCAGGAGTAGCAGTCATGGCGTAGTTCAACGGATGAACTTTCAAAAACTCCACCATTTGGTCATAGCCTTTCCCCACATAGTTTTTGGGGATTATGAAGTTGGCAATGTAGTTAGTGGGTTTTAATGTGAGAATTGTGGTGACTGATGAGTGTTTCTGTACATCATCACCAACAAATACTGGTAGAAAGGGGTTGTTTCTGTGAGCCATTTTGGAAGTAGTGAGAGTGGCAGAAGTATAAGACACTTAGTCGATTTTTAGGGTTCTTAGGAGGTTTATGGTAGTAGTGAGGAAGACGAAGATGAAACAGTAGGGGTTATTTATAGGATTTGAATGTGAGTGGGTATGAGAGAGAAACATTTGGGCGGTTGATTTTAAAAGGTCATTAACGGAAAACGGAACGGTTGTCCATGTCAGACCGTTTGTCAGACCACTTGAGCCCTTTTTAATCACTAACACACGCAACCCACATTATCTGCAGTAAGTAAGTTAAATAAAAACAAAAATTAAGTAACTTAATTGTGAAGAAAGGTAATTAAACTGATGGTCTAAGCTGATGGTCAAACCTGTAATGAGCAGGGTCATCACAAGCTGTTCACTCTTGTATGACAGAGTGAGAGAGTGAGCAGGGTGGAGGTTTGATCATCAGATCAGGCTTGACATATAAGCTGTTATTTGCCAAACCTGTTGTACGCTCAAGCTGTTCAAGTTTTACAGAAAACAACTAAGTATAGAACATGCATAACCTGTTCTGTCTAAGCTGTTCTGAAAGAACTTGAGCAGTGTGAGTCATATAAAGTCTTAGAACATTAAAGACACTTAGTCACTTTTGTTTAACATGCCCAGCTTGCTGACAATGTAATTAAACCTGTTTTCATCAAAAGGTTTGGTGAATATGTCTGCAAGCTGTTCATCAGTGGAAATAAAACTTACCTCCACATTACCTTTCTGAATGTGATCTCTGATAAAATGATGTCTGACTTCTATATGCTTTGTTCTGGAGTGAAACACTGGATTGTTGGATATAGCTATGGCACTTGTATTGTCACACATAATAGGAGTTTTCCTATACACAAGTCCATAGTCTTCAAGCTGATGCTGCATCCACAGAATCTGCCCACAGCAGCTTCCAGCAGCAATGTACTCAGCTTCAGCTGTAGAAGTAGACACTGAGTTCTACTTCTTGCTACACCAACTTATCAACTTACCACCAAGGAGTTGACATCCACCTGTTGTGCTTTTCCTGTCTAGCCTGCAACATGCAAAATCAGAATCTGAATAACCTGTCAGTTCAAGGCTTGAGTCTTTCGGATACCAAAGATCCAAACCTGGTGTACCCTTAAGGTATCTGAAGATTCTTTTTACAGCTGCTAGATGTGATTCTTTTGGATTAGCTTGGAACCTAACACATAAACAAGTAGCAAACATAATATCAGGTCTACTAGCAGTTAAATACAGCAAGCTCCCAATCATGGCTCTGTAAGCTGTTACTGAAACAGCTTTGCCACTGGCATCTGCATCCAACTTTACATTAGTGGCCATTGGGGTTTTAGTAGGAGAACTTTGATCAAATTTAAACTTTTTCAGTAGATCTATAGTGTACTTTCTTTGATTAAAAAAAATTCCATTTGAGGTTTGTTTAACCTGTAATCCTAAGAAGAAAGTAAATTCTCCCATCAAACTCATTTCATATTTGGATTTTTTTATCACAGGATGGTTTAATCTAATTTTTGGATCGAAGGGTCGCTTTGAGAAGGTGATTAGATTGATATTAATCTCAGATCCTAACTCAAAACACACAAAAAGTAATTTGCCTTATTTCTAATAACATGACCTTGCTCATCCATCTTGTTCCTGTAAACCCATTTGGTGTCAATTATAGTTTTACCTTTAGGAGCAGGGACCAGCTTCCATACCTTGTTTCTCTCAAACTGATTGAGTTCTTCTTGCATGGCAGTGATCCAATTGGCAACTTTAAGTGCTTCATCCACTTTCTTTGGCTCCATGAGAGACACAACACTAGAGAACATACAAAAGTTCCATAAGCTGTCCTATCTTGTTTGTACCCCTTTGTTGATGTCACCAATTATTTGATCATTTGGGTGACATCTGATCCACTTAGGATCATTTTTCAACGAAGATTCTCCAGAGTTGTTAGCATCTTCAGTTGGTCCTGTTGAACAGCTCTCAAGGTTTTCAGACACACTGTTGTCTTGAGCCTGTTCACTTATTGAACATGACTGACCACTGTTGAACACATCAGCAGAGGATCCAGGAAAATCAGCATTGATTGGTTCAGGACATGTAGTTGTAATTAAGTCAGTACACTTATTCACACAGGGTGTATTAACATAATCATCATCGTGTTCATCATGGTTTGCAGGTTCCACTCTGGATGTAGTGGAAGCTTTTGAGTCCTCTTCACTGTTGGGGTGCACGAGATCATCAAAGTTGAATTCTCCTGAAACTGATTCTGGAACAGCTTTGGTGAAGGCATTCCTGGACTCTTCAAAGGTGACATTGATAGTTTCATCTATCACCTTTCTTTTGTTGTTGTACACTATGTAGGCTTTGGAGATAGCAGAGTATCCAACAAACACACCTTCATCAGCTTTTGGTTCAAACTTTGCCAGTTGATCCCTTTGATTCAGAATGAAGCAGGGACATCCAAACACATGGAAGTAGCTAATATTTGGCCTCCTACCTTTGAGCAGCTCATAGGGAGTTTTGTTGAACCTTTTTACCACTAAGGATCTGTTTTGGGTGAAGCAAGCAGTGTTGACAGCTTCAGCCTAGAATGATGAAGGTAAACCTGATGCACACAGCATGGTTCTAGCAGCTTCAATGAGGGTTCTATTTCTCCTTTCAGCAACTCCATTTTGTTATGGAGTCCTTACGGCTGAAAAGTTTTGTGAGATCCCTCTTTCTTCACAGAAGACTTCAAGAGTACTGTTTCTGAACTCAGTACCATGATCACTTCTAAGCTGCTTTACTTGAGTAGAGTTCAGCATTTCCGTCTTTTTGACAAATCCAATGATTTCTCTAGCAGCCTCTCCTTTTCTCTTCAAGAAGATTACCCATGTAAACCTGGAGAACTCATCAACCATTACTAGAGTGTATCTTCTTCCTCCAAGACTTGGAACATTAGCAGGTCCAAACAAGTCCATGTGGATTAAGAAGAGAGGAGTATCAATAGAAAAATTATGCTTGGATTTAAAAGATGATTTCATCTGCTTGCCTTTTTCACAAGCTGTGCAGAGTTTATCCTTAACAAAAGTCATGGAAGGCAAACCTGTTACCAACTATTTCTTACAGAGTTTGTTGATGTTCTTGAAGTTCAGGTGTCACAGCCTTTTGTGCCATAACCAGTTTAGGTCTGCATTTGTTCTTGTGAGAAAACAGGTTTCAGTTATGGGATCAGCAGATTGCATATCCACAACATATACACCTTTCTTTTATTGAGCACACAGCACAACTTTGCCGTGGGGATCCAATATGTAACCCAGGTGCTCATCAAAGTTAACCTTGTAGCCAGCATCACATAGTTGACTTATGCTTACAAGGTTGTGTTTCAGCCCAACCACATAGGCTACTCTTTTGAACACTGCAACACCAGCTTTACGAGTTCCATATCCCTCAGTGGATCCCTGTACATTGTCACCAAATGTGACTTTTGGCCCTTTTTCAGGCGTGAGATCATTCAGCAGGTCCTTGCAACCAGTCATGTGTCCTGAGCAGCCACTGTCCAAGTACCAAAACCTGGGATGGTTGTTTGTCCTTCAGAATGTCATAGGAAAATATTAGTTACTTTTAGGGGAACTCATCATAGTGATAAGTTCTCCTACTTCATCAACATGTGTTGATGGGCTAGTGATATCCACATTAATATTTCCTATTTGAATGGTATCAGTTTGGATACCACTCTCATTGACTAAGTTACTTCCAACACTGCATGTTTCAGCAATGATGGAACTAGCAGAGTCAACAGGCTTCATGTCCTTAGTTTCCGGACAGTCTTTGGCCATGTGTGTCTTCTTCCCACATTTATAGCATTTTCTATTTTAGGCCTTTTTGGAAGAAGAGCTCTTAGAAACACATTTTGAATTATTTCTGTTGATTTTATCAGCAGGTTTAGCAAACTTATTACTATTTTTCGATGAATCAACAGCTTGGGTGGATGGCACAATAGCAACAGCTTTGCCTGTTTCTTCTTTCCTCCTTTTGGGAGGACAGATGTCAAAAACAGGAAGCTTGATTGGCTTTTGTCCTTCCACATGTTTGGGAAACTTATTCCCAGATTTTCTCAGGCTGAGCAATGGCTTTGCCTTTGCCCTTACTGAGATGTGATTGAAGCTGCCTATCAGTATAACCACTGTTTCTGGTTTTGAAAGACTTATTTTCATTTATAACCAGTTTTCCACTATGATTTGAGAACTTGTTTGAAACCACAGCAGATTTACTTTCAACATGAGACTTACCCCTGTTAAAAGCAGGCTGCTTACATTTTGAAAACTTATTTTCAAAATGTTTAGCATCAAAAGGGTTAACATGTCTCTTGCCATCAGCTTTGGACCCAGAGCCTGTTTTGTCAACAGCTTTAGTGTCCACCACTGCAGTTTGAGCATGTTTTCCTTTCTTTTGCTTGTGTGAATCAGCATAGCACTTAGCAGGCTGATTTGATAGAGAACACATTCCATCATCAGCTTTAGGGCCTTTTTCACACAAGCTGTCAGTGTTGTGAGGTCTGACAAACCTGTTTGTTGAAACCAGCTTTCCATTAACTTTCTAGATGAAAGTACTGGGAAGCTCACCAAGAGTGGATAAGTCATCTTTCAGATTATTGATTTCAACAATAGAAGCTGTTGTGTCAAGATCCCCTCCAAGATAGGCTTGGATTTGTGCAGGGATCTGCTGACTTATGCAATGGCTGACTTTTTGTGCTAATTGGCACCAAGAGTCAACTATCTTTTGAAACTTTGCATGTTTTACATCTGTTTCTCTCTTTTCTTCCAGTAAAATAGAGTTGATGTGTTTTAGTTCATCAAGCTCAGCTTCCAACTTATGGAAACTGTTTAGTTTACTGGATTTAGTTTCAAGATCAGTTTTAAGCTTAGAGATTTCAGATATTAAAACATTATGCTTCTCAACAGCAGCTTTTAAGTCAACCAGCATATATTCAAACATTTTTACTTTTTCATCTGAACTGTAAGCCATAAAATTTTGTACCTTGTACATCATCGTAGGGTTTCAGTTCTCCAAGCTGCTGAAGGCTTCAGCTTCAGCCAAGTCCTGTTTGAAGTTGCTATTTGATGGGACATCAGTATTGGCCATCAGACAGTTGTTGTCTTCTTCATCTGAGGATGAATCTGACTCCTCCCATTCACATGTGTCTGCCATCAGTCCCTTTTGCTTGTTGGAAGCCACTGAGTTTTCCAACTTTTTCAGCTTTGCCATGGCCATGAGGTACTTAACCCTATAGCCATTGTCCCTGTTAGTCTTGTATGGTTTGGAAGACTGTCCAACAACTTTTGACACACAGTCAACAGCTATATGGCTAGCTTTGCCATATTTGAAGCACTCAGCTTTAGATTTATCAAATGCCTTCTTCTTGACAGCATTTGAGTTTCCCTGTAGCATATTTCTTCCAAATTTCTTCTTGTTGAACCTTTTGACAAACATGGCTATCATTTGCTCCTCATCAAGTTCAGCAAGATCTGCACTGTCTTCCTTATCAGACATTTCCTCTCTTTCATCATCAGCCTGTTGATCAGATTTTGTGAACACATCACACTCCTGTCCAACAGGTTGTCTCACGCTGGCCACTAAGGCAGCACCTCTCTTGGACATTTCCAAGGCAATTCTCTTCTGTTGCCTTGACTATTCATCATTTAGTAAGGATCCATATAAGTTTACCAGATCCATACCTTTGATAGTACCTGAGTTTCTCAAGATGGTGGAAAAGTAGTTCCATTCTTCAGGTAGAATGTCTAAGAACTTGTTCACCAGGGCCAGGCTGTCCTTAGTGATCCCAACAGCTTTGAGATCATTAACAAGAGCAGTAAACCTGGTGTAGGTTTCTGTGAGAGTCTCCTTTGGTTTTGCAAAGAAGAGTTCATACTGTCTAACAAGATTATTAATCCTGTTGTCCAGTGTGATTGTGGGTCCATCATAGACGGTACACAAAGTATCCCACATCTCTTTTGCAGTCTTCATCTTCTCAACCTGTTTGAACACATCATCAGGCAGAGAGATGACCAGGTTATTTCTGGCTTTTGCATCCAGAGCAACCAGTCTTTTGTCTTTATCAGACCATTGAGCTTTGGCCTTCTCAAAGGTTCTGATTTCAGGGGCTGGACCATCAACAGCAGGAGTTATGATAGTAACAGAAGTTGGCACATAGGGACCTTCCATTACTATCTCTGGTAATTTCACATCCAGATTCTCTAAATAGAGCATCATTCTGCACTTCCAGCCAGAGAAGTTCTGAAGATTAAACTTTGGGGGTTTTGCCATTGACCCATTGTCATAGTAAGAGGAATTTGCAAAACTGTTGTCCATGGAAACGTAGGGAGAATGAGAGATCTTAGAGATGACACACACTCTAACAGTGCTCTGATACCAGTTGTAGGTCCCAAAAGGTTTCCCAAGTGTATAGCTCTAAGCTGTAGAGGGGGGGTGAATACAGCTATTTAAAACTTAAACACTCTTTTCTCAATGTTTGTATGTATTATCAACAAAAGTTAATTACAAACAAGCTTGAATGCGGAATGGTTCAATCTGAGATGACAGCTACAACAGTTTATCAACTAATCTAAAACATACTCAGACTAGTTACAATGACCACACTCACTTAGAGACACTCACTATTTTTACAAGACTCAGAAGGACAGCTTATGCAAGAACAGCTTAGACACGCTTGACTGTTTTATATAAGCAGACTCGCATGCATGGAATAACACACTCCAATGCACGTTCTGATTTCACACTCTCTTGATATTTCTTTATCCTTAGAAGCTTCCTTTTATACTCAAAAGGAGAATCTTAGTGAAGCTTCTTCATTGGACAGAAGAGATAGTGGAGAGAGTTTCCAAAAGGACAAAACACCTTTCTGCACGTTCTGATAAAGTACCTTTGTCTTCACATGGCAGAATCTTTGTCTTTTCCCTTTTGTCACTGTTGCATAAGGCTTTAACCAAAAGAGGAATGTCAACTTTGCATCTTTCTTCTTTTGCTAATGTCATTTTGATTTAAGAAAAGGTCTGTCACCCTTTTCAAATATTTGTTTGTCTTCATGTAACAAAACAACGTGGGCAAGCTGTGCAGTTCTGTTTTCCACTTTGTCTTTGACTTGTAAACTGATCTTGTAGCCAAAAGCAATACATGAGGACTTGGAAAAATATTCCATAAAGTGTTTAACCTGTTCACAAAGAACAGTATCTGTTCACAAAGAACAGATCACTTGTAAACAGTCCAAGCTGCTCAACAGAATAGAGCAGCGTAGACATTTTATGTCCAGCCTGTTCAGCAAACAGAACAGCTTGGACAAACTACCTTTGTTGCAACGAATGCAACATGGTAAACAGCTTTCGGCTGATGTTGCAAATCATTTTTCAGGTTTCAATAAGGCATATAACAGGCCTTAAATTCAACTTTCAAATGCATCAACAGGTTTGATTAAAAATCTCCCCCTCAGATGTACAGCAGGTTTGACTGAGGCCTTTTTGTGCCTAACAATACCACAACCTTAAGCCCAGGAACCAGAGCCTTCAGGCACTAGAGTTGTAGATTCTTTTGATGAGACACCCGAAGGACCTGGTATCCACGACGAAAGTGATTTATATTGGGTCAGATGGTATAAAAAAGGTGGAGTACATTCTTTGCCAGAGGAATTAAAAGAAGAACTTAGGCGAGAACGAAGGGGGAAAATTTTTTTAAACTACTTGAAGCCCAGCAGGCCGAAATAGAAGAACCCCCTACTCAAGGTCTAAAAGAGTTTTTGAAGAAGTTTCCGGCCGAACAGTTCCAGAATTCGTTTTTGGAAGAAAGGTTTAAGATGGTATTCAGGAAGAAGCTTGGGTCATTCAGCAGGCGGTTATTGATGGAGCTTACAAATGCTTCAAAAGCTGAACAGACTGAGTATAACCAGATGATGCTCAGGGAGAAAAGGCCAAGGGACAAATATTGGTCAAAGTCAAAGATTAAAAAGCATGTCAATATCCACATGTGCAAAAGAGCTCGAGTGTTCTATCCTGCGTTTGAGGTTCTCAGAGAAGATGGAACGGTACACGAACTGCATGAGTGTGATCTAGACTACGTAAATGTGGACGGTGTTGAGTTTTTGCATGAAAATTTGAAACACCGAATCAAGAAACGTCTGACTCACATGACAGCAGTCGCCGCCCTTACTAGAAGCATGAACTGCCGCTCCATTGTCATGTGCTTAAGGGACTTTCAAATGGCAATTGAGAGCGCGTTGGTAAAAGTCGGTCTGAAAGCTCCTGCACAAGACTTATTCCTGTTAAACCAATACCCGACTTACAAAGTTTTACTGAGAGGGCAGCCGGGAGTTCTATTTTTGAACCAAAACAGACGGAAACGGTTTATGCGCTTTGAGGACTTACCTTGTTACTCCGATGGAACTATCAGATTAGTTAGAGCCGAACTCACCAAAAGAGTACAAGAATATGATGCTCAGACAAATCCTGAACTTAGACGCCGACCCAAGGAGATTCAAGAGATCCTCAGCAACATGGAATTTCTGAACGAGAGGCTACATCTCAGGCAAGTGACTATACGGTTTGACGTCATCCTTGGACTCCGAGAATCTACGAATCATGCCCGAGTTCCTCCACAACGATCGAAAAGGTGGAGATTGTTAGATATTTAATTTCGATCTTGTGGGATTCTTTTGTAATAAATATTATTAGTTTATTTGCTTGTAATTTATTTCTAGACGTTGTTTAAGTTGTTTCTTTATTATACAAGTAGAGGGGGTCAAATTGTAATTCAGGGAAAGTTGCTTTTAGATCCCTTGTAAAAGATGACCTAGGGTTTTGTGTCATCACAATTCAATACACATGGATACAGCCGCCGCAATTCAGAGAACATTCTCTTTGTTTTTCTTTCATTATCATTCTACAATCATTGAGATTCATATTTCTGTTTTCATGAATATTGTGATAAAATACATATACGAGTGCTGATAATCTGGGAAATCGATATTAACAGTCTGTGCTAGATACCAAGAAAATCCAAAAAATCACATTTGGCTACTGCCAAAGGAATTTTAAGATATCTGAAGGGTACTCCGAACTTAGGTTTGTGGTATCCTAGGGAATCATCATTTACTTTGACTGCCTTTTCTGATATTGATCATGCAGGTGATAAAATGGATAGAAAGAGCACATCAGGAGTAGTTCAATTCCTTGGTGACAAAACCACCCGTCTGCTGGTCATCCAAGAAACAACATTGTGTGTCACTATCAACAGCAGAAGCTGAGTATGTTGCTGTATCATCATGCTGTTCACAACTGTTGTGGATGAAGAGCCAACTGCGAGACTACGGGTTTACACCTCAGAAGATCCCAATCTATTGTGACTCACAGAGCGCAATTGAAATAGCTTCTAATCCGGTGCAACACTCCAAAACCAAGCACATCGACATTCGGTACCATTTTATAAAGGATCATGTAGCGAATGATAATGTAGAATTATATTTTGTACCAACTTAATATCAACTATATGATTTGTTTACCAAAGTGTTAGATGAAAAACGCTTTAACTTTGTGGTATACATGTTGGGTTAGTTGAATCGGTAGATTTCAACATTCAGTTGTTACACAATACAAATTTAATTTTACAATTGTTTACTTGATTTAATTTTTGTGTTAATCTCATGTGATTTAAAAATGTTTTTCATTTTTCTACGATTTAACTGAATCTGATTATCATGTCCAGGGGGAGCAAACATAATATTTCTATCTAATAAATTTTTTTATCTGCTTGATTGCTGGGGGAGCAAGCTTAAAAGATGATATTTGTTAGGAATATATTTTGTTTATGAAGAATATAAGTCTAGGGTCTAATTTGTAATATTTCAATAGTTAATCTTGAATATAAATAGATGGTAGTTGTACTGTAGCAGTACAAGTTTTTTACAATATTACACATAATGTTCCTACTTGTACGGATTCACTCTCCTAGGGTTCAGTGCTTCAAAGTTTACGTACTGTAATTGTTCTCATTCTGCAATCAATTATTCGGTTATTTTGATTCTAATCTTGTTCTTATTGTTTCATTGTAATTGTGGTTGATTATTACTGAATAACAATTGGTATCAGAGCCAAATATGGCTAAAGTTGATTGATTTTTGAATCTGAAATCGGTTTTATCAAGAACACTGTTCTATCGATATATTTCGAAAAACTAAAAATCATCAAAGGATTTTTTTATCACCGGGTAGCTTTGAGAAGGTGATTAGATTGATATTAATCTCAGATCCTAACTCAAAACACACAAAAAGTAATTTGCATTTTATTGATTATTCGAAATTTTGTGTGTTTTATGAATCTTTAATTGAGTTTGATAAGTGTGCTAATCGAGTTTGATAAATCTTCATTCGAGTTTGTTTAAACTTCATTCACGTTTGATCAAACTTCATTCGAGTTTAATCAAACTTAATTCGAGTTTGATCAAACTTAATTCGAGTTTGATCAAACTTAATTCGAGTTTGATTAAACTTCATCCGAGTTGAATCAAACATAATTTGTGTTTGGTAAACAATTTTTAAAATAAATCAAGTGATTCGAGTTTGTCAACTTAACATTTCGAGTTTGACTACAGTTACATTCGAGTTTGATCAGGATCATTCAAGTTCATTCCTTTACCATTCGAGTTGAGTGTAGTTCCATTCGAGTTTCATACTTAATAATTCGAGTTTAATCCTTCCTTCATCGAGTTTCATCGTTCACTGTTCGAGTTTCAACTTTCTTTGTTCGAGTTTGGTACTTCATTGTTCGAGTTTTATCCACTGTTGATCGAGTTTGAGACTTTATCATTCGAGTTTGTTCCTTCATACATAGAGTTTAATCATCCTTATTTCGAGTTTGGTCATTCATTTAGTGTTCATTCAAACTCATTCAATTTCCATAAAAAGATCTTTGAAGATTTAGTATTACCAATTCACAATGTCTAAAGACGCACTGGCCACGGGTTCCGAAACCAAACCTCCGGTCCCTTACAGATAAGAGTATGTACCGTGGAGGGAACGGTTTTTAGAGTTCAAAAGTTTCCATGATTTATCTGAGGAGATGCTGGCCTCACTGACAGAAGGTCCCACAAGATTCTTTGTTACTATCCCTGCAATTCCAAACGAAAATCCTCTAATACCTGAGAGAACAGAAGAGGCCACAACTGCAAATCTGACAGAGGCTCAGAAAAAAAGAAAGTTGGGTGATAAAACAGCCTGAAAACTCCTACTGATTTCAATTCCAAATGACATCTACATAAGTCTGACCAATACAACCAGAGCCAAATCCGTATGGGATGAGGTGTGTAAGCTGAGGAGTGGGTCAGACAAAGCAGCCACAAACAGGCACGTAACAGCTTGATGACATTTGAGAATTTCCGAGCTAGAGAAGGAGAGCTATTAGAAAACACTTATATGAGATTTGTTAACCTTGTGAGTGAGATGAAGAGAAACGGGGTAAAAAATCTAATCTGGACATCAACGTTAAATTCCTGAATGTTCTCAATCCAGAGTGAGACATGCACACTATGATTATCCAACAGACTAAAGAGATAGATGACACGGACTTACATATGGTGTTTGAAAACTTAAACAACTATCAAGAAGTTGTTTTAAGAGAAGTATCTGGAAAAAAGCAGGCTGAGAAAGCAACGATTGATCCCATGGCTCTCCTGGCAGATAAACGTATAAATACATGCTGAAAAAGGAGAACCGAGTTGTTACAAGCAACAGTTCATCTAAATCAGAATCAACAGATTCTTCAGCAGACTCAGAGATTGAGGAAATGAAGAATTAGATGGCTCTTCTGACGAAGGCTTTCTAGAAGAAATTCTATCGCAAGCCAACAAACAAAATAATGTGATACAAGACAGGCTCCAGAAAATATGAGAAGCGAGACAAATATGAAAAATCTGGAGAAAGTAGTGGTAAGAAGCATGATAAATATGAGAAGCCTGAGAAGTCAGCCAAGAATGAAGCTGAACAGAAGTGTTACAACTATGGCAAGCCAGGCAACTTTGCAAGGGAATGCAGACAACCAGAAGTTAAAAGTTCAGGCTACTATACTCGGAAGGCTCTGCTGGCTAAGGAAAAAGTGGCTGGAAAGGCTTTAATGGCTGAGGATGACCACTGGCTTCAACTGTCTGAGGATGAAGATATCCTGGATGAAGATGCCCGTATTTGCCTGAAGTCAGAAATTTTGAATGAATCTGAGATAAGTGAATCTGCTATGCTGGCTGAAAGATGAAGTTTTGGTTGGTTTGACTAGAGAAAAAGGATTCTGATTCCGAGACTGATTTGAGAGAAGATATGGCTTTGATGGTTACAGGAGCAGCTGGCTGCAGCAAAGAGCAAGAAGATGATGGGTCAAATTCAGATGCCTCAGACCAATCAGAGACACCCGAGGTACATTCTAAACCTGAATCTGATGATGATAACTCCTGTGAGCTAGAATAAAAACTTGCTCAAATGGCTTATATGCTAAAACGGTTTGAAAAATCTTTAAAAGCCGAGAAAAAGAATGTCCATTCTTTGGAAAACAAACTAAGACTCGAACATGCTTTGGTGTTAGAGTTTTCCAAAGATAAGGCATTTGCATTGCAATCTATATCTAACACAGAGGAAAAATACAATGACATTCAACTGCAAAATGAAAAGCTGAGTAACACTAATTCTGACTTAACAGAAAAACTAAAATTAGCAGACTTAGAATCAGCAAATTATTCTTTAAAATATAATTCCATCTTTGCTGAAAGAACTAAACTATATGAGAAAATTAAATCCTTAAAAGACGAATTTCTTAAAAGAGGTCAAACTAATCACACTATTCATCTGAATCAACCAAAAGATACTGATTTTTGTAATTCTAAAATAGGTATTGGTTGTGATAATCCTAAGTATCTTGCAAAAGCCATTTCATGTTCCCAACTATGTATGATACTAGATACATGTAGGATTAAAGATGATATTTTTAAAAGCATCAAATGAGGTAGAATCGACTGAAGACTTGAAAAGGTTGAGACAAAATAAAATGAAAATTATTGTGGATTATGACAGGCTTAATGAAAGTTATCAAAATCCATGTAAATCAGAAGAGTATATTCAGGCATAATCTGACAAATATTTGTCTGAAAATAAATCTTCCACTCAAAAGCCATACATTCCGAACTCAATTCTTGAAAAGATTAATTCGGATCTTCAATTGAAACTTAAAACTTTTGAGACTGAAAAGGAAAAGTTTCAGGCTGAGATTAAAGATTTGGAACTAAAACTTAAAAACCAGCCTGAAATCAAATCTCAACCAGATCAGAGATCTTCAATTCAACCTGATTCTATCAATTCTGAAAAAGAGTTTGATCTGTATATGAACTGTGATTTTAACTCGTTCGAAGAAATGCTTGTTAAAATTGACGAGTTTATCAAACCACTTCATGAAAAACAAGCTAATAAACCTAAAGGATCAGTAAGTATTTTGAAAAGAATACCTACAGATCTAAAGATTGAATCAGTTCTATCACCTGTTTACACAAGAAGGAGAAAGCAAAAGTTTCTTTTGTTACTCCTAAAATTGAAAAAGGTGAATCATCTTCATCTAAGGTAACAATGGCAAAGAAAGCTGATGCTACCAAAGGTAAAAAATTTTAACAGATTTAAGCTGGTACAAAATCGAATAATTCATGTTCTTCTGTTATGTCAAATAATTCTGTGAAAAGAACATCCAAGCAAATATGGCGAAAGAAGCAAGTGCAAAAGAAAAAGACGAGTTTTAGATTGGAGTGGAGAGCAAAAGATACGAGTGTTACAGATAGGATTAGTTGTGTAGGGAATTCTATCTGTAATAAATCAGCTGCTAAACAATGTTCCAAATACTCTCTTACTGAACTTTTATCGTTAAATTCTGCAAAATGTCATGCGTTGAATGTTAAATCATTGCATAATTCTGATATGTTTGTATGGGTAGCAAAGAACAAGGTTCCCATTTTTAAACAGAAAATGGATCCAAAGAAACAAGTTTCAAAATCAGTTCCAAAAAGAACTATACAAAAATGGATACCCTAAAAGACAGTTAAAAAGTGGGTTCCTAAGACAAACAAATTATCTGTTAATCTACCTGAAGAAATACCATATGATTTACCGAAATCCAAAGTACCCAACTATAAGTGGGTACCACGTTTTACTTCATCTTGTAGGTAAATCATGTGTGGTACCTTGACTCCGGATGTTCCAAGCATATGATCGGACAGCAAGACACCCTAACGAATTTTGTTGACAAATTCTGTGGGATGCTCAGATTTGGCAACGATCAATTCTGTCCGATCAAAGGTTATGGAAGTCTGGAATATGACAAGATTACTATTCAGAAGGTATTTTATTGTTATGGTCTTGGCCACATGTGACACCCTTGCCACATTAACCACCAATTACCATTCACCCAGGATTATTCACCAACAAACAGATATATAATGATCTGATACCTTAATTAGAGTGCGCAAGCAAAATACATAATAAAATAATACAAATGTGTCAAACACCCTATGGTGCTACATAGGTTACACATCTAAGTCTACAAATCCAAATGTATTACATCATCCCCAAAATTATTACAACATTGTTTCCATAGAACAAATACCAAGATAAACAGTGGAAATCTTCAAGTCACTTCAATAAACGTCCTAGCTAGACGGTCCCGCAGCGGATTTCCCTTTTCCTGTAAAAATTCAACAACTGAAGGGGTAAGCTAAAGCTTAGTGAATACCATATGATTTTACACATTCTACAAATCATTATGATGCCACCCAGGGTAACCGCGGTAACACATACCGTATACCCCACACGTACTCCAAGTACGCAAACCCGAGCCGCAGCTCCTTCGAGCTGACACTCGGCATAAGAACAACCAACCATCTGAGGCAGACATTACATCGGGGATGACCTACTGTCTATCCTGACCACAGAGGTGTCAAACTCTTGGTCATATAGCACAGTAACATCAGAGTACAGATGCGACCACGCAGGTCCATCGAAAAGATGCACAACAAATGAACGGACATGCAACAAATATGAATGTGCATCAACATAAACGCATGTTAGTAGAATGCCAAACGAACATGAAACAACATGCCTCAGCAGGCAATGCAAACATAATGCAGATGCAGCAATGTTAAAATCAAAGGTACTCACAGTGGGTGCGTTATTATCTTTATTCAAATTTTTATTTCTCCTCGGGATTTCAACCGGATCAACCAAGTACCCCACATTGGGTTAAACAACACCACAAGGGACCTGTAAGTCATTTGTAACAACACATTGTGTTAATATCTTGTTTAATTCCATAAAACTTAATTTTTATAAGTTTTTACCATTTTTGATCCCAAATTCGGATCCATGTCCGAATTCGGACCCCACCCGAATTCGAACCCCCAATTCGGTTCTCGTATGAATTCTAATTCGGTCCACCTATATGCCCCAATTCGGACACCTTTTAATTTCGGACCACATGCTAGTTCGGACCAAATCCGAATTCGGTCTCCAACCGAATTCGGACCCTCATCCGAATTCCAACACTTAGAAATATTTTCTTTCAGTTTTGATAAATCAACTTTTCAGGACACATCCGAATTCGGGCCCTATCCGAATTCGGATTCCTACCAACGTAACACTTGTAAATTTTTCTATATTAAATATCCTGAAGTTTGGGCCTCATCCGAATTCGGACCTGATCCGAGTTCATCTCGGATCCGAATTCGGATCCCACTGTGTTCATACATGTGCAGTTTTGTCAATTTCAGATTTAATTCCATCGTTTTTTGGTACTACTTCAATACATGGAATAACTTACACAAACTAAAATACATCTATTTTCAACACTTTTAACACTAATATTAACACTATCACATATCAAATTAAACCCATTCTGTTCGTTTTGTTCCATCCGTAGAACACACACACTAAAACACACACAAATCTCTAAAAATCATACTTAGAGGTTGATTCAGAAGTTAAAATTTTATATATAACATCTCAGATACTCGATTTGCATTAATCCATAACAACATTAAACATGCATTAACATCTGAATCCCCAAAATCAAATTTTCGGTTTATATAAAAATCGAACCAAAAATGCTTAATAATCTGAATTTAAAGGATTTTTACCTCAAATCTTCAATTGCAGTGTTTATAAATCCTTCCAAGCAATCTTAATTCCAATTTTCAGACTTCAAATCCGAGTTTTGATGTTCTTCAATTTGTAGAGAGAGAGAGAGCCGAGGGATGAGAGAGTGTGTGATATTTCAAATGAAAGACCCTTTGGTCTTTTATTCCATAATTTCGAATTTTAACACTTTTAGCCCCTCAACTCAACTAGTTTATCTAAATACTGATTTTTTTCATCATAATTCTCATCAATAGCCTTTTAATGATCATTCTTAATAATTATTTTCACTTAATAAATAAAAATTCTAAATTTCCATAATATGCAATCAACTTTCATAAATTCAAATACATAATCATTTTCAATAATTTAACTTAATACAAAATTTAAACTTAATAAACTTCAAATATAATAATTTAAATCCGAGGATGTTACAGCATGGGCTCCACCACGCTAAACTTCGTCCTCGAAGTTACTCGGATCTAAAAAGTTTCAGATATTTCTTCAACATATCAGACTTAGTCTCCCAGGTATGATTCGCTCCTTTGTGATGCTTCCAACGTACAAGCACCATCTCAATTTCTTTACTTCTTAATTTCCTCACTTTCGTATCTAACACACATTCCGGCTCTTCAACATACCGGAGCCTTTCATCAATCTGCAGTTCCGTGTGATCTGCCCAATCTTCGTTTTCGGTTGTGAATGACTTTCTAAGGTTCCCCACATGGAACACCGGGTGTATGCCCGACATTTCTTCAGGTAATTCCAAACGGTAAGACTGGTTTCCCACTTTCTCGATTATCTTGAATGGTCCGACAAATCTCGGAGCCAACTTTCCTCTCTTTACAAAACGGGTAACACCTCTCATAGGTGAAACCTTCAAATTAACCCAATCATTTATATCAAAACTGATTGGTTTATGTCTCCTATCGTAATAACTCTTTTGACGATCCTGGGCCGCCTTCATGTTCTGTCGCACCAATTGTATTTTCTCGTTTGTCTCTTGAAGTAATGCCGGCCCAGCAATCGGTGTTTCACCGGTTTCCCTCCAACATGTAGGAGTCCTACATCTTCTCCCATACAATGCCTCAAACGGCGCCTTCTTTATTGTCGCATGATAACTGTTATTATATGAGAATTCTATCAGTGGCAAATGATCATCCCAATTGCCACCGAGATCCAATACACACGACCGCATCATATCTTCAAGTGTTAGGATGGTCCTTTCACTTTGACCATCGGTTTGTGGACGGTAAGCGGTACTCATAGCTATTCTCGTTCCTAACCCTTCTTGTAAAGCCGACCAAAAGTTGGAAGTAAATCGGCTGTCCCGATCCGATACAATGGACTTCGGTACTCCGTGTCTAGAAACGATCTCAGCCACATAAATCTGTGCTAACTTTTCCAAAGAATAATTCTCTCTTATCGGAATAAAATGTGCGGACTTAGTTAACCGATCAACTATCACCCAAATTGCATCGTGTTGACGCCTAGTTTTCGGCAACTTCGTGACAAAGTCCATGGTTATGTGTTCCCACTTCCATTCCGGAATGGGAAGCGGTTGCAAACTACCGTAAGGTTGTTGGTGTTCGGCTTTCACTAACCGACAAGTTCTGTATCTTTCCACATACTGACCTATGTCTTTCTTTAATCCGGGCCACCAGAAGTCTGTTTTCAGCTCGTTGTACATCTTTGTGCTCCTAGGATGTACAGAAAACTTTGATTGATGTGCTTCTTCGATAATCACTTTTTGCATCCCACCAAACTTCGGCACCCAGATCCTTCCATATATACCTTTCAAACCCGTTTCGCTTGTTTCCATATTCTTCATTTGCACTCTTATATCTTCAGCACCAACATTCTCGTCTTTCAAGGCTTCCTCTTGAGCGGCCTTGACATCATCAATAATCGTGGATGTTAACATCGTGGACGTCATCATGTAACAGCAATCCTTAGCATATGCTTTGCGACTCAAAGCATCGGCTACTACATTAGCCTTTCCAGGATGGTAAAGGATTTCACAGTCGTAATCCTTTATTAATTCCATCGACCTACGCTGTCTCATATAAAGTTCTTTCTGGCTGAATATGTATTTCAGGCTCTTATGATCTGTATATAACTGACACTTAGTTCCATAGAGATAGTGTCTCCACAGTTTCAGTGCAAAAGTAACTGCAGTCAACTCCAAGTCATGAGTTGAATAATTCTTCTCGTGTTGCTTAAGCTGTCTCGAAGCATAAGCAATAACCTTCCCATGTTGCATCAGTACCGCACCAAGTCCCGACCTCGAAGCATCCGTGTATACAACAAAGTCCTCATTACCCTCTGGTAGGGCAAGTATCGGTGCTTCACTAAAAGTTTTCTTCAAAACATCAAACGCTTCTTGCTGCACAGTTTCCCATTCAAACGGTGCATTCTTCTTCGTCAACACCGTCAAAGGAACGACAATTTTCGAAAAGTCCTTTATAAATCTCCTATAGTAGCCCGCCAACCCCAGAAAACTTCTGACTTCAGTAGCTGAACGAGGCGGCTCCCAGTTTCTTACCGCTTCTACCTTAGCCGGATCTACTGAAATTCCGGCCCCCGAAATTACATGCCCTAAAAATTGAATCTGTTGCAGCCAAAACTCACATTTTGAGAACTTGGCATACAACTTCTCTTTTCTAAGCAGTTCCAGCAATTCCTTTAAATGATCAGCATGTTCGGCTTCAGACTTCGAGTATACTAAAATATCATCGATAAACACAATTACCGATTTATCCAACATCGATCTACATACTTTATTCATTAAATCCATAAAACACTGCCGGGGCATTGGTTAAACCGAAAGGCATCACCAGAAACTCGTAATGCCCATACCGAGTCCTGAAGGCTGTCTTTGGCACATCTTCCTCTCGAACCTTCAATTGATGATATCCCGATCTCAAATCAATCTTAGAAAATACACTCGCCCCATGTAATTGGTCGAACAAATCGTCTATCCTCGGCAGCGGATACTTGTTCTTAACAGTTAGTTTATTCAATTCCCGGTAATCAATGCACATTCGCATTGTACCATCCTTCTTTTTCACAAACAAAACAGGGGCTCCCCACGGCGATGAACTTGGTCGAATAAAACCCTTGTCCAACAACTCCTGGAGTTGTGTCATCATCTCTTTCATCTCGGTTGGGGCAAGGCGATAAGGAGAACGAGCTACCGGTGCAGCTCCAGGGATCAGATCAATTCTAAATTCCACTTGTCTCTCAGGCGGCACGCCAGACAAGTCTTCCGGAAACACATCCGGGAATTGTGAAACAACAGGCACATCGGCCAACGTCTTCTTCTCAGCCTTGGCATCTATAGCATATGCCAGGTAGGCGTCACATCCCTTTGCAACAAGCTTTCGAGCTTTTGCAACAGTCAACAAACACAGATCCCCACTTCTCCTATCCCCATAAATGTGAATCTCACGCCCCTCTGGAGTAGTTATCTTTATCATTCGCTTCTTACATACTATGTGGGCTTCATTCTCTATCAACCAATCCATCCCGATAATTACATCAAACTCACTGAATTCTATCGGAATCAGATCTAAATTGAAAACTACATCTTCAATTACTAACGTGCAATTACGGTATACATGATCTACCTTGACTAAAGTATTGCTAGCAGTTTCAATATCAAGTATAACAGATAACTTAGACAGTGGCATAGCAAGTTGTTGTGCAAAAGCAGTAGACACGAAAGAACGGTTGGCACCCTAATCAAATAGAATTCGTGCAGGCATGGAATTTACAATAAACATACCCGTGACCACCTCCGGGTTTTCCCTAGCCTCCTCTGCAGTGATTTGAAAGGCACGAGCCGGTGCCCTTTGTGACTGACCCCGACCCCGGTTAACTGAACCACCGCTTGAACCTCCCGAAGATCGTGTTGATGTTAGAGCAGCAGCTGTTGGATCATTCTTTCGACAATTTCTACTATAGTGCCCCCACACTCCACATTTAAGGCAGGCATCTGATCTTCGTGGACATTCATTCTGAAAGTGGCCCAACTCTCCGCAGCAAAAACATGCACGCCCGTTTGTGCACTTGCCGAAGTGTTCTAGATGACACTTGTTACAATACTGTGGCTCGGTGTTGATAGAGTATGCACGAGCACGACCGGAAGAACTAGACTGTCGACGAAAGGACTGTTGTGGCGAGAACTGCGAAGATCGTGAAGAACCAGAATAACCTCCTTCGCGTTGGCGTTTTGGTGGTGAAGGTTGAGTTGGATTAGCTGAGGCAGCAGCGGTCCCCATCACGTATCCAGACATACTTAGAATCTGTTCCACATTTCTGGCGGCTTCCAGTAGACCAGCAAATGTGGGGTAGCGTACATTGCTCATCACCCTCCGAATCTCCAAATCAAGACCAGCCTCAAACCTGGTCAGTTTCCTCTCCTCGGTATCCACTTGATGAGGCGCGAACAAACTCAGCCTCGTGAACTCTACAGCGTACTGGGACACAGACTTAGTCCCCTGAATTAGCGTCATAAACTTTGCTTCAAGTCTTCGGCGCTCATCGGCCGGGCAGTACTGCTGAGTGAAAACTTCAATGAACTCAGCCCATTTCATTACAGCAACCTTCTCTATTGTTAGTGCATTCACCATCGAGTTCCACCACATTATTGCGTCTTTGGTGAACATGGCAGTAGCGAATCGGACCATATCCTTCTCAGCACAATCGCTGATTCGGAAAGTCCTTTCTGTAGCTGTTATCCACTCCATTGCAGTAACAGCATCCCCCAACCCAGTAAATTCAACGGCTCCATTTCCCTTAAAGTCCTTGAAACGACAACCCCTTGGCTTATTAGATGACCCAGTGTTGTCATCTTGCTCGTCATTATTTCCCTCTCTTTCCTTATTCCTTCTTTTCTCTTCTCTTCGCTTAGCTTCGGCCTCATCTCGAGCCCGAAATTGATCTTGTATCATCTCTCTTTGCTCAGCCATCATGGCTAGCATCATTTCTCTCGTCTCTTCAGGTGTCATTCCTCCTCTAGACATGTTCTGAAATACGAAACATATAATTTATTTAGTAATATGTCATTTTTTATAGACATCACCCAATTGTCCCGTATGATAGTTAATATTCTTATGATTACTAGATCGTAACCTATCTTAGTTCAGATCATTACTTAGAATCACTACATGTCAACACTTAATGTTTGAGACCAAGACCTCACGGACACTTGAATCTCAAACTACTGCTCTGATACCATAAGCTGTGACACCCTTGCCACATTAACCACCAATTACCATTCACCCAGGATTATTCACCAACAAACAGATATATAATGATCTGATACCTTAATTAGAGTGCGGAAGCAAAATACATAATAAAATAATACAAATGTGTCAAACACCCTATGTTGCTACATAGGTTACACATCTAAGTCTACAAATCCAAATGTATTACATCATCCCCAAAATTATTACAACATTGTTTCCATAGAACAAATACCAAGATAAACAGTGGAAATCTTCAAGTCACTTCAATAAACGTCCTAGCTAGACGGTCCCGCAGTGGATTTCCCTTTTCCTGTAAAAATTCAACAACTGAAGGGGTAAGCTAAAGCTTAGTGAATACCGTATGATTTTACACATTCTACAAATAATTATGATGCCACCCAGGGTAACCGCGGTAACACATACCGTATACCCCACACGTACTCCAAGTACGCAAACCCGAGCCGCAGCTCCTTCGAGCTGACACTCGGCATAAGAACAACCAACCATCTGAGGCAGACATTACATCGGGGATGACCTACTGTCTATCCTGACCACAGAGGTGTCAAACTCTTGGTCATATAGCACAGTAACATCAGAGTACAGATGCGACCACGCAGGTCCATCGAAAAGATGCACAACAAATGAACGGACATGCAACAAATATGAATGTGCATCAACATAAACGAATGTTAGTAGAATGCCAAACGAACATGAAACAACATGCCTCAGCAGGCAATGCAAACATAATGCAGATGCAGCAATGTTAAAATCAAAGGTACTCACAGTGGGCGCGTTATTATCTTTATTCAAATTTTTATTTCTCCTCGGGATTTCAACCGGATCAACCAAGTACCCCACTGTGGGTTAAACAACACCACAAGGGACCTGTAAGTCATTTGTAACAACACATTGTGTTAATATCTTGTTTAATTCCATAAAACTTAATTTTTATAAGTTTTTACCATTTTTGATCCCAAATTCGGATCCATGTCCGAATTCGGACCCCACCCGAATTCGGACCCCCAATTCGGTTCTCGTATGAATTCTAATTCGGTCCACCTATATGCCCCAATTCGGACACCTTTTAATTTCGGACCACATGCTAGTTCGGACCAAATCCGAATTCGGTCTCCAACCGAATTCGGACCCTCATCCGAATTCCAACACTTAGAAATATTTTCTTTTAGTTTTGATAAATCAACTTTTCAAGACACATCCGAATTCGGGCCCTATCCGAATTCGGATTCGTACCGACGTACAACACTTGTAAATTTTTCTATATTAAATATCCTGAAGTTTGGGCCTCATCCGAATTCGGACCTGATCCGAGTTCATCTCGGATCCGAATTCGGATCCCACTGTGTTCATACATGTGCAGTTTTGTCAATTTCAGATTTAATTCCATCGTTTTTTGGTACTACTTCAATACATGGAATAACTTACACAAACTAAAATACATCTATTTTCAACACTTTTAACACTAATATTAACACTATCACATATCAAATTAAACCCATTCTGTTCGTTTTGTTCCATCCGTAGAACACACACACTAAAACACACACAAATCTCTAAAAATCATACTTAGAGGTTGATTCAGAAGTTAAAATTTTATATATAACATCTCAGATACTCGATTTGCATTAATCCATAACAACATTAAAGATGCATTAACATCTGAATCCCCAAAATCAAATTTTCGGTTTATATAAAAACCGAACCAAAAATGCTTAATAATCTGAATTTAAAGGATTTTTACCTCAAATCTTCAATTGCAGTGTTTATAAATCCTTCCAAGCAATCTTAATTCCAATTTTCAGACTTCAAATCCGAGTTTTGATGTTCTTCAATTTGTAGAGAGAGAGAGAGCCGAGGGATGAGAGAGAGTGTGATATTTCAAATGAAAGACCCTTTGGTCTTTTATTCCATAATTTCGAATTTTAACACTTTTAGCCCCTCAACTCAACTAGTTTATCTAAATACTGATTTTTTTCATCATAATTCTCATCAATAGCCTTTTAATGATCATTCTTAATAATTATTTTCACTTAATAAATAAAAATTCTAAATTTCCATAATATGCAATCAACTTTCATAAATTCAAATACATAATCATTAATAATTTAACTTAATACAAAATTTAAACTTAATAAACTTCAAATATAATAATTTAAATCCGAGGATGTTACACCACAATCTGTTCAGCATTGGCCAACTGTGCGACAAACGGTTGGAAGCCAATTTCAAGGCAAATAGGTGTAGTATAACATCTGGGAAAGGGAAGGAAATCCTAGCAGGAACTAGGAAAACAAATTTGTACTCCATAGACTTAGCAAATATTAATTTGAAGAAGAATGTCTGCTTACTGTCAAAGGCAACATCAAAAGAATCTTGGTTGTGGCATCGCCGTCTATCTCATTTGAACTTCAAAGAACTGACCCATCTTGCAGAAGGTGGTTTAGTAAAAGGTCTACCGACTCTCCGATTTTAAAAGGAGCAGTTGTGCGTAACATGTGAAAAAGGGAAGATGGTGAGGGCGTCACCCAAATCAAAGGTTGAACATTCTTCAATTAGGCCGTTGGAGCAACTTCATATGGATTTATGTGGGCCTATGCGGGTACAAAGCATCAATAAGAAGAAATATGTGTTGGTAATAGTCGATGATCATTCAAGATACACATGGGTTTTCTTCCTGAGATCCAAGTCCGAAGCTACTGAGACAATAATTGACTTCATACGCAAGATACAAGTTAAGTTGCAGCTTTCTGTCCAGACCATTAGATCTGATAATGGTACAAAATCCAAGAACAAGTCCCTCGAGACATTTCTGAATTCTGTTGAGATAACGCATCAATTTTCGGCAGCTCGTACCCCACAACAAAACGAGGTAGTTGAATGACGAAACGGAACGCTTGTGGAATCTGCAAGGATGTTGCTCGCATATTCAAATCTACCACTGTTCCTCTGGGCTGAAGCTGTGGCAACTGCGTGTTTCACCCAGAACAGATTTATAATCAATAAAAGATTCGGAAAAAAACCATATGAGTTGATAAATAAACGAGTTCCTAATATTAAATTTTTCCATGTCTTTGGATGCAGGTGTTTTATCTTGAACGATAAAGACAATTTGGGAAAATTTAATCAGAAAGCTGATGAAGGCATACTCATTGGATACTCAAAAGAATCGGTGGCGTTCCGAGTCTACAACAAACGCACGAAGACTGTCAATGAAAGCGTCAATGTTAAATTCGACGAAGGAATCGTAATGGCTCCTGGACATACCAGTTCAGGACCCGAGTCTAAACAAATAACTTCTGTGAAGTCACCGGAGCTGAAAGACGATATGAATGATTTAAAAAAATTGTTTGAAAATTTTTATGAAGACTACTTTGTAAAGACCAAATCTGGTGTTCCTATTTTGGTTCCTGATAGGGTTACTGAAGATCCTGTCGTATCTCAAATCATTCATATCAACCAATTTCTGAAGATACTGGAGAAGTTTCAACTTTTGATGTACACATTCCTGCTGAAAGTGTAAAACAATCTCAAGCTCCAGAATCTAATGATACTCCCTTGAGTTTTGATAATTCTGAAACTCCTACCTCAGTTGATATTCCATCAACATCAGAACCTATTCCCCGTATTCCCTACATGGACTTGTATCCCAATCAAGACCAGCTTCAACCTTATCCTCATACTTTCAATTGGACAAGGGACCACCCACCTAAAAATATCATTGGTGATCCCTCTGATTCTGTTAAAACCCGATGAGCGACATTAAATAAATGTCTCTTCTCAAATTTTTTGAGCAAGATCAAACCAAAAACGGTGAAGGAAGGTCTTCTGGATGCAGACTGGATCGTAGCGATGCAAGAGGAGCTCAATCAGTTTGAGAGGTTGAAAGTTTTGAGATTGGTAGAAAGACCAAAAGACAAATCCATCATTGACACGAAGTGGATTTTCAGGAACAAGAAAGATGAACATGGTGTCATCATTCGGAACAAAGCAAGACTCATGGCCAAAGGATACAACCAGCAGGAGGGAATAGATTACAATGAAACATTTGCCCCCGTTGCCCAAATAGAGGTTATTAGAATGTTTTAGCGTTTGCAGCTCATAAGAACTTCACCGTATATCAAATGGATGTAAAAACTGCGTTTTTTAATGGGGAGTTAACTGATGAAGTATATACATATCAGCCCGAAGGATTTATCGATCCTTCGAAGCCTGATCATGTATATATTTTAGACAAGTCACTGTATGGCCTTAAACAAGCACCATGAGCTTGGTATGATGCCCTATCAAATTATCTTTTAGAATGTGGCTTCAACAAAGGTGCGGTGGACACTACCCTATTCATTAAACGACAGGGTCCCGATATCATAGTTATTCAAATATATGTGATGATATAATATTTGGGTCAACTAATCCTGAATTTTGTAAAAAGTTCGCATTTTTAGTGTCACAGAAATTTGAGATGATCATGATGGGCAAAATAATTTTTTTTTTTGGGGCTACAAGTAAAACAACTGACTGATGGAATTTTCATCAATCAGTCAAAGTATATATACAAGACATGTTGAAGAAATTTAACATGGTCAACAGTACTCCCATGAAAGCACCCATGGCTCCTGATTCTAATTCAAAACTCGATGAGGACGTTTCAGGGAAACATGTTGATGTAACTCATTATCGACGTATAATTGGGTGATTAATGTATTTAACTGCGAGTAGACTTGATACTATGTTTGCTGTCTGTGCTAGATATCAGGCAAATCCTTAAGAATCATATTGGTTGCTCCCAAAAGAATTTTAAGATATGTGAAGGGTACTCCAAACTTAGGTTTGTGGTATCCTAGGGAATCATCATTTACATTGACTGTCTGTTCTGATGCTGATCATGCAGGTGATAAAATGGATCAAAAGGGAACATCAGGAGCAGTTCGATTCCTTGGTAACAAACCCGTCTGCTGGTCATCCAAGAATCAACACTGTGTCTCATTATCAATAAAAGAAGCTGAGTATGTTGCTGTATCATCAAGTTGTTCATTAGTGTTGTGGATGAAGAGCCAACTGAGAAACTACGGGTTTACACCTCAGAAGATTCCAATATATTATGATTCACAGAACGCAATTGCAATATCGTCTAATCCGGTGCAACACTCTGTTGGTACACCCTGTGTGACGATAGGAGTCTAGATATGTAATAGTACTCATATGTAATAGATGAAGCTTTATTAATACAAGTCGTATATGTTTGATCATGATTATGTATGATGTTTACATTTACATGTTAAGTTCATGATTGTGAAGATAAGTTCTTGATGTGAGATAAGTTCTTAAAGACATAGGCCACGAACTTAAGTCACACAAGTTCGTACGAACTTAGCTTGCCTAAGTTCGTATGTGCTTGGGCTTGAACTTGTATGCTCGTGGGCTTGGGCCTTGCACGAACATTTGTGTTATACTATGAACTTATTCAGTTATTTTAAAAGACTTTTGGCGAAATACGTTTTTGGTGTTCGTGAAAGCTAGCAGACGAACTAGAAGCGATTTCAGAGAGTTTCAGGAGCAATACATTGTGTGGGGTCGATTTCCTATTGGCTAGCATTGTGTTCGGCTCCGTGTTCCGCGTGTGATCGATCCGTTAAGCGTCTAACGAGGATTCCGCACTCGTTGGACAACGTCGCGCCTTGATCTGACCCGTAGATGTGGTAACCTTACAAGTGGTATTAGAGCCAATCTTGAATGTTTTTCGTGCTAGTCACATTTTGGTGAACATTCACAGGGTTTCTTCGCGTTCTTACGGATAAATCACTTGATTTTCGAAGTTTTCAGTGTTTTTCGAGCAATTTTCTTGGCAAATTTCATCTTAGTTCAATTTTTCAGTCGATATCATTATTTTTAATCTTAAAAACATTGATTTAATCTGAAATTATGAAAAAGTCGAATTTTTGGTCGTTTCACGAACTTGCGATGCTCGAACTTACGAGGTGTTTTAGGGTTTCTCGAACTTAACACACGCTCCTCCACGAACTTGTCAGAGCTTCGAATTTGATTGTTCCATGAACTTGTCAGGGATTCGAGTTTGATTGTTCCACTAACTTTTCAGGGATTCAAAGTTAACTGATTAGGGTTTCACGAATTTGTCTAGGTTCGAACTTGTCAGAATCTAGAACTTAGCCATCCACGAACTTGACAATTTCAATTTAGGGTTTCACAAATTTGAGTACTTCGAACTTAGTTGTTCTCGAAATTAACCTTAAAACGAATTTAATTTAGAAAACAAGTTTTAAACTTCAAATTATACGAACTTAATTAAGTCCGTAAGATTTGTTTCAAATTTATTTTAAAAATTAAATAAGTTAAGTTTCGTGAACAAATTTTTTTTGCAAGAATATCAAGTTTGCATAAGTTTTTAGAAATGGATCATGAGATGGGCAAATCCAATTCACCACCCAAGCTAATGAAGATAGAGTCAGAAAAGATTGAAAAGCTTATTGATGCATTACCAGCAAATTGGGAGATGTACACTACGCTGCTAAAACATGATGAAGAAAAGTTGGAAACTCTTACTCTGGAAGAAGTAATTGGAACATTGAGGGCCTATAACTTTAAGTTACAAAAGAAGGATAGGGAATTTGATCAAGTACAGGATCCTGAAATGTACTTCGGGAAATCCAAAGCATCAACTTCTAGTGAACTGAAGTCGGGGGCTACAGCGTTCTTTTCTGGAGAAGAGGAAGGTATAATAGTTGAAGATGAAGAATCTAGTGGTAGGGCATTCTTAGGGTTCTCAAAACCCAAAGATAAACCATATCATTCAGGATCAATCTCTCAAGGTTATACCAAAATGCTTATGAGTGCTAAATCAGCTGAGGAGCATCTAAACCTTCTAGAGATTCATTTGTAGCATATGGCAACTGCATTTAAGGTAAAATCAATGATCCAGCTCTGTGGGAGGAGGATTATGAGCACGTAGATACAGACGATTTAGAGCATATGGAACTGCAATGGCAACTGGCCATGGTCACTCAAAGGGTTAAACAGTTTATGAAGAGAACTGAAAGGAACCTGAGTGTGAGTAATAATGTTGGGTTTGATAAGTCAAAAGTGAACTGTTACAACTGTCAAGGGTTGGGACCTTTTGCTAGAGAACGTCAAAGGCCAAAGGTTGAGAACTATCAGAACCAGGGATGACAGAATTTCGATAATTCAGGGAAACAAGCTGCAATCGCTGGGTTGTTAACGAATGTATCTTCTAACAGACAGCTAGACGGTACCTATGATTGAAGTTCTCATCCGGAGTCTAATGCCAGAGCTTTTATGGCTGAGATAACTGAGATTGATGGCAGAGTTGAAGCTGAAAAGGAGGACACCCAGCAGTCCGATACAAATTCTTTGGTATTTGAAAAATCCGAGGAGCAGACCACTCTGGAGTTTGCAGCTCAAATGGCCAACGTGGAATCTTATCAGAAAAAGGTATATACTAACTTTTCTACGTTTCATGATTTAGGTGTTCTATGTACTACATTAAATTATAAATTGAACCTAGTGCTAGAATCACATGCGTCCATGACAGCTCAAATCCAATCCTTAAAATCTAATAATGCTAGTCTGCTAGATATTAGGGCTAGAATGAAAGCTGATGATCAAGATGTAGTAGCTTTGAAAGACAAACTGAGTGAGAAGTGTGTTACGAATGAGTTATATTATGAGCATATAGAGTCATTGACCAAAGAAATCTCACTGAAAGATAAAGAATTAGCTGAGGCTAGGGTTAAGGTTGCAGACGCTAATAGTAAACTTGAAAAGTTTAGGAACTCGTACCTGAACCTAGGCAAAATCTTAGAGTCGCAGAGACAGTCTAAGAAACCAGTGGGCCTAGGATATCAGGATGTCCCTCCACCGTTCAATAGTAACTATGTGCCTCTCCCTCAGGATAAGACCAACGAAGAGGTTGAATCAGAGGAAGTAAAAGTAACCGAGACTGATAAGGTATCAACAACAAAGGTGTCAACAACAACCCCTAAGGTTAAGAAAACTGTTAAGTTTGTGCAGTCTACTAGTGAAGCAAAACTAGAAGAGGCAAAAACTATGAGTGATAATAAACAAGAGGTGTTGAACACAGTAGTTGAAACAAAAGAACAGGACATTAGCGAGACTCCTAAGTCAAAGGGTACCTGTAAGAAGCCTATTGACAAAATGTCATGTTTTAGATGTCACGAAAAAGGTCACGTTGTTTCTGGTTGTCCCTATAAGAAACCTGAGACTACACCTACTGTAGGGAAGCAAGAACAACAAGCCTTAAAATCAGTGCCTAGTATTGCAAGTTCAAGTAGTTCTCAAAATTCCGAGCAGAACTCGAAAACAACAACACGCGTAGGTGTTAAACAAACACCAGTGTCAAACAGACAACATGAAGGACATAGGACCATTTCACCAAATAGAGTCCCTAGTCAATCAAGGTCTGAACCACAACCAGTCGTTAGGAATATTACCCCAAAGAGGAGTTATATTCCAGTTAGGTCACATACTCCTAACAGACATCAGGCACCAAGGTAGAGCCCAGAATTATCAAAATGAAATGCACTATAACCGAAATTACTCTAGGGGTCCACTGCAAATGTCAACCCAAAGGCCAAGAGTGAATATTAATCACTCAGCTCCGGAACAGTTTCTTAATCAAAAACCTAGGTCACCTGAAAAGAGATATGGGTATTTGAAAGGGTTCCCCGTGATAACTAACTCTTTTTCTTTCATGTGCAGGAGTTAACTACAGGTCTTAACAATAAATGGTTCGTAGATAGTGGTTGCTCTCGTCACATGACTGCGGAAAGAAGTCTACTGACGGACTTCAAGAGTGGGAACAAAGGGTTTGTTTCATTTGCTGGGAATAAAGGAGGCAATATCACTGGAACAGGAGTAGTCACTAATGGGATGATCACTCTTGATCAAGTCTACTATGTAAATAAGCTTGATCACAATCTCATTAGTGTCTCTCAGATCTGTGATAAACAAAATTCAGTCCTCTTTACCGATAAGGAAGCGTTACTGCTAAAGTCGGGAATCAAGATACCTGAAGAATGGATTACGATAAAAGCTCCAAGGGTGAATGATCTGAACACGATGGACATGTCGATAGCAGATTCATCGTTGGGTTCTATTTGTCTACTATCAAAAGCTTCAAAGTCCGAATCTTTGCAGTGGCACAGACGTATGGCACACTTGCACTTTAGGAAAATGAATTTCATCACGAAAAATGGCCTTATGCAAGGTTTTCCATTGAAGAGTTTTCAGTTTGAAGCTATGTGTGTACCATGCAAAAAGGAAAAGCAACATAAGAAGACACACAAATCAAACACTCAAAACTCAATCGCTTCCACCTTCGATTTGCTGCATATGGATCTCTTCGGTCCAATCAACAAAAGGAGTATAGGTGGTAGTTGGTACAGTTTAGTTATTACGGATGATTACTCACGATTTTCTTGGGTTTTCTTTTTAGGTACAAAGGACGAGACAGCAGGCACGCTGATTGGGTTCTTAGACCAAGTTGAGAACTCATACGGGAAATGGGTAAAACGTATCAGAAGTGATAACGGAACAGAATTTAAAATTGTAGTTATTGATGTATATTGCCTAACTAAAGGCATAGTGCATCAATTTATTGCATCATATGAGCCACAACAAAATGGGGTGACAGAACGTAAAAACAGGACTTTGATTGAAGCAGCAAGGACTATGCTCTCAGATTCAAAGTTTCCCACCATGTTTTGGGGGGAGGCAGTGAATACAGCTTGTCATGTATTAAACAGATTTCTTACTATTAAATCATTGAACAAAACCTGTTATGAAGTTCTGAATAAAAAACCACCGAATTTAACTGGCTTTGAACCATTTGGGGTGCCATGTACTTTATTAAAAATGAAACATCAACCTAAGTTTGGTGAAAAGGCTGATGAAGGATACTTCCAAGGTTATGTCCCAAATTCACCAAACAAGAGGGTTTTTAATAAAACTACTGGTACAATTGAAATTGTGTTTAACATTGATGTCACAAGTTATTCACATGAACCCCAAATTGGCCGATAATAGTTATTTGATTATAACTCTGTGTTTGAATCATTAAACATTCCGTTTAGTGGAAATGCAGGAATTGTGGAAAACGACTTCTCATCCCTAAATCTCAACGACGAGGGTAGAGTTTTTCCAAATTCAAGCATTCCCACGACATCTGAGACTACATCAACAGAAGACGGGTACCCAACAAACAATGAACCTTTGTTACCTACGGATGAGAATCAAAAACACAATTCAGCCTCAGAAGACAGTGATCACGAGGAGGATGTTGTTTCATCTGAAGTCTCAACCCCATTAGGCGAAATAGGATCAAATTTGGGAGATAATATTCAGGTCGATGCAATTGAAACATCAAGAGTAAATAAGGATCATTCAATTGAAGACATTATAGGGAATCCAAATGCTAGTGTGAGAACTAGGAGTAGTGTGAATAGTAACACAGTGCTGTTATCGATGATCAATGACTCCGAGGCATTTCACACTAGCTTATACTCGTGTTCCATTTCACAAGTTGAGCCAAAGAATGTGCAATGGCTCTGAAGGATAATTCTTCGGTTGAAGTTATGCAAGAGGAACTATCACAGTTCAGAAATCTAGAAGTCTGGGAGTTGGTGCCTTTGCCTCATGGAGAAATTGCTATAGGGACCAAATGGGTCATCAAGTGCAAAAGGGACGATCGGGGCATAGTTACTCGTAACAAGGCAAGACTCGTAGTCAAAGGGTTCAACCAAGAAGAAGGGATTGATTATAATGAAGTGTTTGCACCAGTAGCTAGGCTTCAGGCTATTCGATTGTTTATAGCATTCAAGTCCTTCAAAGGGTTCAAAGTATATCAACTAGACTTCAAGAGTGCCTTCTTGTATGGAAAAGTGAAGGAGTTGGTGTATGTCGAGCAACGGCCAGGGTTTTTAGATCCCAAGTATCCAGACATGGTGTATTGCTTGGATAAGGCTCTGTATGGATTACATCAGGCACCTAGGGCGTGGTACGAGACACTGTCTACTCACCTCTTAGACAACGGGTTTGAAAGAGGA
Source organism: Centrapalus pauciflorus (assembly GCA_020465985.1). Taxonomy (NCBI): domain Eukaryota; kingdom Viridiplantae; phylum Streptophyta; class Magnoliopsida; order Asterales; family Asteraceae; genus Centrapalus; species Centrapalus pauciflorus. The sequence goes on from JAANYP010003744.1 coordinate 307,307, forward strand.
ATAATAGATAGTACACTCTTTGTTATGAGAAAAGGTGATGATTTCACACTGGTACAAGTGTATGTGGACGACATCATCTTTGGGTCGTCTAATGAACAAATGTGCAAGGATTTCGAGAAGGTTATGAAGTCAAAGTTTGAGATGAGTGTGATGGGAGAGCTGAACTTCTTTCTCGGTTTACAAGTTGAACAACGAAAGGAGGGGATGTTTATTCGTCAAACGAAGTATGTCTTTGATATTTTAGAGCGCTTCGGGATGGAAGGAACAAAGCTTATGGCACACTTCAGCACTCCTATATAAGTCATTCATAATCTCAGACCGGGTACTGATAGTGATACTGATGTGGATCTGACTTTGTATCGGGCCATGATCGGTTCACTCATGTATTTAATTGCTTCAAGACCTAATATAATGTTTGTTGTTTGTATTTGTGCCAGGTTTCAAGCTAACCCCAAGGAGATGCATATGAAAGCTGTGAAGCGGATTCTGAGATACCTGAAGTCGAAACCAAAGCTGGGACTTTGGTATCATGCTGATGGAGATCTGGAATTGGAAGCTTACACGGATTCAGACTATGGAGGGTGTAGCCTGAACAGAAAGTCAAGAACGGGTGGTTGTGAGTTCCTTAGAGGGAGACTGGTAACCTGACAACGCAAGAAACAGACTTCGGTAGCCGTATCAACGTGCAAGGCCGAGTATGTTGCTGCTGGTAGTTGCTCTTCACAAGTTCTGTGGATTAAACAACAATTGCGGGATTACGGTTTGACTTATACTCATACTCCCATTAGGATAGACAATCAGTCCACAATTGCCATAACAAATAATCCGGTAAAGCACAGTTAGACTAAGCACATAGACATAAGACATCATTTTATTCGTGACTGTGCCGAGAAAACCTGATTAAATTGGTTAAAGTTCCAACGGAAGACAACAATGTTGATCTCTTCACAAAAGCATTTGATAGATCATGCTTTGAGTTCTTAGTCCAACTAAATGGAATGCGTAATCCAGAGTAACCTGACCTCAATATATTTTCTTTCTTTTTAAATATTTTTTTTAATGTTATTAGTTTATCTTATTAGTTACTATACTTAAAAAGAAAACAAAATAAAAAAGAGAGAAAACCATTAAAATTTCAAAAAAAAAAAGAGAAAATTAAAAAATGAGAGAAGTCTTAGAGTCTAAGGTTCAAAGTGACGAAATTTAGCACAGTCTAACAAACTCTAAGTGTTAAACTTTCACACGTAATGCACTAAAAATTCTAAGTGAATACATGTTCTTGTCAGTTATGTTGGTAGGCATAAAACGTGAATGATTTCCTAAAAGCTAATAAAACAATCAAGGAAATGTCATATGTGTAACTAACTTAGATGTATGACCAAAAGGTCTAAATTTCTATGTTAGAGGCCCCCAGACAATTATCATGAATGAGGTATGCAAATTAATCTGGGGGATGTATGGCTTCATCAAAATACATCTTAAATAAAGAGCAAGTTTTGAAACGCAAAAGAAGTCAAAACATGTCGCTTTGTTGTACGTAAGTACAAACCTGTCCCCGCTGTTTTGACTTAAACTAGCAACATATATCGCTTTGTTGTACGTAAGTACAGACCTGTCACCCCTGTCTTGCTAAAATAAAGGAAGTATGCTCTACCCTAAGAGAAACTAAGACACTCTTTCGTATGTAAATACAGAACTGTGTCCGAGGTTTTCCTTTTAAAGATGATTTGCAAATACCAAAAGTCATAATCATTGTATGTCTGCCTTGATCATAGAAGTATGTCTAAGTATGGGACACGTAAGGTAGTTTCTTGATAAATAAAAAGGCCAAAGGAAAATCCTATGTGTTGATTGTTTAAGTGGACAAACATACCGACAATCGACTTGGTATGTATGTTACGACAAACAAGCAAAAGAATAAAATATTCCTAAGTGTGAAAGTGCAATAATGGAAGTGCGTTGACAAAGCTATCTGATGGAACCTTCTATGACACTCTCGCAAAAATATTTAGTTAATGTGTTTTTATCTTTGAATTTCTGCAATTTAATTTTATTTAATCTATTTTATGTTATTTTATTTTTATTTTAATTTGGATCACTTTATTTTTAAATAAATAGGATCGAGGCCATTTACTAGGATGCATTTTAGTTGGAGAAACAAATTGCGTGATAATCTGTTTGCTTAGTGTGAAGTGTTTCGTCAAGTTGAAAAAGTTTCGAAAATTTGAAAAAGATGAAATTTTTTCAAAGATTTTCAAAATTTTCACTTAAGTTCAGACTAGACCTAAGTTCGAAGGTTCAAACGAACTTAGGATAACTTCAAACTTATTCAACTAAGTTCGAGACACTGTTGAGGGTACAAATAGGTCATTAGCATTAAATTCACTCGAATTTATACCTCACAAACTTAACACGACGATCTCGAACTTATTGTGGCGACTATGAACTTGTTGTATTCTCGATTTTGCTAACTGTTCCTCGAAGATATAAACATTCCCTCGAACATACACTTGGCTTTAGTTGTTTTGTATCACAAATCACTAAGGAAGTGATGTTTTGGACTGTTTTAATAGTTTAAATTCGAATATTTTGAGTTTAAAATAACTGAAACCTAAGTATTCAATATACAAAGATTAGGGTTATAAAACTTGAATTAAATCATCAATAACTACGATTAGAACCTATTAGGACTAGATTCATTAGTAAATTAAGTCTAAAAAGGTTTAAATCATGAGACTGAACTTAAAATTTCGACTTCGAACTTGTTCTACAGGTCACGAACTTGTTCTACAAGGCATGGACTTGACGGGTCTACGAACTTAGATCAAAATATCTACAAGTTCGTAGACTGACAAGTTCGAGGGTTCAAACCGAAACAAGTTTGTTGGGCACTTGCTTCATACAAACTTGCACCTAAGTTCGAAGGTGATTAAGTACGTTCGAACTTAATCAAGTTTGAATGACATCAAAAATTTTCCAAAAATCAATTTTTCAGAATTTAATTGTTTGCTGTGTGTGCAAAAATGGCAGATCGTGCTTTCTTCAATAAGAACAATATGATCATTAGCATAGACCTCCAAGCGGCCGAGGTGCAACAATATAGAGAAATTTAGGAGTTTTTGACTTGCTCATTCATATGCGCTGACTCACAACCCGACACTTATACTTCAATACATCCGACAGTTTTGGGGAACTCTGCACGTCGATAGTTCCACGTGCCTCCGGTTTTGAGAGCTACCGTCAATGGACAAGGGATTTCACTATCAGCAGAAAATCTGAGGGATATTCTTCAGTTAGGGTCAGCAGACCAAGAAGATGGTCCGATAGATTTTTCAGTGGCAATAAGGCAATCAGCCTTTCAGCGAATGAGATATGCACAAGACCTAGAAGAACGTGAAGAGTGGTTTGATTGGACAATGGTGATATCTGATGCATGTTATGCTTGTTCATTTTGCGCCAAAGTAGGCAGGTTTCGACACAATGACATCCAAGTTGCAGTCAGGGATGATTTCGTTGGTGTATAGCAAGCCCTTCAGTTTCTCGGGCTTCTTTTTTGGAGAATTCGTACATCAAATAACGGCGTCGAACCGGGAACGATTTTTGTTTTATCCTAGGTTCATGATGATGATCATCAAAAAAATTTTCCCGAATCTGCCACCTTTGCCAGAAGTCGTTGTTGTGGCGCGTTTTGCTGATAGCCAGACACCTAATTCAAGAAGGGCAGAGCAAGTTATGCCCCACATGACTCCTTTGTTCGGAGCAATTATAGATCCAGAGTTCGTGGCTCCGAATGCCGAAGATTGGATTGATAATGAGCCTTAACAGCAATCACCAGCACAAGCACCGGTTGCTCCAGCTCAACCTACCCCTCAAATAGCAGCGGCACCTGTTGCTACCACATCGGGAGCTCAGGCGGACCCAATTCAAGAAAAATTAGAAGAAATTTTCGCTCAAGGGGCAGCGACACAAGAGTCTATTACTGAGGAATTAATTCAAGATATTCTTCAACCGCCATAGGCAATGGACAACAGCTTTGATGACATCGAGAATTACCAACCAGAATCATCGCAAGTGGCTGTTGAGTCTGCGTCTGATACAGCCTCAGAAATTGAGCGAGATATAAGGAAAGCTACAAATCCCTCCACTGCGTTTGATACTCTTGGAACTCGGCTTGTAGTACGGGGCCAAAAAGTTCGACGACCAGCGTGCATACTTGAAGATGAAGACGAAGATTTTGTAGTAGAAGAAGAGGCGTTGGTTGCAAGGCAACAACGGGCTAAGCGCCAACGCCTAGCTCAAGAAGGTTCGTCAACATCAGCCGCCGCCACTTCGTCAACATCAACCGTCATTCCATCATTAACCACCGCCACCACTCCGTCAACATCAACAGCGACAGACGCCCAGAACTTCAATCAACTAAAAGCGAAAGTTGATTTCCAAATAGTCCATATTTTCCAGCTATCCAAAGCAGTCAGCGAGCTACAGCAACATAATGCCCAGTTAGATCAAGACAATGTTGTGTTAGATAAAACTGTGGCGGCTTAACAATAACAAATAGCTACACTACAGGCCCTCCTATAGCATATTTTTAAAGATCGTGCTGCTCAGGGGGAGAGTAGCTGTACAGGTGATGAGCTGAGGGGAAAGAGACGAGAAGACGAAGAAGATGACCCAAGCACCGACAAAGCAAGTGAGCTAGCATATCTTTCCAAAGAGACTGCTCAGCAAGATACACTTCAGGGGGAGTCTGGTTCATCGTCTGGTGCTGAGAAAGATAAAGGCAAGGTTCCCGAGATTACAGATTTAAATGAAGAAGAATTAATTGGAGCCTTGCTGGACTTAGAGGAAGAAGAGATTCATTATGAATTTGAAGATTACATAGATCCGGAAGTCCTTGAAGAAGGAGAATTTATTCCTGAAGATGTAGATGACTGGAATTCTGATGATGAGGTGTTGATAGTGTTGGGTTTCCTATACCCTTGCTAGGTTAAATTAAAACTTTGCGGAAAATTAAATAACCTAACTATGCAAGAATATAAAACCTTAAGGATCTAACCAAACAAGCTAAGCAACTAATTATTAAAATAAAGTGATGAATAAGAAAAACTAACCTTGAGAAAATTCACAATTTTCTCCACGAAGAACGATTGCACGAACAGCCTCTGAATCGAGTAACAAGCGTCTAAAGCAAGATCGCCTCTAGTTGTTCACACCCAATGAACAAAAGAAAAGATAATTATAACTTTTCTACGTTCAGATCTCAGAGTCCCAAAAACTGGTATCCCTTGTGATTGTTAGAGAACTTATAATTGAATGGGCGAGGAATGAAGCAGGCAGGGGCTGCCTATTTATAGGTTTTAGAAACCTAAAAATTTTTAATCCCAAATCCATGTGGGATGGATTGGTGGCCGGCCCCCCTATTAGGGTTTAGGGGGTGCCATGTTGACTATCAACTAATTGAAGTTTAGCCCCTGTACTTCCTCAATTAATTCTATTAGCTTCCGGTTAATTTATTAACTATTAATATATTAACAAACTAACCCATTAATCAAATATAATCAATTATTTAGTTTCTAATTAATTTATTAAACATAATAAATTAACAAACTAATTAACATTATATATTTAAGTTAATCATCTTCTCTTTACAATTCATTACATGCACCTAAAAAGGATCCAGCCTGATAACAATATGTTTACAAATAATTGTGACTTGGACACTAATTCCAACAGTATCCCACTTGGACAAGTTGGCAACTATTTGTCTAAACACATTCTATTACCAGCCTTCCTAGCTACTCGATACAGCTGCCGAACTCTGAATCATATCAGAGCTAATCCTTTAGACAAGGGATCAAGTATTCCTTCGTTCTCTTATATCGTATGAAACTAAGACATTGATTATAATCAATCTTTGGTTTCAAAATTATGTTTCTGATTTCCGATTAATATGACTATATGAGACTTATTAATTGAACACTTCAATTTTGTCTCGGTCGGGCCTGACACTCTAGAGTCAACGTTTAATCATCCGAGGGCCCATAGATATCGCTTTTCCATATAGGCAAAAGAAACGAATAAACTTCGCATACACAGCGCTAGCTAACTAATAACATCGTAACTAGATATATCCGTTATAACTGGCAGTTACGCACAGCGTTTGAATGCACTAAGGTATGACGGACTAGAAAAGCGCAACTTCAATGTATCTCTGTCTGAAGAATAGAGGATATTATCATCTTGGAAATACTTATGATTTGGTCCATGAAGTATCTTTCCAAGTGCGAGTGCCCTATACTTAAATCTCCATTAAGTACCCATTATGTTGCAGCAATCTCTATGCTATGTCAAACTCTTGACAGTCTACTAACATTCCATGACAGTTTTTATTCAATACTAACTCTCGGTAGTACGAACGACTGAGGTATTTGAATACAATTAATTACTCTGGGAGTTGGTTCTAAACATGCAAAAGTAAACACAACGATAAATTAATAGAAGATGGCAGCACTTTGAAAATAAATAAATCTCCATTATTTAGTCACCAAATCCATTACAATTTCAAATCATTGTTACAATGTTTCAAATTCAAAACTAACTACTAAACTTTACATTATCTCGTAATCCTATGCTAACAGCATGACTACAGTGTTTCGGTTGAGAAAGTGGCTTTATGAACGGATCAGCTGGATTCTCCTCTGATCGCACTCTTTTCACAATCACATGTCCTTCTTCAACCTTGCTACGAACAAAGTGGTACTTCCGATCAATATGCTTGGACTTTCCATGATCCTTGGGTTCTTTAGTCAACGAAAAGCACTTTCGTTGTCGCAGAATATTTCGATGAGGTCTTGAACCGTTGGAACAACTCCAAGATCTCCAATGAAATTCTTCAACCAGATGGCTTCCTTTGAGGCTTCTGAGGCCGCAATATATTCTGACTCGCAGGTAGAGTCTGCCACGGTTTCCGGCTTCGAACTCTTCCACGTCACGGCGCCACCGTTCAATAAGAACACCCAACCAGATTGTGATCGACAGTCATCTCTATCCGTTTGGAAACTCGCATCGCAATAACCGGTTACTTTGAGTTCATCCTGTCCACCGTAAACCAAGAACCTGTCTTTAGTATTCTTAAATACTTAACAATATTCTTGACCGTTGTCCAATGACTTTCAACAGGGTCTTGCTGATGTCGACTCACCATGCTTAAAGCAAATGAAACATCAGGCCGTACATGTCATGGCATACATTATAGATCCTATGGCCGAAGCATATGGAACTCGACTCATTCTGTCTCGTTCCTCCTGTGTCTCCGGGCTCATGTCTTTACTAATCTTTATGCCATGAGCAAAGGGAAGGTTCCCCTTCTTAGACTTCTCCATACTGAACCTTTTCAGTATTTTGTCCAAGTACGTATCCTGGCTTAGTCCTATTAGACGTCTCATTCTATCTCTATAAATCTTTATACCCAAAATAAAAGCTGCATCTCCTAGATCCTTCATAGCGAAACATCTTCCCAACCAATCTTTTACACTCTGTAATGTTGGGATGTCGTTTCGTATAAGTAATATGTCATTGACATATAATACCAGGAAGACTACAGTGCTCCCACTGACCTTGACATATATGCAGGACTCATCTTCGCTTCCAGAAAATCCAAACTCTGTGATTTTCTCATGAAAGCAAAGATTCCAGCTTCGAGAAGCTTGCTTAAGTCCATAAATGGACTTCTGAAGCTTACACACTTTCTTAGGATACTTGGTGTCTACAAAACCTTCAGGTTGTGTCATAAACACATCCTCTGTCAGTTTCCCGTTAAGGAAAGCGGTTTTGACATCCATCTGCCAGATTTCATAGTCATGAAACGCAGCTATGGCCAGAACTATCCTTATGGATTTAATCTTAGCTACCGGTGAAAAGGTTTCCTCATAGTCAATCCCGTAGGTTTGAGTATAGCCCTTTGCCACCAGCCTAGCTTTGTAAGTGTGTACTTTCCCGTTCATATCCGTTTTCTTCTTGAATATCCACTTACAACCCACCGTCTTTAGACCGGGTGTGGGATCAACCAAGTTCCAAACTTGGTTGCCATACATGGATTCAATCTCGCTATCCATAGCTTCCTTCCATTTGGCTGCTCAGGGCCTGCCATCGCTTCCCGGTAGTTAGCTGGTTCATCTAAGTCGACTAGTGTACTATCACTAATCATATCATCCTGTTCAATATGGAAACCATAGTAGAACTCAGGAGGATTGCTAACTCTACCGGATCTGCGCAAAGGTAAGGATATGTCATTGGGTTCAACAGGCATCTCAACCTCATGTTGATGGTCAGTGTTTGCAGTTGGTTCTTCATCGGTAGTATCTTGAATCTCATCAAGATCGATCTTACTCCCACTGTCCTCTTTAGCTATTATCTCCTTCTCGAGGAACACTCCTCTCGAGATACAAACACTACGTTTTCACGTGGTTTGTAAAATAGATTTCCAAATGACTCTTGTGGGTAACCGACGAATAGACACTTTTCAGATCTTTGACTGAGTTTGTCAGAGGTCTCTCGTCCAACGAAGACTTCACAACCCCAGATCTTGATGTGATCAAGGGAAGGACGCTTTCCCTTCCACATCTCGTAAGGTGTCTTTGAAACTTTCTTGGTGGGTACTAGATTTAGAATATGTGCCGCAGTTTCTAATGCATAACCCTAGAAACTTACTGGAAGTGTTGCTCGACTCATCATAGATCGGACCATGTCTAACAAGGTCCTGTTTCTCCTCTCCACAACTCCGTTGAGTTGTGGTGTTCTAGGAGGTGTTAACTGGGAAACTATTCCACAGCTTCTAAGATGATCGAGAAACTCGATACTAAGGTACTCTACTCCCCTTTCGGAGCGGAGAACCTTTATCTTTCTGCCCAGTTGATTCTCTACTTCACTTCGATATCTTTTGAATGTCTCAAAAGTGTCGGACTTATGTTTAATTAAATAAACATATCCAAATCTACTATAGTCATCTGTAAAGGTGACATAGTACCGATTTTCCCCTTTTGTAGCACATCGGAATGGCCCACATACATCTGTGTGGACCAAATCCAATAGTCTTTCACCTCTTTCACACGTTCCTGTGAATGTTGATTTTGTCATCTTGCCCAGTAAACAGGATTCGCATACATCATCCGATTTTAGGTCGAATGATTCCAACACTCCATCCTTTTGGAGTTGGGCGATGCGTTTCTTGTTAATGTGCCCAAGGCGACAGTGTCACAATTTGGACTTATCAATTTCGTTAGAATCAATATTAAATAATAGGTTGTTATCACACTCAACAGTTTCATATATGCCATTATAAGGACAAGCTTTGAATATAAAAACATCATTCAAATATACCAAAATACTTTCATTATTATTATCAAAGTGTAAATTGTATCCATCCTTATACAAGGCAAACAAAGAAATGATGTTCCGATTCATATCGGGGAATAACAGCAATTATTTAAGCTAATCTCTACTCCTGGTCTAAGCACGAGCTGGAACCTTCCGACTTTCTTCACAGGCGTGATCTTTCGATTCCCCATGATTAGGTTCAGCTCTCCATGCTTCAAGCTTCTACTTCCCTTAGTCCCTGCAATACAGAGCAAATGTGAGTACCACATCCTGTATCAAGAACCCATGAATTAGAGATAGAAGTGTTATGGAGCTCGATCATGAACATACCTGAGGTGCTGGCCTTTTCGACTTTGCCGTCTTTAAGGTCCTTTAGATATGATGGGCAGTTTTGCTTCCAGTGCCCCTTGCCATTGCAGTAAAAGCATACTGCTTCCTTCGGATCTTTAGTAGGCACAATACCGGACTCTGTTTTCCCTTGAGACCCTTTCTTGGACTTTCCTTTTGGGGTCTTCCAGGATGACTTTCGTTTCTTTGAGGCCTTACCGACAGTAAGCACAGGGGCCACAGGGGTCTCATCTTTCTTGATGCCCTGTTCAGCGGTTCGGAGCAGAATATGCAGTTCCATAATTGACATCTCCTTCTGATTCATGTTCATCTGATAGGAGAGTACGAACTGATTATAGATGATGGGCAGTCCAGAAAGAATAATATTGGTGGAGAACTCAGAGTCAAACACCATATTGAGAGCCTCTAGCCGGTCGAAGTACCCCTGCATCTCAAGGACGAAGGTGCAGATAGATGTTCCAGGTTTTGGTTTGCAGGCCATGAGGGATCTTACCACATCAAGGCGCTCTTTGCTTGCCTTAGCCTCAAACATCTCTCGCAGCTGCTGATTCATCTCAAAGGCCCATGTATTCTCGAAGGCTTTAGCAAGCTCAGGAACCATGGATGACGCCATGATGCAGGACACTTTGTTTGCATCATCGTAATGTTTCTGGTGTGCGTCCATTTCCTCCTGGGTGGGATTCTCATTCAGTTTTGGAATTTGTTCATCGAGAACATACTTCTTGTTCTCGTACCTAAGCGTAAACCTGAGGTTTCTCATCCAGTCCACATAGTTCGGACTGGATAGTTTTTCCCTACCCAGAACAGAAAGGAGTGAGAAGTTGGATGCGTGTTTGGGAGCAGGAGTGGGAGTACCAGTAGAAGTAGACATCCGTGAGATAAAGTTTTAGTTAGTTTGAAGTATTCCTTAAACAATTTACCCAATTTGAATTAAGGCTAGGATCCATATTTTCGATTCGTTTTATGGAAAAGGTCACCGTAATCACGCCGCGAATTTATCTTAGGTGGACAAACTCTTGTCGATTTCAATCTCTATGAAATTCCTAGATCTTTTGAGATTCATTGAATCTTATCAATGGCATGTTAATCTCGGTTATGCTCAACTACTATCCGTGACTGGGTTGCCGAGGATCACGGACAAGATGGTGAATCTAACCATGCAAAACTGCGTAAGACCCGGCACGGATCAGTCCGGGAATCGCGAGTCCTACATCACCTCCTAATATGTCTCTCATTAGTGTGCCGGTCAATGCACAGGCTCCACTAACAGTGCATATAGGAGATGTGCATTTTTCATGGATTTGCATACTAATTCACTTTTGATATATCTAAAACGGGATTTTTGTTTTAGTACTTTAGATTATACTTTTAATCTGGACACCATCCTATCAAAAGTCCTCGGTAGCTCCATTGAACGCACAGCGAAGTGGAGGAGGTAGGTCAGCGCGAAGCTGTTAAAAACTTACTCCTTTAGGGAAGCAGAGTGACCCGCCTTATACCTCGTTTATAGTTTGTTCACTATCGGTGAGCCGATTTATCAATTGACTGACGATGTAATTTGATTTAAATGATATATATATATGTAATCAATAATACATATATAAATTTCTTTTAAATCTTAGGGGTTTAATTTTAAACTTTTAAAATTAAAGGGTCCATTTTAAACGTTTTAAAATTCAGGGTATATTTTAAACAATTTAAAATATTAGGGTTTAAATTAATATTTATATTTTATATATATATATATTTCGGTTTCAATATTTAAATAAAATAAGAAACATTTAATTATTAAATATATTTATTAAATCTGAAACCTATATATATAACCATATAAATCCTCAAAATTTAAACCTAGGATAATACAAGTTTATCCTAATAAATTAAGATATTCTAAAACCTTTAGGATAAGCACTTAATTTAAATTAAGGTAATTTCTAGATAAATAGGATTTAGGATAAACCTAGAAAATCAAGCTTATCTCTAAGGCATGTTTATCTAAAACCCCAAAAATCAAACCCTTAATTAAATTAATAAAATAATATTTTATTTAATATTTCAGATTTATCCATTTAAAACCTTTTAAAAATCCAAAAATTTGAAGATAAATATGAAAAACAATTTTCAAAATTTAGACAATTAGTTTAATATTTAAAAACTATTTTAAAATTAAATAATTATCAAAAAACGAATTTTACACCAAAAATTTCGAAAAAATAATTTTTAATTAGTTTTTTGAATTTATTTAATATTTAAAAATTAATTTTAAGTTTAAACAATTTAATTTAAAATTAAAAACACCATTAAAATTAAACCAAAATTCCGAAAATTAATCAAAACAAATTTCGAAATTTAAAAAACAAGATTATCATCTCAAAATTAGTGCAAAGCTCGTTAGGTTGACCGCTCTGATACCACTGTTGGGTTTCCTATACCCTTGCTAGGTTAAATTAAAACTTTGCGGAAAATTAAATAACCTAACTATGCAAGAATATATAAAAGCTTAAGGATCTAACCAAACAAGCTAAGCAACTAATTATTAAAATAAAGAGATGAATAAGAAAAACTAACCTTGAGAAAATTCACAATTTTCTCCACGAAGAACGACTGCACGAACAGCCTATGAATCGAGTAACAAGCGTCTAAAGCAAGATCGCCTCTAGTTGTTCACACCCAATGAACAAAAGAAAAGATAATTATGTGACACCCTTGCCACATTAACCACCAATTACAAGAGACCCACCATTAATCACCAATATATAATAACATAATGATCTGATAACCTGATTAGAGTGTGGAAGCATTAAAATAACTAAATAAGTAATACAATAGTGACAAACACCCTACTGTACTATAAGGTACCGAATCTAAGTCTACATACTCCATTCAAGTATTACAACATCCAAAATATATTAAAACATTGTTCCAAAGCACAATTACCGATTAAGTAGTATCAAATCTTCCAAATCTTCACAAACAACCTAACTAGAAGGTCCGGCAGCAGATTTCCCTTTTCCTGTAAAAATAAAGCAACTGAGGAATAAGCGAATGCTTAGTGAATACACAGATTACGCATATTATAAATCTTTATGTAGCCCCAAGAGTAACACCGATGACAAACATCGTATACCCTCTTCGTACACCAAGTACGGAATCAGAGCCGCAGCCCCTTCGAGCCCAAAGCTCGGCATAAAACATACCATCTGAGACAAACGTACGATCGGGGATGACATACTGCCTACCAGAACCTCAGAGGGATCACCTCCAGGTCATATAGCGCAGTAACATCGGAGTAATTGATGCGACCCACCGGTCCATCTCTAGATGCACAACAAACGAACGGACATGCAACAAATATGAATGTGCATCGAAATCTACGCAAGTTAGCAGAGTTCCAAATGACAATTGAAGCAACACGTCTCAGCAGGAAAAAGCTATCATAAAACAGATATAAACATGCGAAATCTACTGTACTCACAGTGGGTGCGTTATTAAACTTTTAGCAATATTATTTCTCTTCGGGATTTCAACCGGATCCACAAAGTACCCCACTGTGGGTTAATCAATACCACAAGGGACCTGTAAGTCAGTTGCAATAATACCTCGTGTCAATAACTTGTTTAATTTTCATATAACCAAATTTAAAAGTTTTGCAATATTTGATCCCCGTTTCGGATTCAAGATAAATTTGAATCCCATTTCTGACCATAGCTAACGCTAGTACAAAAATGACCTATGGTCACGGTTTTGTCCAAACTGCCTAGCCACAGTTTTTTTTATTGACGTGACTAAAGGGTGATATATGATCTTGTATTATTATGATAGCCACAGTTTATCTCAATAAATGTGACCATTGCAAATCACATTCAAACCTTAAGCCACAATTTAACATAAGGATCGTGACAAAGACTAGTCACGGTTGCCACATTGTTACCAAATGTCATCGTTTGTCACAGTCATTTGGTTGATGTCTATAATAATCTTGTGATGGTTATTAACTGTGACGATAAATATGTATATGGTCACGAAAATCTCTTTCGGTGACCAAAGGGACACCCTGAAGTCTAATTGTATGAGTCTAAATTATATGGTGGAATTAGTCACATGAATAAACTGTGACAGCAGGCTAACTTATATGGTCACGAAATCACTTTGTGTAACCAAAGGGTGGAATTCATTAGCCACGTATGGTAAAAGAAAAACATTGTGACTATAAGTGTTTAATGGTCATGGTTGAGTTCATTAAGTATGTCCAAAAGTAAACAATTGTCATGAAATAAGAAAATTATTGTGACTATACGTATTCTATAGTCACAGTTTAGTTTCTTATGTGGGTGTAAAAGTATTTTATATTCATGATGAAACAGAAAAATGTGACTAAGTATTTTTTTTGTCACGATTTAATTTCTTTTATGTATATAAAAGTAATTAATGATCATGGTTTAAGAAAAAAAAACATATCACCATAATTATATTTCGGTCACAGTTTAAGACACACAAGCATGTGACTATTAATATTTAAAGGTGACATATTAAGTTTTTATGTGTGTCTAAATGTAAACAATAGTAATAGTAAAATGAAAAAGATATGATTATAAGTACATTCAAGTCACGATTTAATTTGTTTTGTGACTAAAAGCTATCAATCTCACATTAAAAAAAATCAATATAAGGAGTTTTTTTGTCACGGATTATGCAAATTTGTGACTATTAATATTTAAAGGTGACGGTTTATTGTTTTTATGTAACTAGAAATAAACAATAGCCATGACAAAAAAATATTGTGACTGTATTTTTCTAATGATCATGGTTTAGTTTATTTCTTATTAGTGTGTAAACGTAATAGTTTTCAAGATAAAAGAAAAAAACAGTGACTATAAGTACTTTATGGTCACAAGAAGAATTGGTTTGTGTGACTAAAAGTAATCGGTGGTCATGGTTTAAGTGAAAAAAATGTCCCTATAAGTATTTTATCGTCACAGTTTAATATATTATTGTGTCTGAAACTAAACATTAACCATAATAAAAGAACAAAAATGTATTTATAAGTATTTTATGGTCACAATTTATTTTGTTTTGTGTGGTTAAAGGTTATCAATTGTCATAGTTAAAAGAAAAAACTCGTTAATATGAGTACTTTGTGGTCATGGTTAATTGTGTTATGTGTGTCAAAAACTAAACATTAACCATGATAAAAGAAAAAATATCGTGACTACAAGTAGTTTATGTTCACGACTTATTTTTTTTATCAGTTGCTAAATGTTATTAATTGTCACAATAAAAGCAGCAAAATGTAGCTATAACTACTTTATGGTCACGATTTAGTTAGTTTTGTGTGGTTAAAGGTTATTAATTGTCACAGTTTAAGAAAAATATGGCTATAACTACTTTATTGTCACGGTTAATTTTGTACACGTGTCTAAAAGGAACAATAGTGATTTTAAAAGAAATATAATGTGACAACAAGTATTTGATGGTCACCAAAGGGCCTTTGGCCTGGTGGTAAGAGGGTGGAGATACATGTGAGAGGTCACGGGTTTGACTCCCGTCGGAGACAAGTTGATATTTAGGTGGTGAAAGTAAGTCTTGTGGTAAATGAGTAGTTTAGGAGTAGGAGTAGGATAGTTTGCCGTTAAAAAAATTATTTAATGGTCACAGATTGTATTGTTGCATGTGTCTAAAAGTTACCAATTGCCACGATTAGGAATAAATAAATAACTATAAATACTTTATGGTCACGGTATTGTTTATTATAGGTGTCTAAAGGTAAGCAATTTTCATGAATAAACGAATTATTATATGACTAAAATAATGGTATGGTCACGGTGTAATTATTTTTGTGTGTCAAAATGTATCAATTGTCACGGTTTAATACTTTATGTATGTCCAATTGCAACCAATCGTCACATTTTAATAAATTATGTGTGTCTAAGTGTACCCTACGGTCACGGTTTAATTGTTTATGCATGTCTTAATGTACCAATGGTCACACCACTTAATAGTTTATGTGCGTTAAAATATTACCAATTGTCACGGTTTCAATCATGTGGTGTGTTTAAATGTCTCAAATAGTTACGGTTTAACTAATTATGTGTGTATAAATTTATCCAATGGTCACGATTAAATATTTGTGCGTCTTTAAATATACCAGGTGGCCACAGTTTATTTGTTTATACGTGTCTGTAAGAATGTTAACGCCACTGATTAATTGTTTATGTGTGTCTGAATGTATCCAACTGTCATGGTGTTAAAATAGATTGTGGCTAAAAGTATTTTATGGTCACGGTTACCAAAAAATATAGACCACAACTATATAGAAATTCTTGCCATATAGCCACGGTTTTATGCTATGGCCACGGTTTTACATGTGATTTAGTCACGAATATTAAAAGTAGCCATAAGGTACCAAAAGTGATGCGACCTTTGGTCACGATTTGAATGAAAAATAAAACTGTGGCCAAAGGTCTATGGCCACGGTTTTTTAACGTGACGGAAGACATATTTTGTACTAGTGTAAATTCAAACCACAACTAAGTTTGAACCCATCTCAGGTTCGAACCCAATCCTTTGAATAACTTTTGTTATTAATATGTTGACTATAGGTTTTATCCATTATATTCGAGTATAGCACCAAATTCGGCTCAAATGCTACATTCTAGAACATTAAATTCGACTATGGTTACATAAATTAGAATTATACATCATCAAATTCGAACTTAATAACTAAATTCGAATCCTAGACTTGATTTGATGGACAAATTCGAATGTCCTAGTTAAATTCGAAGGCCTCATTCAATTTTTAATGTTAAATAAAAAGGCATGGGGTTAAATTCGATTACCCATTCGAATTTATGGCTAAAATCGAAGCCTTATTCGATTTTAAGGGTTAAAGTCGAATCCATATTCTAACTTAGCCTAAAAATCGAGTTTGTTCATGTATTTCGAGTTTGATCTTGGCATTCTCAAATTTGTTCATATTTACAGCTTAAATCATACATTTCTAAGTCTAAAAATCACAAATATGTTAAGTATTAAGCCTAGTTTCGATTCTATTACACATACTTTAACATATTCTAGCTAAAACTCAAGAAAAATTAGCTTTAAATCACATGAAATGATAAATTCGAATTCCTTATCTTAAAACCAAAAATATAACAGCTTAAAAGGTCGATTCTTACCTCAAATTCGAATGAAATCACGAATGCAACCGTAGATTGTTGTAGTACTCCTCGAGATCTTTCCGATGACGTATAGAACTCGATAATCGGCCGGTCGGTTTGGGAGAAAATCTAGAGAGAAGGTAGAGAGAATTCTAGAGAGAGAGAGTCTAGAGAGAGAGAGAGGTGGTGAAAATGAAAGGCATTTGGCCTTTTTATTCCCATCTTTCCCCATTTTGCACATTTCACCCCTCAACTTAACTGGTTCCACAAAATATTGATTTATTCTTAGTTTTATCATTACTAACTTTTATAATTTATAGTATTCCATAATAATAATTCAGAGTTCACAATTTTCTTAAAATAACAACAAACTTTTAAATATCCCAAATACATAATCATTGCTCATAATTCAACTTAATTATAAATTATCCATCTAAATAAATCTGAATTACAGTAATTGAATTCGAGGATGTTACAACATGGGCTCCACCACACTCTAACTTCGTCCTCGAAGTTATTTGACTTCAAACAGCTGCGGATATTTCCTTAACATGTCAGTTTTCGTTTCCCATGTATGATTGGCTCCCTTATGATGCTTCCAACGTACAAGCACCATTTCTATCTCTTTACTCCTCAACTTCTTTATCTTTGTATCTAACACACACTCCGGCTCTTCAACATACCGGAGCCTTTCATCAACTTGCAGCTCAGTGTGGTTTGCCCAATCCTCATTTCCAGTATTAAACGATTTCCTGAGATTCCCAACATGAAACACCGGGTGTATGCCCGACATCTCTTCAGGCAATTCCAAACGGTATGACTGATTTCCTACTTTCTCGGTTATCTTAAATGGTCCGACAAATCTCGAAACCAACTTTCCTCTTTTCACAAATCGTGTAACACCTCTCATAGGTGACACTTTCAAATAAACCCAATCATTCACCTCAAAATTGATTGGTTTGTGCCTTCTATCGTAATCACTTTTCTGACGATCCTGGGCTGCCTTCATGTTCTGTCTAATTAATTGTATCTTCTCGTTGGTTTCTTGAAGCAATGCCGGCCCATCAATCGGCGTTTCACCAGTTTCTCTCCAACAAGTAGGAGTCCTACACCTTCTCCCATATAAAGCCTCAAACGGCGCCTTCTTTATTGTTGCGTGATAACTGTTGTTATACGAAAACTCTATCAGTGGTAGATGATCGTCCCAATTGCCACCGAAATCCAATATACACGACCTCATCATATCTTCAAGAGTGAGGATTGTCCGTTCACTTTGGCCATCTGTTTGCGGACGATAGGCCGTACTCATAGCGATTCTCGTTCCCAACCCTTCTTGTAATGCTGACCAGAAGTTTGAAGTAAATCGGCTATCTCGATCCGATACTATGGACTTAGGCACTCCATGCCTAGAAACGATCTCTTCCATGTAAATCTGAGCCAACTTCTCCAAAGAATAACTCTCCCGAATTGGTATAAAGTGTGCCGACTTAGTTAACCTATCGACTATCACCCAAACTGCATCGTGTTGATGCCTAGTCTTCGGTAATTTAGTAACAAAGTCCATCGTAATATGTTCCCACGTCCATTGCGGAATGGGAAGTGGTTGCAGACTGCCGTATTGTTGCTGATGTTCGGCTTTCACTAATCCGCAAGTTCTACATCTTTCAACGTACTTGCCTATGTCCTTCTTCAATCCCGGCCACTAGAAATCCGCTTTTAACTCATTGTACACCTTTGTGCTTCCGGGATGTACAGAAAACTTGGATTGATGTGCCTCTTCAATGATCACTCGTCTCATTCCACCAAACTTCGGCACCCAAATCCTCCCGTATACACCTTTCAATCCCGACTCACTTGTTTCCATATTCTTCAGTTGTACTCTTATATGCTCAGCATTAACATTTTCATCTTTCAAGGTTTCCTCCTGAGCGGCCTTAACATCATTTATAATTGTAGGAGTTAGCATCGTAGACGTCATCATGTAGCAGCAATCTTTAGCGTAAGCTTTTCGACTAAAAGCATCGGCTACTACATTAGCCTTTCCGGGGTGATAGAGGATTTCACAATCATAATGCTTTATTAATTTCATCGATCGTCTCTGCCTCATATTGAGTTCTTTCCGGCTGAAGATGTACTTCAAACTCTTATGATCCGTGTATAACTGACACTTAGTCCCGTAGAGATAGTGTCTCCATATCTTCAATGCAAATGTAACGGCGGTCAACTCCAAATCATGGGTCGAATAATTCTTCTCATGCTGCTTCAGTACAGTGCCTAATCCCAATCTCGAGGCATCTGTGTATACTACAAAGTCCTCATTACCCTCTGGTAGGGCAAGTATTGGCGCTTCACTTAGCGTCTTCTTCAAAATATCAAACGCCTCTTGCTGCACGGTTTCCCAAACAAAAGGTGCATTCTTCTTTGTCAATGCAGTTAAAGGAACTGCAATCTTTGAAAAGTCCTTTATAAACCTCCTATAGTAGCCCACCAGTCCAAGAAAACTCCTAACTTCTGTAGCTGAACGAGGCGGCGCCCGATTCTTTATCGCTTCTACCTTAGCCGGATCTACTGAAATCCCAGCCCCCGAAATCACATGTCCTAGAAACTGTATCTGTTGTAGCCAAAACTCACATTTTGAGAACTTGGCATACAACTTTTCCTTCCTTAACAACTCCAATAACTCTGTTAAATGAATAGCATGCTCAGCCTCAGACTTGGAATATACTAAGATGTCGTCAATGAACACAATCACCGACTTATCTAGCATCGGTCTGCAAACTCTGTTCATTAGATCCATAAAACAGCCGGGGCATTGGTTAACCCGAAAAGGCATAACCAAGAACTCATAATGCCCATATCGTGTCCTAAATGTTGTCTTAGGCACATCCTCTTCACGTACCTTCAACTGATGATACCCCGATCTCAAATCAATCTTAGAAAATACACTTGCCCCATGTAGCTGATCAAATAAGTCATCTATCCGTGGCAGCGGATACTTGTTCTTAATGGTCAACTTATTCAGCTCGCGGTAGTCAATGCACATTCTCATCGTGCCATCCTTCTTCTTTACAAACAATACCGGAGCTCCCCACGGTGATGAACTCGGTCGAATGAAGCCCTTGTCCAACAACTCTTGAAGTTGTTTCGTCATCTCTTGCATCTCGGTAGGAGCAATACGATAAGGAGAACGAGCTACCGGTCCCAGTATGCTGTGGAGTTTTGCAATATTTGATCCCCGTTTCGGATTCAAGATAAATTTGAATCCCATTTCTGACCATAGCTAAATTCAAACCACAACTAAGTTTGAACCCATCTCAGGTTCGAACCTAATCCTTTGAATAACTTTTGTTATTAATATGTTGACTATAGGTTTTATCCATTATATTCGAGTATAGCACCAAATTCGGCTCAAATGCTACATTCTAGAACATTAAATTCGACTATGGTTACATAAATTAGAATTATACATCATCAAATTCGAACTTAATAACTAAATTCGAATCCTAGACTTGATTTGATGGACAAATTCGAATGTCCTAGTTAAATTCGAAGGCCTCATTCAATTTTTAATGTTAAATTCGAAGGCATGGGGTGAAATTCGATTACCCATTCGAATTTATGGCTAAAATCGAAGCCTTATTCGATTTTAAGGGTTAAAGTCGAATCCATATTCGAACTTAGCCTAAAAATCGAGTTCGTTCATGTATTTCGAGTTTGTTCTTGGCATTCTCAAATTTGTTCATATTTACAGCTTAAATCATACATTTCTAAGTCTAAAAATCACAAATATGTTAAGTATTAAGCCTAGTTTCGATTCTATTACACATACTTTAACATATTCTAGCTAAAACTCAAGCAAAATTAGCTTTAAATCACATGAAATGATAAATTCGAATTTCTTATCTTAAAACACTTAAAAGGTCGATTCTTACCTCAAATTCGAATGAAATTACGAATGCAACCGTAGATTGTTGTAGCACTCCTCGAGATCTTTCCGATGACGTATAGAACTCGATAATCGGCCGGTCAGTTTGGGAGAAAATCTAGAGAGAAGGTAGAGAGAATTCTAGAGAGAGAGTCTAGAGAAAGAGAGAGGTGGTGAAAATGAAAGGCATTTGGCCTTTTTATTCCCATCTTTTCCCATTTTGCACATTTCACCCCTAAACTTAACCGGTTCCATAAAATTGATTTATTCTTAGTTTTATCATTACTAACTTTTATAATTTATTATATTCCATAATAATAATTCGGAGTTCTCAATTTTCTTAAAATAACAACAAACTTTTAAATATCCCAAATACATAATCATTGCTCATAATTCAACTTAATTATGAATTATCCATCTAAATAAATCTGAATTTCAGTAATTGAATTCGAGGATGTTACAAATTATAACTTTTCTAAGCTCAGATCTGTCAGGATCTAAATGTAACTACCTAAGATTAACTGATTTGAATTGATCAGAGTATAAATCAATAATCTTGTACTGAATCAAAGTCTAATTAAGAAGTTTGCGGAATAACACTTAATTATTTTAATAAAAGCTTTCAGAATCCATAACAGATAAATATAAATGAATAAACAAAATTGCTTGTATTGCTGAACTGAATGATTACAATCACATCTAATCTGTTTGATTAGACGAAGAACACAAATTGTTCTTAGTTTTACAACCTTAGAGGCTTATGAAAACTTAAACAGAAAGCAAAAAATACAAACTTCAACGTGCAAGAACTTGATACAATAGAAAACCTATTCTATGTATATATAATGCTTTCTGATTTGTTTCCTTGAAGGACTCTGACTTCTCTTGATAGTAGATATGCTGGAATCTTCATGTAAATATCTTTTCCTGAATATCAGCACTTTCTGTTTATGAAGCTGTTGAGCAGCTTGAATCACTTAGCAGCTTGAACAGAGCAGCTTGAGTGAATTTACTCTGGCAGCTTGAACTTTTATACTAGCAGCTCGAACTTCTTCAACTAACAGCATGAACTTTGTACTTACACAGAAAATCTACTAACAGTCTGAGAAATCTAACTAACAGTTTGAACTACTTAGAATATTTCCCAACAATCTCCTCCTAACTTAAATTCTTTACATAAGACTTTAAGTTCTATACAAATAAGGGAATAAAACAAGTAAACTGTTATTTACAAACCAAGGCTTTCAAAAACTTATAACTGTGCAAGTTTCTGATTGACTGCCTTCAAAAATTCTTTCTTCAAATCTTCTCTATCACAATATAGTCTCACTGGTCTCATCGGAAGTAACAAAGCCTTTGGAAGATCATAAAATTCAAAATTGAAGAACATACCGGATCCATTTGCAAATCTGATTCTGTAAGTCTTTGATTTGACAAACAGATCAACTTGTGCAATCTTCATCTCCTTGGCATCTTCTATATCTTTCCTTATAGACTCAGGATCAAAAATGCTTTTTAGGTCTTTGATAGCCTGCTTGACCTGTGGAAGAGAGGATCTGACTTGGGTCACAGACCCAACGTTATGCATTCTTGTGAGCTCATCTCTGGTCATCCCTTGGACTATATGCATCGTACTTTTATATTCTTCCTCAGGACCAGTTTCCCTTCTTACTACAAAATGATATCTTAAGTCAATGTTATCCATTGGCTTAGCATACCAGTAAGTAATAAGAGATTTTGAGAAATCATGCTGGTCGAGGGTCTTTTCAATCTCCATTACTTTCGGCAGCTGATGCTCAAACAGCACCCTTTTAACCTGATCAAGCTTTGCCTGTGAAAATGGATCTGATTGGGGAATAGAAGCAGCAGCTTGACCAGAAGGATCAGTATCACTTTCACCAGCTTGATCCTTGATTATATCAGCTTTCACTGGTTCTTGTTGACTTTGAACTTCTTGGGAAACTTTGGCTACCTTTCGTTTATTCATCTCTTTATCATGGATGTCTTGTAGCCTCTTTGTGCTCATGGACTGAGCCATCTTCTTTGGAATGCCAGCTGAAAACGAAAAATTAATCAAGAATCTTCTATGCTCAGCCTTTGAGTTTCCTGTTGGCATTTTCCTCTTTTTCTCACTTTGCTTGACCACAAACCCTCTTAGGTAATCACCTAAGGTTTCATCATCTTGCATTGGGGCCTGGGTTTGCTGGTCTAGAGCCTGATCTTGTTCTTCTGCTATTTTTCTGGCAATTTCAGCATCATAGGCAATCTGGGCTTCTCTTGAAGAAAATTTGTGCTTTGGAGACTCAATGAGAATACCCTTACCTTTATCTTTGATTGCAGACGATGTAGCTTGGACTGAACTGATGGGAGCCTGAATTCCTTCTCTGATAACAACTCCAGTTGCTCTTGTAGATGCAGCTTGAGTTTCTAGGCTAACAGCTTGAGAAGCTGTTGGGACTGCTAGCCTAGAGTCTTGGACTGTTGGAGCTGCTTGGACTGATTGAGGGATTTCCTGATTCTCCCCCTTTTTGGAAGCATTGGTTTGGTTAGGAGGACCTACAGCCGTTGCCATTTGGGTTCGAATTAGTTGCTCTAATTTAATGATCTTATTTCCACAGAAGGTGAACCCTTTATGGAGATAATCCATTCTTTGGTTTTGAGCTGCTTCTGCCTGTCTGAGTGCAATTATTTGTGCCCCTCAATGATGGACTGATGGTATTCCAACATTGCTACAACAGGTTACAGCTTAGGATCCGTCAATAGCATGAGTTGCAGACTAGCCTCAAGATCAGCAAACGAATGTGGTGCTTGTGATCTATCACTGGCATGAATACCAGTAGTAGAAACCTCTGGGCCCCTCTGTTCTTGGTACTGGGGACTTCCAGATGGTGCTTGCACACCTTCTGTTGCCATGGGTGTGGTCTTATTGATGTTGGCACTATCCTGTGCCTCTTGTGCAGAAGCAACAGTAGTGTCAGCCACACAACCCATATGGACAATCTCTGTTGAGATTTCCACCTCCTGATTGAGGTTGAGAGTGTCCTCAATGGGTGCCCTTTGGGTATTCTGTGCAGAAGTGTCCTCCTGCACAGGGTTATTTGGCTCTTGTAAGAGGGCTGAGGAGGAAGGAGCTCCTGGTCCTCTTTTCCTTTTGTATAATTTGAGTGGGGATGTGGGCTTATCAATAGGAACTGAAGGCATTTGAGTATCATGAGGAGTGGGTTGGGGTCCTGGAGGTGAAGCAGTAAAGTTAGGCTGAGCCTGCTCAGGACCCTCTCCTCTGTTTCTTGGAATGATGCCCATCATTGCAGAAGGCAATGGGACATCAACAGTCAAAACATTGGCACTTGGTTTTAGAAGTCGTTTTATTGAAGGTAAAGAGTGCCTATGGGAAACATGAATCCTTTTATGTATATTGAAATTACTGCAAGCTCTTGCAATACTTTCAGCCAAAAATCTAGGATACATCAAAAATTTCCCATGTTTTAGGGCATGATGCCTTAGCATACCCTGAAAAATCATATTAGAAAAATTGAACTGTTGGCCCGTTGATAAACACACTAAGGCAGTGGCTATATTCGATGAAAATTCTGACCAACCACTTCTTTTTTGACTTATACATTGTTGAATAATATGTACAAGATACTTCCATATAGGGGCTAAATTTGATTTAAAGAAAGTATAAGAATCAGCAAGGCCCCTGTATCCAATAGCATGAAGACCGTTATGTAGAGCAGTAAGAAATAAGTCTAAAATACCTGAGGCATCTTGAAGATGCAGGTGTTGGCGTATGATCTCCTCAGTGATAGAAACAGTGGTGCCATCAATTTTGGATATCAGAGATGTGACTCCATTAATGGTTTTGACTGAGGCATATTTCCAGACTGTTCTATATGAGATATGTAGATAGTGGGATTGATAGTAAGGCCATGATGGATATGGGAACTTCGAAGGAAGTCCATCATGTCATGGAATGGGGCAAGATCAGCGTATTTTAGGCAGTAGGGTAAACAATTGTGGTCTTTGACGAACTCCATTGATGATTGATGAATTAGGGTTTCAGTGATGTGCGTGGGAATTGCTCAGAGAATCGGAAAAGGGTTGTGGAAGATATTTTCAAGCTGTTAGTTGAAAATTAGGCGACTGTTAAGGAAACAATGACTCCCCTTAATCAAGCATATGTATAATATTCATGGAATAAGAGAAAATAAAGAAAAACAAATTAATCCATATTAACCACACCACTATTTGATACTAGGAATGTGAATCTTCCTACATCAAATGGTTTTGTAAATAGATCAGCTAACTAATCATCAGTATGAATTTTGGTAACTTGGATTAATTTCTTCTCATTACAGTCCCTTATAAAATGGAATCTAATGTCTATATGCTTGGTTTTGGGAAACTTCACTGGATTTTGTACAATACTAATTGCACTTGAGTTGTCAATATAAATGGGAGTGGATAGGAAATTCATACCATAGTCTCTTAGTTGATTTTGAATCCACATCACTTGGGAGCAACAACTTGCAGCTGCTACATATTTGCTTCAGTAGAGGAAGTGGAGACAGTTGTTTGCTTTTTGCACTGCCAAGAGACCAATCTTGCACCCAAATATTGACATCCACCAGTTGTGGATTTTCTATCAATGTTGCATCCTCCATAATCACAGTCAGAATAGGCTGTTAATTCAAGAGGAGAGTCTTTAGGATACCAGAGGCCTAAATGTGGTTGGCCTTTGAGATATCTAAAGATTCTCTTAACAGCAACCAAATGGGAGTCCTTTGGATAACATTGAAACCTAGCACACACACAAACAGCAAACATAATATCAGGTCTAGAAGATGTTAGATACATAAGAGATCCTATAAGAGATTTGTATAGATGAATGTCCACATCTATTCCATATTTGTCTGTATGGAGCTGCTTGTGAGGATCCATAGGAGTACTTGCAACTTTGGTATCTTGGTACCCAAACTTTTCCAGTATGTCTTTAACATACTTTGATTTACTTATGAAGAGACCTGAGGGCTTCTGCTTGACCTGCAATCCTAGAAAGAAGGTGAGTTCTCCCATTGAACTCATTTGAAACTTTTTATGCATTAAAGCCTCAAACTCTTTGCACAGACTGTCATTGGTTGACCCAAAGATGATATCATCAACATATATTTGTACAAGCAGAATCTCAGATTTTTGATGGACTTTGTGAATAGTGTTTTGTCCAGAGTACCTCTCTTGAACCCATTCTGGAGAAGGTATGATGACAAAGTGTCATACCATGCTCTAGGAGCTTGGTGGAGTCCATAGAGAGCCTTGTCTATCTTGTAGACTCAGTCTGGATACTTGTAGTCCTCAAACCCAGGAGGCTGACACACATAGACCTCCTCTTCAATTGTGCCATACAGAAAAGCAGACTTCACATCCATTTGATACACTTTAAAACCTTTGAAGCTTGCATAAGCTAAAAACAGTCTGATGGCTTCAATTCTTGCCACTAGAGCAAATACATCATCATAATCTATGCCTTCCTCTTGAGTGTACCCTTGTGCTACTAGTCTTGCTTTGTTCTTGATGACTATCCCTCTCTCATCCTTCTTGTTTCTGAACACCCATCTTGTACTAATGGCTCTCTTTCCTTTAGGAAGATCAACAAGTGTCCATACATTCTTAATCTTGAATTGTAGTAGCTCTTCCTGCATTGCCTCAATCCAGGATGAATCTTTCAATGCCTCTAATGCCTTTTTAGGTTCTAGCTGAGACATGAAACAGGCATGTTCAAATGAAGCTAGACTAAATTCAGGAACTGCTGGTTCAACAGTAGCTGTCTCCTTGTGAACCATTGTCCTTGTTTGCACAGGTGTACGTGGATCACCCATTATTTGATTGAGAGGATGATACTTGTGAACCCTGAGTGTAGGCTCTCTATCTGTCTGAAAAGAGGATCCAAGATTTGTATCATCTCCATCAGGACCAGTTGATGGTTCAGCTTCTGGAATAGCTTGACTTGAATCTGGGACTGTTTCCATTTGTGTTGGAGCTGTTCTCTCAGGACTTGGGAGCTTCACTTCATTGTCTGGATTTGAATCATGTTGAGCATTCAGAAACCGTGGATGGGTCACAAGACAGAAGTGGTATAATTGTATACTCATCCCAATTATTTGATTCTGCAGCAGTTTGAAACTTTGGGCCAACAGCTTGATCATTTGTGCTACCAGCATGAGAATTTCTGTTGACAGCTTCAATCCTGTTTTCAGCAGATTCTACAGTATACTCAACAAAGCTCAGAGATTTTGTTAGTGTATCTAATTCAAACAACCAATCATGACCAGTGCCTTTGACATTTGCTGTATTTTCATTAAATTCAACATTTGCACTTTCTTCAATGGTTTTAGACACACTGTTATATACTCTATAGGCTTTGCTTTGATTTGAGTATCCTACAAAGAAACCCTCTTCAGCCTTACTTTCAAACTTACCTAAGTGAGTCTTAGTGTGAAGAATGGTACATGGACAGCCAAAAGACTTGAAAAAGGCTATTCAGGGTAGTCTATTATGGAATAACTCATAAGGAGTTTTCCCTTGTGATTGAACAATCGGAACCCTATTTAGAACACAACAGGCTGTATTAACTGCTTCTGCCCAAAAATTCATTTGCAGTTTTGAATCAGCTAGCATGGTTCTAGCAGCCTCAATTAATGTTCTGTTCTTTCTTTCAGCTACACCATTTTGCTGTGGTGTTCTTGGTGCACTGTATTGCCTAGCAATTCCTTTGGACTCACAGAAACTGTTTAGGATATGGTTTTTAAACTCAGTTCCATTGTCTGATCTTATCACTTTGACTTTTGAGTTTGATTAGTTTTCTATCTTAAGAATAAATGACTTAACTAGCTCAGCAGTTTCATCTTTAGACCTAAGAAAGTAAACCCAACTAAATCTGGTGAAATCATCAACAATGACTAAACAGTAAGCCCTTTTATTAAACTCAAAACAGATGTTGGACCAAATAGATCCATATGAATCAGATGAAGAGCAGATGAGATTGAATTTACTTCTTTGGCCTTATGAGAAGTTTTGTGTTGCTTGCCTTTAAGACATGCTACACAATGATCATCACATATGAACTCCTTTTGTGGTAATCCTCTTACCAAGTTCTTTTTGACTAAAACATTCATGGATTTGAAGTTCATGTGACACATCCTTCTGTGCCAAAGAGCAGACTCATTGGATGATGCTTTGGATATCAAACAGCTTAAAGTACTTGATTTGGATAAAAGTTCTGTGTCCAAACAATATACATTGTCCTTTCTTGGTGTTCTTAGTAAAACAAGATTTTCAGGATTTGTAAAATCTTTTAAAAGGACAATGCACTCAGAATCTGTAAACAAAACAATGTTTTGTTTGTCACAGATTTGAGACACACTTAATAAGTTATACGTAAGCTGTTCAACATACAAAACATCATTGAAAATCATGTTGCCTGCATTAACAGTACCTTTACCTGTGACCTTACCTCCTTTGGAGTTTCCTCCAAATGCAACAAATCCTCCTTCAAAGCCTTTGAAATATGACAAGCACTCAGAATTGCCTGTCATGTGCCTAGAGCATCCACTGTCCAAATGTCATCTTGTTTTATGTGGTGACTTGTGATTGCTCTACACAAATAAAAGCTTAGTTAGTAGTGGAGTAAACCCAAACCAAGTTGGTTTTGGGTTGTCCTTGTGCATTAACATAACTAAACACTGTTTTTGATTTCTTATACTTAGTGAGATCCACTGATGGATTTTGTGGAGAGTACTTAGTTATCACATGAGGTATCCAGGTAGTTTGTCCATCCTTTTCAACAACAGTCTCAGATGATCCATTACCGGTCCCAATTTTGAGCCTAGCAGTCTGAGCTGAGTCTGTAGTGCTAACAGCTTGAGAATTTGCACTAGCAGTCTCAACTGTAGACCTGGTAGTTTCAACATTTGTATCAACAGGTTCACCTGAGTTTTTACCTTTAACGCACCATATCTGTATAAAATTTAATTTTGGTTTAGCTAAAACCTGTTTTTGGTGTGTGGACTGTTTCTTATTTACTTTTGAGAACCTGTGATCAACTGTTTTCTTTGGAACTGATGCATTAGGAAGTTTGTCCTTTGAAGTTTTTGAATTTTGAGAGTTTGTCTTTTTATGAATCACATTTTGTTTTACAACAGATGGTTTATAAAAGCAATCCCTGGCCAAGTGATTTTTCCTGCCACAATGGAAGCATTTTTTTACTGTTTGAATTGGAGAACCAGTTTTATTGGACAATATCTGGTTCTTGTTCCTCTGATTTCCCTTTACCTGCTGTTGTTTAGGAAACTTTTGGACACCATGCTTTTGGCATGTGCAGACTGGAACATTTTTACCCTTTTTATTATTCTTTGAAGAAGATGCAGTGTTACAGTTAGAAGGTACAGAAACCTGTGGAGCAGCATTGCATACACTCATCTTCTCCTTTCCTTTCTTATTGGGGATTTCGATTTCCATAGGTGCATGTTGGGAAATAGTTTAAGTACATTCAAGCTGTTAGTTTAGACTTCTCAGACTGTTAGTAGATTTTACTTGTAAATCCAAAGTTCATGCTGCTAGTTGAAGAAACTCGAGCTGCCAGTGTAAAAGTTCAAGCTGCCAGAGCAAAACTACTCAAGCTGCTCAGTTCATGCTGTCAAGAGATTCAAGCTGCTCAACAGTATCAGAAACAGAAAGTGCTGATTTTCAGGAAACGATATCTACATGAAGATTCCAGCATATCTACCATCAAAGAAGTCATAGTTCGTCAAGGAAACATATCAAGAAGTAATATAAATACAGAGAATAGGTCGTCCTATTGTATAGGGAGTTTCTGCATATTTTGAGTCTGTAATTGCTTTATTGATTAAGTTTTCATAAGCCTCTAAGGTTGTAAAACCCTAAGAACAGTTTGTGTTCTTCGTCTAATCAAACAGATTAGAGGTGATTGTAATTGATGAATTCAGCAATACAAACAGTCTTGATTAATTCCTGTGTGTTTATTTATTATTGATTCTGAAAGTTTTTGTCAAAATAATTAAGTGTTATTCCGCAAACTTCTTGATTAAACTTTGATTCAAAGCAAGATTATTGATTTATACTCTGATAAATTCAAATCAGTTAGTCTTGGTAATTCATATTTTAGATCCTGACAAGTGGTATCAGAGCCAGGTTTGTCAAACCAGGTTGTTCAAATCAGGTTTTTCAAACCAGGTTACTCTTTGTTTTTCGAAGTCAAAAACATTCTTTTAAATTTTTTATCTTTTACAATGGAATTTGAAAATAGCAGCAGTGGATCTGGGCAAGGACTCAAAGTGCCTATGCTCAAGCCCACTGAGTTTGAGATGTGGAAACTCAGGATTCAACAGCATATTCAATTCATTGATTATGCCATATGGGAAGCTGTTGAATTTCCTCCTGTAGTTGATCCAGAACTTGATGATGAGGGGAAACCAGTCAAAACTCCTCCAAAAACTGAACTTGAAAAGAAGGCTAGAATGAATGAAGTGAAAGCACTTACACTATTACAAATAGCCATTCCTAATGCTTATCAACATCAGTTCAAAAAGTTTTATACTGCTCACTCTCTTTGGAATGCCTTAGAGAAGAGGTTTGCTGGTAATGCCAGTACCAAGAGAAATCAAAAGGACCTCTTGAAACAGCAGTATGAAAACTTTTCTGGTGGCAAGAATGAAAACCTTACTCAAATCTTTGACAGGTTCAACAAACTGATAAGTGAACTGGAAAGTGCAAAGGTCAATCTGGATCAAGATGAAGTCAACAGAAAGTTTCTCAGATCTCTTGGAGAAGAATGGACAGTCTATGCTGCACAATGGAGAACAAAAGACACTCTTGATGAGATAGAATTGGATGATCTGTATAACAGTTTAAGAGTGTTTGAGACTGAGATTGATGCTAAAAAGAAATCCTTTTCTTATAATCACAATACTGCTCTTCTGTCTTCTGAAAAATCTAATAACTGTGATTCTTTTTCAGGTGGTGATGGCAATTCTGCTGAAACTCACTATGAGGCTTTTGTTGCCAATGATGGATTATTTGCTCTAAATGTTGAAGACTTGGAACAAATTCATCCAGATGATCTTGAAGAGATGGATTTAAAGTGGCAACATGCAATGCTGACCATGAGGGCCAAAAGATTTCTGAAAAGAACTGGTAGGGCCAACTTTCAAGCCAAGACAGAAGGCAAACCATCTTTTGATAAATCAAAAGTGGAATGCTATAAATGCCATAAGCTTGGTCACTTTGCCAGAGAATGTAGATCTCAAGGTCAACAGCCATCAAGGACTTCACAGCCCATCCAAGCGTCATCATCAACAGCACTTGTCTCTCAAGAAGACAATGTGTTTGACTGGAGTGATCAGACAGAGGAAGAATTTCAAAATCAAGCACTTATGGCAGAAACATCAAATGTCTCCTCCACTGAACTACCATCTGAGGTAAATTCTAAACTCTGCTCTCAATCATGCAAAAATATGGTTAAAAAGTACAGAGATCATAATGAGAGCATGTGCAAAACTCTAGCTAAGATGGAAGAAAGGAGATATGAATACATGCAGGCCATAGAAGATCTGGAAAAACAGATAAATGATTATAAGGACAATGAGATTCAAATGGGGTATGATAGAACCTATCATGAGTGGGAGAAAAAGGAGCTAAATAAGAAAATAGAATCTCTAAATAAAAAGGTAGAAGAGACTGAACAAAAGGTGTTTGAGGCTAATAAGAAGCTAGAATCTGTTAACATAGATCTAGGAAACTTCAAGTTAGCAAATCAAAAGCTAGAACACCTAATGGAAGTTCAATTCAAAGATAGAGTGAAATTTCAGGTCAATCCCAAAGAAGGAATAGGATATAGAGCTACTCCACCTCCATACAATAACAAGTACATTCATCCAATAAGTGAGGTTGCTGATAGACTTGTCAATGAACCACTAGATGAGTCTATGACTATTGTAGATCCTATCCTTGATAACAGTCCTGAATTAAAGGAAGATAAGAGTCAAAATAGAGACTGTGACACAAAGAGTGCACCCAGAGAGGTCCAAGTTCCCAGTAAGAAAGAAAAAGAGAAGATGAGTGTATGCTATGCTACTCCACAAGTTTCTATACATTCTAACTGTAACACTGCATCTTCATCAAAAGGAACTAAAAGAGGTAAAACTGTTTCTATCTGCACATGCCAAAAGCATGGTGTTCAAAAGTTTCCTAAACAACAGCAGGTAAGAGGAAATCAGAGGAACAAGAACCAGAAATTGACAGAAAACTCTGGTGTTCCAATTCAAACTGTGAAAAGATGTTTTCACTGTGGAAGGAAGAATCACTTAGCTAAGGGTTGTTTTTACAAACCAGCTGTTGCAAAACAGACTGTGCATCACACAAAATCAAATCCTATTCAGGCAAAGCACTCAAAAGTGAAACCTTCCACAGCAGCTCCAAAGAAAACAGTTGATCACATATTTTCAAAAGTTAATAAAAAACAGTCCACACATCAAAAACAAGTTTTGGCAAAGCCTAAATCAAGTTTTAAACAAATGTGGTGTGTCAAGGACAAATCTGTTGCTCAAACTGCTAATGCAAAAGATCAGACTGCTAAGTCAAAATCTGATGCTGTTAGAGCAAAAACTGAAACTGTTAGCACTACAAACACAGCTCAAGCTGCTGGGCATCAAACTGGAGCTGCTAGTGAATCATCTGAGACTGTCAGAAGAAAAGATGATCAAAATAGTTGGATACCTCATATTATCACTAAATACTCTCCAAAGACTCCATCAGTAGATCTCACCAAATATAAGAAGTCAAAAACAGTTTTTAGTTATGTCAATGTACAAGGCCAACCCAAAACCAATTTGGTTTGGGTTTACTCCACTACTAACTAAGCTGTTATTTGTGCAGGGCAACCACAGGTCTCCTCATAGAACAAGATGGCATCTGGACAGTGGATGCTCTAGGCACATGACAGGCAATTCTGAATGCTTGTCAAATTTCAAAGGTTTTGATGGAGGTTTTGTTGCATTTGGAGGCAACTCAAAAGGAGGTAAGGTTACAGGTAAAGGTACTGTTAATGCAGGCAACATGACATTCCATGATGTTCTGTATGTTGAACAGCTTAAGTACAATTTATTGAGTGTCTCTCAAATCTGTGACAAACAAAACATTGTTCTGTTCACAGATTCTGAGTGCATTGTTCTTTCAAAGGATTTCAAAGTTCCTGAAAAACTTGTTTTACTAAGAACACCAAGAAAGGACAATGTTTACTGCCTGGACATAGATCTCTTGACTAAATCAAATACTTTAAGCTGTTTAATATCCAAAGCATCACCAAATGAGTCTGCTCTTTGGCATAGAAGGATGTGTCACATGAACTTCAAGTCCATGAATGCTTTAGTTAAAAAGAATCTGGTAAGAGGATTACCACAAAAGGAGTTCATTTGTGATGATCATTGTGTAGCATGTCTTAAAGGTAAGCAACACAAAACTTCTCATAAGGCCAAAGAAGTAAATTCAATCTCATCTGTTCTTCAGTTGTTACATATGGATCTATTTGGTCCAACATCTGTTTTGAGTTTGAATAAAAGGGCATACTGTTTAGTCATTGTTGATGATTTCACCAGATTTACTTGGGTTTACTTTCTTAGGTCCAAAGATGAAACTGCTGAGCTAGTTAAGTCTTTTATCCTTAAGATAGAAAACCAATCCAATTCCAAAGTTAAGGTGATAAGATCAGACAATGGAACTGAATTTAAAAATCAAATTCTAAACAGTTTCTGTGAGTCCAAAGGCATTGCTAGACAATATAGTGCACCAAGAACACCACAGCAAAATGGTGTAGCTGAAAGAAAGAATAGAACATTAATTGAGGCTGCTAGAACAATGCTAGCTGATTCAAATCTGCCAATGACTTTCTGGGCAGAAGCTGTTAATACAGCCTGTTATGTTCTAAATAGGGTTCAAGTTGTCCAATCTCAAGGAAAAACTCCCTATGAGTTATTCCATAACAGAAGTCCCCTAATAGCTTTCTTCAAGCCTTTTGGATGCCCATGTACTATTCTTCACACTAAGACTCACTTAGGGAAGTTTGAGAGTAAGGCTGAAGAAGGATTCTTTGTAGGATAATCAACTCAAAGCAAAGCCTATAGAGTATACAACAGTGTGTCTAAAACAATTGAAGAAAGTGCCAATGTTGAATTTAATGAAAATACTGCTAATATCAAAGGCACTGGTCCTGATTGGTTGTTTGATTTAGATTCACTAACAAATTCTCTGAGCTTTGTTGAGTATACTGCAGAAGCTGATGCATACAGGGTTGAAGCTGCTAACACAAACTCTCATGCTGCCAATACAATTTCTCATGCTGTTGGCACAAAGTTTCAGACTGCTGCAGATTCAACAAGTTAGGATGATTTCACCACTCTACCACTTCTGTCATGTGATCCTCCAGGAGTCCTGAATGCTCCACTTAATGCAAATCCAGACACTGAAGTGCCATTCCCAAGTCCTGACAGCACAGCTCCATCACAAAAGGAAACAGTCCCAGTTTCTAGGCTAGCAGTCCCAACAGCTTCTCATGCTGTTAGCCTAGAAACTCAAGCTGTTCCAGAAACTGAACCATTCACTGGTTCTGATGGAGATTATACAAACCTTGGAACTTCTTTTCAAACAGAGGGAGAGCCCACACTAAGAGTTCACAAGTATCACCCTCTCAATCAAATACTGGGTGATCCAAGCACTCCTGTTCAAACAAGGAAAATGGTTCACAATGAGACTGCTGCTGCTGAACAATCAGTTCCTGAATTCAGTCTAGCTGCTTTTGAACATGCCTGTTTCATGTCTCAACTAGAACCCAAAAAGGCATCAGAAGCATTAAAAGATTCATCCTGGATTGAAGCCATGCAAGAAGAGCTTTTACAGTTCAAAATTCAGAATGTATGGACTCTGGTGGATCTTCCTAAAGGTAAGAGAGCAATAGGTACAAGATGGGTGTTCAGAAACAAGAAGGATGAGAGAGGGATAGTCATCAAGAACAAAGCAAGACTAGTAGCACAAGGGTACACTCAAGAAGAAGGAATAGATTATGATGATGTCTTTGCTCCAGTAGCAAGAATTGAAGCCATCAGACTATTTC
Source organism: Centrapalus pauciflorus (assembly GCA_020465985.1). Lineage (NCBI taxonomy): Eukaryota > Viridiplantae > Streptophyta > Magnoliopsida > Asterales > Asteraceae > Centrapalus > Centrapalus pauciflorus. The sequence continues at coordinate 342,291 of JAANYP010003744.1, forward strand.
TAGCATATGCAAGTTTCAAAGGATTTAAAGTGTATCAAATGGATGTTAAGTCTGCTTTCCTGTATGGGACAATTGAAGAGGAAGTGTATGTGTGTCAACCTCCTGGTTTTGAAGACTACAAGTATCCAGACAGGGTGTACAAGCTAGACAAAGCTCTCTATGGTCTTCACCAAGCCCCCAGAGCATGGTATGACACACTGTCATCATATCTTCTACAGAATGGATTCAAGAGAGGCACTCTGGACAAAACACTTTTCACTAAATCCATCAAAGCTGAGATTCTTCTTGTCCAAATCTATGTTGATGACATCATCTTTGGCTCAACTAATGATAGTTTGTGCAAAGAATTTGAGGCCCTAATGCACAAAAAGTTTCAAATGAGTTCAATGGGGGAACTCACATTCTTTCTAGGGCTGCAGGTTAAACAGAAGCCTACTGGTCTATTCTTAAGTCAATCAAAGTATGTCAAAGACATACTGGAAAAGTTTGGCTATCAAGACACAAAGGTTGCAAGCACTCCAATGGATCCTCATAAACAGCTCCATACAGACAAAGATGGCATAGATGTGGACATTCATCTATACAGATCCCTTATAGGATCTCTCATGTATCAAACATCTTCAAGACCTGATATTATGTTTGCTGTCTGTGTGTGTGCTAGATTTCAATGCTCTCCAAAGGATTCTCACTTGGTTGCTGTTAAGAGAATCTTTAGATATCTTAAAGGCCAACCACATTTAGGTCTATGGTATCCTAAAGACTCTCCTTTTGAACTAACTGCTTATTCTGACAGTGACTATGGTGGTTGCAACATTGACAGGAAATCCACAACTGGTGGATGTCAATACTTAGGAGCAAGACTGGTCTCTTGGCAATGCAAAAAGCAAACAACTGTCTCCACATCATCCACTGAAGCAGAATACGTAGCAGCTGCAAGCTGCTGCTCCCAGGTAATGTGGATTCAAAATCAGCTAAGAGACTATGGTATGAATTTCTTATCCACTCCTATTTATATTGACAATTCAAGTGCAATTAGCATTGTGCAAAACCCAGTGAAATTCCCAAAAACCAAGCATATAGAAATCAGATTTCACTTCATCAGAGATTGTAATGAAAAGAAGTTAATCCAAGTTACCAAAATACATACAGATGATCAGCTAGCTGATCTATTTACAAAACCTTTTGATGTAGGAAGGTTCACTTTCCTAATATCAAATATTGGTATGGTAAACATGGATTAATTGGTTTTCATTATTATCTACTCAGTATGCTAATTTAAGGGGGAGACACTGTTCCATTGAAAAGTTGCACAATTTTACACTAACAGCATGAGTATTTTCTCATGCTGCTAGTTCATTTTCTCGGACTGCTAGTTATTTTCACTTGATCTGTCAAAGTGTGCAGGGTATTTGGGTAATTTTCAAAATGTGTGCGCGGGACCCAACTTTTCGAAACCTTTAAAGGTCCCGGTTTCGTTCAGTTGTAACTACCAGTTACATATTCTTCTTCCACAGCCTTCTGCTTTCTCTCTGAACGAATCACACATTCTTCTTTCAAACCCTAAAACCATCGTTTGTTCATCCATGGAGTTCGTAAAAAAAACACAACTGCCTCCCATACACTCTGAAACATGCTGAACTCCAACCGTTCCATACAATGATGGATTTCCTCAGGCACTCCCATATTCATCATGCACTATCCATAAACCCTACTATATACATCTCCCATATAGAACAGTTTTGGAACCATGCATCTATTCAAACCATCAATGGAGTGCCTACCCTCCTTTCCAAGATTGATGGAACTGATATCCATATCACTGAGGAATCCATCCGACATCACTTGCATCTTCAAGATGCCACAGGTATAACCGACCTAACCCTTGATGCTTTACATACAGGTCTTTTCAATATCGGTTATAGGGGTCCTGCTGATTCTTTTACTTTCTTAAAAGCCCATTTTTCTCCTAAATGGAAATTTCTTGTACATATACTTCAGCAGTGCATTAGCCCCAAAAGAACTGGTTGGTCTGAATTTTCATCTAACATTGCCACTGCCTTAGTGTGCTTTTCAACAGGCCAACGATTCAATTTTTCCAACATGATTTTTCAGGGGATGTTAAGGCATCATTCCCTAAAGAGTGGGAAATTTTTGATGTATCCTAGATTTTTAGCAGAAATCATTGCACACACCTGCACATCTTCTCATTTACATAAACGGATACATGTTTCCCACAGGCACTCACTACCCTCTATAAAGAGACTTTTAAAACATAGTGCCAATTTTTTGAGTGTTGATGTTCCATTGCCTTCTGCAATGATGAACATCATTCCACAACACAGAGGAGAGGGTCCTGAGCAGGCTCAGCCCATCATTACTGCTACACCCCCAGGACCCCAACCCCCTCCTCATGATACACAAACTCCCTCTGATCCTTTTGTACAGCCAACACGCCCACTCAGATACTTATACAAAAGAAAAAGGGGACCAGGAGCTCCTTCCTCCTCCTCCCATCAGCAAGAGCCATATATCCCTGTGCAGGAGGATACTCCTGCACAGAATATCCAAAGGGAACCCATTGAGGAAACTCCCATCCTCTCTCAGGAGGTGAACATCTCTTCAGAGATGGTTCATATGGGTTCTGTGGCTGGCACTACTGATGTCTCTGCACAAGAGGCACAGGACAGTGCCAACATAGCTAAGACCACGCCCATGGCAACAGCAAGTGTGCAAACACAAGCTGGAAGTCCCCAGAACCAAGAAAAGAGGGGCCCAGAAGTTTCTACCTCTGGTCTTAATGTCAGTGATAGATCACAAACACCTCAGGTGTTCTCTGATCTTGAGGCTAGTCTGCAACAAATGCTCTTAAGGATCCCAGGCTCAAACCTGTTGTAGCTATGTTGGACCATCAAATGTCCATCATTGCTGCACAGGGGGCTCAAATTTTTGCTCTCAGGAAGGCAGAGGCTGCTCAAAATAAGCGTATGGATTATCTACACAGAGGCTTCACTCTCTGTGGAAATAAAATTGTGAAATTAGAGCAGTTGATTCAAACCCAAGGGGCAAAGGTTGTGGGTCCTTCTGACCAAACCAATGCTTCCAAAAAGGGGGAGAATCAGGAGGTTCCCAAATCAGTCCAAGCAGCTCCAACAACAACAGTCCAAGCAGCACCAACAGTTCCAGTTTCTAGGCTAGCAGTCCCAACAGCTTCTCAAGCTGTTAGCCTAGAAACTCAAGCTGCTCCTTCAAAAGCCACTGGAATTGTAATCAGGGAAGGTATTCAAGCTCCATCAAGCACAGTCCAAGCTACAACATCTGCTACAAAAGACAAGGGAAAGGGCATTCTCATTGAGTCTCCAAAGCATAAATTTTCTTCAAAAGAAGCCCAAATTGCCTTTGATGCTGAAGTTGCCAGAAAATTAGCAGAAGAACAAGACAAAGAATTAGAGCAGCAAGCCCAAACCCCAATGGATGATGATGAGACTTTAGGTAATTACTTAAAGGGGTTTGTGGTCAAGCAAGGAGCAAGGAAGAGAAAGATGCCAACAGGGCACTCCAAGGCTGAGCATAGAAGATTTCTTATCAATTTTGCCTTTGCAGCAGGTATTCCAAAGAAAATGGCTCAGTCCATGTCTACTGAAAGGCTGCAGGAGATTCATGATAAGGAGATGGACAAAAGACAGAGAACACAAGTCTCTCCAGAAGCTCAACCATCCCAAGAAGTCCAACCATCAACCCAATCAGTCCAAGCTGAAGCTGGTGCCAGTGCACCTGCTCCCTCTGATCAAGCAGTTGTATCTATTCCTTCATCGGTTAAAAGGGTGCTCTTTGAGCAACAACTACAAAAGGCTATGGAGATAGAGAAGCTGATTGATCAGCATGATTTTACAAAGCCTCAAATCAACTACTGGTTTGCTAAGTCACTGGATGACCGTGACTTGAGAATAAAGTTTGTAATCAGAAGAGAGTCTGGACCTGAAGAGGAGTATGACACTTTTTGGCAGATAGTACAGAAGCTGACCAGAGATGAATTGATAAAGATGTACAATATAGGGTCAGTTACACAAGTGAGGTCTGCTCTTCCACAAGTCAAGCAACTCATCAAAGATCTAAGTACAGTGGTTGACCCTGAGTTTGCAAGACAAGAGATAGAAGATGCTGAAAAGAAAGGGAAAAAGATCAAGCAGATTGATCTGTTTGTCAAGTCAAAGACATTCATAATCAAATTCACAGATGGATCTGGTATTTTCTTCAATCTTGATTTTTACAATTTTTCAAAAGATATGCTGCCGCAAATTAAGTCAGCTAGAATATCTTGTGATAAAGAAGAGATGAAGAAAGAATTTTTGAAGGCAATAGATCATAAACTTGCACAGTTGTGAGTTTTTGTAAGCCTTGGTTTGTAAATAACAGTTTACTTATTCATTTCCAATTCTTGTATAGAACTTAAAGTCTTGTGTAAAGAATTTAAGTTAGGGGGAGATTGTTGGGAAATAGTTTAAGTACATTCAAGCTGTTAGTTTAGACTTCTCAGACTGTTAGTAGATTTTACTTGTAAATCCAAAGTTCATGCTGCTAGTTGAAGAAACTCGAGCTGCCAGTGTAAAGGTTCAAGCTGCCAGAGCAAAACTACTCAAGCTGCTCAGTTCATGCTGTCAAGAGATTCAAGCTGCTCAACAGTTTCAGAAACAGAAAGTGCTGATTTTCAGGAAACGCAATCTACATGAAGATTCCAGCATATCTACTATCAAAGAAGTCATAGTTCGTCAAGGAAACATATCAAGAAGCAATATAAATACAGAGAATAGGTCGTCCTATTGTATAAGGAGTTTTCTGCATATTTTGAGTCTGTAATTGCTTTATTGATTAAGTTTTCATAAGCCTCTAAGGTTGTAAAACCCTAAGAACAGTTTGTGTTCTTCGTCAAATCAAACAGATTAGAGGTGATTGTAATTGATGAATTCAGCAATACAAACAGTCTTGATTAATTCCTGTGTGTTTATTTATTATTGATTCTGAAAGTTTTTGTCAAAATAATTAAGTGTTATTCCGCAAACTTCTTGATTAAACTTTGATTTAAAGCAAGATTATTGATTTATACTCTGATAAATTCAAATCAGTTAGTCTTGGTAATTCATATTTTAGATCCTGACACTACTTCATCAACATTGGTTGCTGGACTTATAATATCCACACTAATATCCCCAATTTGAATGGTGTCAGCTTGGATACCATTTTTATTGACTAAGATGTTTCCAACACTGCTTGTAACAGCTGTGAGAGAACTATCAGAGTCAACAGGCCTCATGTCCTCAGATTCAGGACAGTCTTTGGCCAGATGTGTCTTCTTTCCACATTTATAACATTTTCTCTTTTTAGTATTTTTGGAAGAAGAACTTTCAGAAACACATTCTGAGTTATTTTTGTTGATTCTTTTAGCAGTTTTAGCAACTTTATTACTATTTGATGAATCAACAGCTTGAATGGAGGATTCAAAAATCACAGCTTTGTTTATCTCTTCTTTCCTCCTTTTAGGAGGACAAATGTCAAAGACAGGCAGCTTAATTGGCTTTTGAATTTCCACAGGTTTGGGAAACTTATTCCCATGTTTGTCAGGGTGAGCAATGGCTTTGCCTTTGTCACTACTGAGACGTGATTTATGCTGCCTATCAACATAATCATTGTTTCTGGTTTTGAAAAACTTATTTTCATGTAAAACCAGTTTACCACTATGATTAGTAAACTTATTTGAAATCACAGCAGGTTTGCTTTCAACATGAGACTTACCCTTGTTGAAAACAGACTGCTTAACTTTTGAAAACTTGTTTTCAAAATGTTTAGCATCAAAAGGATTATTATGTCTTTTACCATCAGCTTTGGACACAGAACCTGTTTTGTCAACAGGTTTAGTATCCACAGCTGTAGTTTGGACATGTTTTCCTTTCTTTTGCTTGTGTGAATCAGCAGAGCACTTAGCAGGCTGGATTGGTGGAGAACACATTCCAACACCAGCTTTTGAGCTAGGTTCACACAAGCTGTCAGTGTTTTGAGGCCTGACAAACCTGTTTGTTGAAATTAGTTTACCATTCACTTTTTGAACAAAAGTATTTGGAAGCTCACCAAGAGTGGATAAATCTTCTTTCAGATTATTAATTTCAACAATGGAAGCTGCTGTATCAAGATCCCCTCCAAGATAGGCTTGAATTTGAGCAGGGATCTGTTGACTTATACAATGGTTGACTTTTTGTGCCGATTGGCACTAAGAGTCAACTATCTTTTGAAGCTTAGCATGCTTTATATCTGTTTCTCTCTTTTCTTCCAGTAAAATAGAGTTGATGTGTTTTAATTCATCAAGCTCAGTTTCCAACTGATGGAAACTGTCCAATTTGTTGGATTTTGTTTTAAGATCAGTTTTAAGTTTTGAGATTTCAGATAATAAAGCATCATGCTTCTCAACAGCAGCTTTCAAATCAACTAGCATATATTCAAACATCTTAATCTTTTCTTCAGAACTGTAAGCCATAAAATTTTGTACCTTATACATCATTGTAGGATTCCAGTTCTCTAAGCTGCTGAAAGCTTCAGCTTCAGCCATATCCTGTTTGAAACTGCTTGTTGATGGGACATCAGTGTTGGCCATCAGACATTGATTGTCTTCTTCATCAGATGATGAATCAGATTCCTCCCAATCACAAGTCTCTGCCATGAGTCCCTTTTGGCGGTTGGAACCCACTGAGTTTTCCAACTTCCTCAGCTTAGCCATGGCCATGAGGTACTTAACCCTATAACCATCATCCTTGTTTGTTTGTATGGTTTGGATGACTGTCCAACAGCTTTTGACACACAGTCAGCAGCTATATGGCCATTTTTGCCACATTTGAAGCACTCAGCCTATGATTTATCAAATGCCTTCTTTTTGCCAGCACCTGAACTTCCTTGCAGCATGTTTCTTCCAAACCTTTTCTTGTTGAACCTTTTGACAAGCATAGCTATCATTTGCTCATCATCCTGGTCAGCAAGATCTGCATTATCTTCCTCATCTGACATTTCCTCCTTGTCATCATCCTGTTGATCAGGTTGAGTGAACACATCACTCACCTGACTCACAGACTGTCTCACATTAGCCACAAAGGCTGCACCTCTTTTGGACATCTCCAAGGCATTTATCTTCTGTTGCCTTGACTGTTCATCATTTAGTAAGGATCCATACAAGTTGACAAGATCCATACTTCTGATTGTACCTGAATTTCTTAAGATAGTTGAGAAATAATTCCATTCTTCAGGGAGAATGTCCAAAAATTTGTTCACCAAAGTAAGACTGTCCTTAGTGATCCCAACAGCTTTGAGATCATTCACAAGAGCAGTAAACCTGGTGTAGGTTTCTGTGAGGGTCTCCTTTGGTTTTGCAAAGAAGAGTTCATACTGTCTAACAAGGTTGTTAATCCTTTTATCCAGTGTGATTGTGGGTCCATCATAGACGGTACACAAAGTATCCCACATCTCCTTGGCAGTCTTCATCTTCTCAACCTGTTTGAACACATTATCAGGCAAGGAGATGACCAGATTGTTTCTGGCCTTTGCATCAAGAGCTACCAATCTTTTGTCTTCATCAGACCATTGAGCTTTTGCTTTCTCAAATGTTCTGATCTCAGGAGCTGCTCCTTCAAAAGCAGGAGTTATTGTAGTAACAGAGGTTGGCACATAAGGACACTCCATTACAATTTCTGGTAGTTGTACATCCAGATTCTCTAGGTAGAGCATCATTCTGCACTTCCAACCAGAAAAGTTCTGATGATTGAACTTTGGAGGTTTGCCCATTGAGCCATTGTCATAGTATGAGGAATTTGCAGCACTGTTGTCCATGGAAACTTGGGAGAATGAGAGATCTAGAATGACACACACTCTAAACTGCTCTGATACCAGTTGTAGGTCCCGAAAGGTTCCCAAAGTATATAGCTTTATGCTGTAGAGGGGGGGTGAATACAGCTATTTAAAAACTACACACTATTTTCTCAATGTTTGTATGTATTATCAACAAATTGTTAATTACAAACAAGCTTGAATGCGGAAATGTTCAAGCTGAGATGACAGATACAACAGTATATTCACTAGTCTAAGACAGACTCAAACTAGTTAACAATGAATACTCTCACTAAGAAGCACTCACTGTGTTTACAAGACTCAGAGGAACAACTTATGTAGAACAGCTTAGACACAAAGAAACTGTATTACACAATCAGACTTGCATGCATGAAAAACACACTTGCACGTTCACTCTTGGTTTCAGCACTTAGCATATATTGGCTTAATCATTCTGTCGTTAGAAGCTTCCTTTTATAATCACTCAGAGGATCTAAGAGAAACTTCCTCATTGGACGGAATGAAAAAGAAGAAGTCTTGTTTGAAAAGACAACATAACTTTTCTGCACTTTTCTGAAAAGCATACTTATCTTCACATGTGCAGAACTTTTGTTTTTTCACTTTGTCTACTGTTGCATTGCCTTTAACCAATTTAGGAATTTCAACTTTGCGTCTTTCTTCCTTGTAAAGGCCTATTTTGATATAAGAAAAAGGTCTGTCACCCTTTTTCAAATAACCTTTTGTCTTCATGTTGCAGAACAGCGTGGGCAGTTTGAGCGGTTCTGTTTTCCACTTTGTCTTCAACTTTGTAAACTGATCTTGTAGCCAAAAACAATACATGATGACATGGAAACGTATTCCATAAAGTGTTTAGTCTGTTCACAAAGAACAGGTTCTGTTCACAAAGAACAGAACACTTGAAAAATGCCCAAGCTGCTCATCAGTGTAGAGCAGCGTAGACAGTTTATGTCCAGCCTGTTCAGCAGACAGAGCAGCTTGGACAAACTGTTTTAGTTGCAACACATGCAACACATAGAACAGCTTTAGACTGATATTGCAAATCATTTTCAGGTTTCAATAAGGCATATAACAGACCTTAATTTCAACCTTCAAATGCATCAACAGGTTTGATCAGAAATCTCCCCCTTAGATATAGAACAGGTTTGACTGAGACCTTTTTGTGCCTAACAGAGAATAATGAAGAAAATCTCAAAAGTAATGAGATTATGAAAATCAAAAAGGTTAGACCAATTAACCTCAATGATACACTCAGAGAACTAGAAATTATAATCCTAAAAAAATTGTTCTTTTTAGACTAAATTACATAAATGGTCCCTGTGGTTTATATGAAATTACGGTTTTAGTCACTGAAAGAATTTTATTACACCACAAGTCCCTAAAATCGAAAAGTTGTAACATTTTGGTCCCTGAAACTAGCGACTGTTAACTTGAGCCGTTAGTTTCAGGGGCATTTTGGTCTTTTTGAATTTCAAGGACCATTTATGTAATTTTCAAACTTTCAGGGACCATTTATGTAACTTTCATACTTTTCATACATATATATATATATATATACATATATATATATATATATACATATATATATATATATATATATATATATATATATATATATATATATATATATATATATATATATATATATATATATATATATATATATATATATATATATATATATATATATATATAGTATTTATTTCTTTTTTATAATTTAATTATCCAAATATAACATTTTATTTTTTATTCCTTTTGTCTTAATCATTAATTTTTATTTGTATGTTTATTGTTATTATTAATGTTAGTTTTTTTTTATGTTACTATAATTATTTATTTAAGATTATTATATGGTATAACTGGTTCATTTTTTCAATTATTTATTGAGAATCCAAATCTTTCTCTATCTTTTTTTCATTTAATAAAAATAAAAACTAGTAGTAGTTTTTTTCGTTCGGAAAATCCAAAATCGAAATGATTTATATCTTTTCTCCATTCAAAATAACGACGTGTTGAAGCTTTTTTCGTTTGGAAAAGTATATAATCAAAATGTTTCGTTGTTTCTTCATTGCAAATACTTAATAAAAATTTTAATTCTAAATGGTTTGAAAAAAATCAAGAATTAGGATGGTTCATCGCTTTTTAGTCAAAAAAATTAAATTTCAAATGGTTTGTTGTATTTTATTGAAAAAATTCAAAATGTATTGATTTTTTTATCTACGTTTAATTAAAATCAGAATGGTTCTTTTGTTTGAAAAAAAATCAAAAATCATAATTGTTTACCGTTTTTGATCAAAAATATTAAATTAAAATCAAAATGGTTCGTCATTTTTTTTATAAAACAAATTAATAACAGATGGTTGTCTTTGTTTGAAAAAATCAAAATTATAATTGTTCATCATTTATTTGATCAAATGGTTCATCGTTTATTTGATCCAAAAAACAATATTGGAGTGGTTCGTAATTTTTTTATCGTTGTTTAACCCAAATTCGTAATGATTATTTTTTTTTTGAAAACTAAATAATAAAAAACGATGAACCATTATTGATTTTTTAGATTAAATAAACAATGAACCATTTCGATAATTTTTCTGATCAAAAAATGATGAACCATTATGAATTTTTATTTTTTCAAACAACGATGCCCATCTAGTATTAATTTTTTTATAAAAAAATACGAACCATTTTGATTTTAATTTAATATTTTTGATCAAAAAATGGTAAGCAATTATGATTTTTTTAATTTTTTTTTTCATACAAAAGAACCATTCTGATTTTAATTAAACATGGATAAAAAAATCAATACAATTTCAATTTTTTCAATAAAATACAACAAACCATTTGAAATTTAATTTTTTTGACTAAAAAGCGATGAACCGTTCCAATTCTTGATTTTTTTCCAAACCATTTAGAATTAAATTTTTTATTAAGTATTTGCAATGAAAAAAACTACGAAGCATTTTGATTATATATCTTTTCCAAATGAAAAAAACTTCAACACGTCATTATTTTAAATTTTTTTGAATGGAGAAAAGTAGTAAATCGTTTCGGTTTTAGATTTTCCGAACGAAAAAAACTACAACTAGTTTTTGTTTTTATTTTTATTTTTCTTAAATGAAAAAAAGATAGAGAAAGATTTGGATTCTCAATAAATAATTGAAAAAAATGAACCAGTTATACCATATAATAATCTTAAATAAATAATTATAGTAACATTAAAAAAACTAATATTAATAATAACAATAAACATACAAATAAAAATTAATGACTAAAACAAAAGGAATAAAAAATAAAATGTTATATTTGGATAACTAAATTATAAAAAAGAAAGAAATACTAAATATATATATGAAAAGTATGAAAGTTACATAAATGGTCCATGAAAGTTTGAAAATTACATAAATGGTCCTTGAAATTCAAAAAGACCAAAATGCCCCTGAAACTAACGGCTCAAGTTAACTGCCGTTAATTTCAGGGACCAAAATGTTACAACTTTTCGATTTTAGGGACTTATGGTGTAATAAAATTCTTTCAGGGACCAAATCGTAATTCCATATAAACCACAGGGACCATTTATGTAATTTAGTCTTCTTTTTATGTGTGCACAAAATATTTCATAAAAAAAATTGCACACAACTTTGTGAAAAAGATATCTTCGTCAGAGTGCAAGTGGAACTCCCCCTGGAAATAAGCACACAAAGTTAGTCAACTCATAGAAAATATATAAGGAGAAAAAAATTGTAAAATAAAACCCCCTCTTTGTCTATACAACTTCAGAGTTGAATTCAGGGCTGGAAATTCAGAAAGATTCGTCTTTTAGAATCGTGTTCTAATCTGAAGTGATTAGAAGCCTTTGTTGCGGAAGCTCGGGTTTCAGTCTAAAATAACTGAAAGCCTTGTTAAACTTTGCACTGATGTGCGGGTTCCAAATGAAGTATTTTGAAAGCCATATGCAAGACGTACGCGTTTTGCGCTGTTGTGAGTAGAAGTCATATGAGTGAAAAACGGGTTCTGTACTGATGTGTACAGAAACTATTTGAGTTAAGATCAGGTTGTGCACTGATGTGTACAGAAACCATTTCCATTGAAGACGGGGTTCTAGTCTGATATGACTAAAAACCAAAACCTGCAAAATTAAGATGTGTTTGGTATCCAAACAGATTTGGATCCAGACTTGTTAGCGCTCTTGGGTACCCATTTCAATACGGGTTAAGGTAACCATTTCATTACAGTTTTAGGTACCCATCGCAGAATATATTTCTTTTCTTCTTTTTCAAACTCAGGAAGCAAATTTCTTTTAGTATGATAAAATTGAATATCTGAATTATGAAAGAAACTTGAATCTGAACAAAGAAATTTATGCAAACTTTTCTTTCTAAAAATCTGACCGCTGCTAGCTTGTTTCTGATAATACTTGGTATTTTTCTTGGATGTTTTCTTCTGAGAAGATTAACCTGTATTTTTGAAAACTTTTGAAAACTTAGATTTTGAGGATTCACCAGCGTAAATCTTGACCGGAAGTTTTTCAACTACTTTATCTATTTGTTTATCTTTAAAAGATATTTAGGTTGAAAATTTGAAGACAAATCAAACTTAGGAGTTTTAGCTAGATTCTTTTCACTTTCTAAAGATAAATCAGAATGATCAACTTTATGTTCTAAAAAACATTAGCATCCTTAACTTCTGATTCATTTGAAGAAGAGGAAACATTAAATTGTTTAGAAAGTTGAAATATTTAACCTTCTAATGCTTTGATAATGACCAAATATGAATTATTGTCATTATCAAATGATTGGAAATCAATTTTGAAATATTATTCTTTAATTATGAACAACTTTCTCTAATCTCCAAACAATTTAAATTTCTCTTTGAAATCTTGTTCTTTAAGTAAGAACTCATTTCTTTCTTTCTCAAATAATTCTTTAGTTAAACAAAACACCTTTTCAAGAGCAAAAAATTCTTCAGATTTGTTTGACACATAACTTTGATCAGGATGATTTGTCTTTGAAATTGTTTCTTCAAGATCTTTAACTTTCTTGTACAAGTCAGATCGTTCAGGCAAAAGATATTTTAGTTGATTTGCATTATGAAAATTCTCTTGTTTAGAATCTTGAAGTTCGTTTGATAATTCAGATATTGTCACTTTAAGAATATTGTTCTCAGAATACAAAACAATCTGTTTTTCTACAAAATTTAAAAATTTCTTCTTTCAATCTTGTGATATCATTTAAAGCAAATGCTTTATCTGTATTTAACTAAACAAGAATATCATAATTGTTCTTACGAATCTGTTCAGATTCAATAAGTTTTGTATTCAGCTCAAACTTTTCAAAAGTTAACTATGAAAAGGAATCATGATCAGATATTTGATTTTCAAACATTTTAAGTTTCTCAATCAGCTTAAAATTCTCAGCTGTGAGGTGCAACACCTGATCATGTTCATTTGTCAGTTTAAGTTCCAGAGAAACTACATTCTTCTTCTCGTCTTGTAGCTTAACACCGGCTTGTTCAGCCAGCTTTGTCACATTCTTCAACTTTACTTGAAATTCCTTCAACTGTACAGTTACATCAACAGGCTCTTCAGTTGTAGCCATAAACCACTGAGCAATATTCTTCGTGTTCTGTTCTTCATATTTGTGCTTCTTTGATGATAACTTTCTTCTAAACTTCTTTTTAAAAGCCTTTTGAAGGTTGAGTAATTCCAGCTTCTTCTGTTCAATATCTATGTCACAAAAATCAGTATTAGATTCCATCTGATTTGATTTGTGGAAATTGAATGGAAATCAATTAAGCTCAGAAAATATCAGCAAGTTGAAGGTTGTTCGAGGAACAAAATCCAATGTTGAAGCTCTGAAAAATGTATCTGTGGTTGATGACTTGGTAAAAATCAGCTCCGAAGTGACTTTTGGACGTTAATTTTTAAGCTTTTCTATAGAAAAATGCTTGTATCTTTTTTCTAAAGTCGAATTAGGCCTTGAAAATTGTCCGAACCAGCTTTGCCAATTCTAAAAATTGTAGATCTCAGTTCAAGCTTCGATTTGACATAAGGTAGGCATTGTAACGATGTTCCAGTGAAAAGTTATGGCCGATTTAAGCAGCAAACGTCATACAGTCAAAAGTTAGATATTCTGAATTGCAGATTATGAACTTCCAAGATCTTTTATGGAATAATGAGTGACTGAGTGAATCTCGAATGAAAGTGGATAAATCTCGAATTCTGAATGATGAATCTCATAGAAAGCATCGTAAATATCGAAGAACTCTATGTAAAACTCGAATGATCAAGGAACAAACTCGAGCGTCTAAGGATGAAACTCGGTCAAATAAGAATGAAACTTGGTCAAATAAGGATGAAAATCGGTTAAATAAGAATGAAACGTGGTCAAATAAGGATGAAACTCCGTCAAATAAGGATGAAACTCGGTCGAATAAGAACCAAACTCGAATGATTAAGTTTCAAACTCGGTTAAAACAGGATTCCAACTCAGATGAATACTTATCAAACTCGAAGAAAACTTGATCAAACTCGATCAACACTTTACAAACCTCGGTCAAACCGTGATGAAACTCGGTCAAAGCTTTGTAGAACTCGGGCAAAGCTTTGTGAAACTCGGGTAAGACTATACTGATAGAGATATCCGAGTTTCAACAGTTTTGAATAAAACCAAGTTCAGATTCCAATATTTTCAATAAAAATTGACGAATTGAACTCAAATTGACAGAGAATGTGCGTTTTTCACACAGATGCACTTTTTGTGAAGTGTTTTTGTTAGGCACAAAAAGGCCTCAGTTTAACCTGCTTTACATCTCAGGGGGAGATTTTTAATCAAACCTGTTGATGCACTTGAAGGTTGAATTTAAGGCCTGTTATATGCCTTATTGAAACCTGAAAGTGATTTGCAATATCAGCCCAAAGCTATTTACCATGTTGCATTCGTTGCAACTAAGGCAGTTTGTCCAAGCTGTTCTGTCTGCTGAACAGGCTGGAGGTAAACTGTCTACGCTGCTCTGTTCTCTTGAGCAGCTTGGGCAGTTTACAAGTGTTCTGTTCTTTGTGAACAGAACCTGTTCTTTGTGAACAGGTTAAACACTTTATGGAATATGTTTCCAAGTCCTCATGTATTGTTTTTTGGCTACAAGATCAGTTTACTAGTCAAAGACAAAGTGGAAAACAGAACTGCACAGCCTGCCCACGCTGTTCTGATTACATGAAGACAAACGGATATTTGAAAAGGGTGACAAACCTTTTCTTATATCAAAATGGCATTTACAAAAGAAGAAAGATGCAAAGTTGACATTCCACTTTTGGTTAAATCTTTATGCAACAGTGACAAAAGGAAAAGACAAAGCATCTGCCATGTGAAGACAAAGATGCTTTATCAGAACATGCAGAAAGGTGTTTTGTCTTTTTGGAAAGACTTTCCACTATCTCATCTGTCCAATGAAGAAGCTTCACTGAGATTCAGCTTTTGAGTATAAAAGGAAGCTTCTAAGGATTATGAGATATCAAGAGTGTGAAATCAGTACGTGCATTGAAGTGTGTTATTCCATGCATGCAAGTCTGCTTAAATAAAACAGTAGAGTGTGTCTAAGCTGTTCTTTGTGTAAGCTGTCCATCTGAGTCTTGTAAAAACAGTGAGTGCTTCTAAGTGAGTGTATTCATTGTACCTAGTCTGAGTGAGTCTTAGATTAGTTAACCAACTGTTGTATCTGTCATCTCAGCTTGAACCTTTCCGCATTCAAGCTTGTTTGTAATTAACACTTGTTAATAATATACACAAACATTGAGAAAAAGATTGTTAAGTTTTAAATAGCTGTATTCACCCCCCCCCCTCCCCCCCTCTACAACTTAGAACTATACACTTGGGAAACCTTTTGGGACCTACAACTGGTATCAAAGCAGATAGAGTGTGTGTCATCTCTAGATCTCTTATTCTCCCAAATTTTCCATGGACAACAGTGCTGCAAATTCCTCATCCTACTATGACAATGGGTCAATGGCAAAACCCCAAAGTTCAATCATCAGAACTTCTCTGGTTGGAAGTGCAGAATGATGCTCTACTTAGAGAATCTGGATGTACAACTACCAGAGATAGTAATGGAAGGTCCCTATGTGCCAACTTCTGTTACTACCATAACTCCTGCTATTGAAGGAGCTGCCCCTGAAATCAGAACCTTTGAGAAGGCTAAAGCTCAATGGTCTGATGAAGACAAAAGACTGGTTACTCTGGATGCAAAGGCTAGGAATAACCTGGTTATCTCTCTGCCTGATGATGTGTTCAAACAGGTTGAGAAGATGAAGACTGCAAAGGAGATGTGGGATACTTTGTCTACCGTCTATGATGGACCACAATCACACTGGACAACAGGATTAATAATCTTGTAAGACAGTATGAACTCTTCTTTGCAAAAATAAAGGTGTTGGTACACCCTGTGTGACGATAGCAGTCTAAGTGATCCAACATTGTGTTTTAGCAAGTGTTTGATATATATGTTTATATGTGTTTGATATTTATTATTGTTTGTATGTTTGAACTTAATGTAACGTTTTACAAGAAGTTCAAACATGAAGATCAAAGATAAAATCAATCATAAGGTAAAAAACATAAGTTTCATTACTTAGTCAATTATGTGAAAAGGTAAATTCGAAATCTCTAAGGACTAGGATTCGAATCTGATCAGATTCGAATGAGTCACTTAGACAGATTCGAATGTGACCACTTAGGCAGATTCGAGAATGTCAGATGGGACAAACTCGAATGGGCCTTGGGCTGGATTCGAGTTTGGCCCATGACAGACTCGAATTAGCCTCTATAATTAGGGATAGTCTCGAAATATTATCAGACTTTTTGCAGAATTCGAGAGTGATTAAGCATTAAGCGGTTTCGAGTTTATCATCAGTGTTAGTGTTGTTTCGGAGAGAATTAGTTCGTAGGTGCGTGCTTGTGTAGTTCGTGCAGTTTCTGATAGTCTCCGTGTTTCTGGTGAGTGTTGTTACCGTCTACCCGTTAACGAGGATTCCGCACTCGTTGACGGTTCCGCGTCTAGATAGATCTGTGTTAGGTAGACCTTACAAGTGGTATCAGAGCCTACGGGGTGTTCTTGGTGTTCTTCGTGTTCATCAAGATATATCCTAGGTTTCTTGACGCTTTTGGACGGTTTTTCACTCATCTTCGCGTTTTTCGTGTTCTTCGAGCTTAGCAAATTGTCATCCGGGAAATACTTTGTGTTTTTCACGTTTTTGATCGAAATCAATATTTTTCGTTGTAAAAATATTGATTTAATCTGCAAAACGTTAAGAAAATCAAAGTATTAGCCGTTTTTCGAGTTTGCGGCGCTCGAATCTATTAGGAGTAATTAGGGTTTCACTTAGTCTCGAGTCTAACCAAATCCGCTCCTTTCGAGTTTGATACAGAGTGTTTTCGAATCTAATTCGAGTTTGTGCTAGTTTCGAATAGGGTCTCGAGTCTGCTGACATTCGAGTTTAATTCGAGTTTGGACTAGAATCGAATAGGGCTTCGAATCTGCTGAGTATTCGAGTTTGCTTGACCTTCGAGTTTAGGAGCTTTTGAATCTGTCATTAGTGTCGAATTTAATTGAATTACTAAACTTAATCGAATTTAATCCCAAATAAATTTAAATTTAATTATATTCGAATCTACCTAGATTCGAAAGAATTAATTCAAATTAGTTTCGAATTAAATTAATTAAGTTCAATTCAATTACTTTCGAAACGATGTCAAATCTTCAAAAGTTTCTGGAAATGGACCATGAGGTCGGGAAGGCAAGTACTCCACCTAAGCTGATGAAACTCGAGGATTACTATTGGTGGAAAGATCGGTTTGCCGATTTTGTGCGTTTCAATGATATGCGCATGTGGGTATGTATTGACGAAGGTTACATTCCACCAATTTCTGAAGTTGAAGGCCGTCAGAGAGTCTTATCATACCAAATGATGAAGGAGGATGATAAGAAACTGTATGAAGCCGAGAACAGAGCTTTCTCGATAATTCGAATGGCGTTGCCTCAGGATATACTACACACATTTAGGACTCAAAAGAGATCTAAGGAACTTTGGGAGTCACTAGAAAAGAGGTGTGAGGGTAATCCTAGGGTTCGTAGAAAGCGTATGGAGCTGTTGAAACAACAGTTTGCGATTTTCAAGGCGTTGAAGGATGAACAGTTGGATGATACCATCACCCGATTCTATCATCTATTGACGGAGCTTGAATGTCACGGGATTGAGTATAATGACACTGAGAAGAACAATAAGCTTCTTGATGCCTTACCAGCCAAATGGGCTATGTATGTGGCAATGATAAAGCTTAATGAGGACAAGTATTATACCCAATCTTTGGAAGATATTGTGGGAACGTTGCGAGCGTATCACTTCGAGCTACTGAAGGCAGAAACGGATTACGAACAAGTCCAGAATCCAGCAATGTATTTTGGAAAATCAACAAAACCTTCAGCCGCAGCTGATCTGTAGACTGCTACAGCGTTTTTCACCGGAGAAACGTCGTCACCAGCAGAGACTGATGACACACTGAACAGAGCGTTCTTAGGATTGGGAAGATCGGAAGAACCACTACCTCAAGCAACTCAGGCAACAACATCTCAGGGCTACTCGAAGATGCCCATGAGCGCAAAATCAGCCGAAGAACATTTGAACTTACTTGCTTCATTTGTGGCCGCCTACGAGAACTGCGTTCAGGGGAAAATAAACGATCCTGCACTCTGGGATGAAGACTATGATCAGGTCGACCCTGACGATCTTGAGGAGATGGATCTAAAATGGCAACTGGCCATGGTAACCCAACGGGTTAAAAGATTCATCAAAAGAACTGGGAGGAATCTGACGATGAACAATAAAGGAATTGGATTTGATAAGTCCAAGGTCAAGTGTTATAACTGTCAAGGTCTGGGGCACTTCGCCAGAGAATGTCAGAGACCAAAGGTAGACACGTACCAAGGGCAGAACCAGCATCATGGACAGTTTCAGAATCAGTCCCAACAGCGATACCTTCCAAGTTCATCTGCCGGTCAAGCCAATCTAGCTGGTCTACTATTAAATGTCACTTCAGACAGACAGCTAGATGGTACTTACGACTGGAGCTCACATCCAGAATCAAATGCTCGGGCTTTTATGGCTGAAGTCACGGAGAATGGGTGTGAAGAGGAAGAGCAGACCACAAGGGACAGCAGTCCGATGTGGGTGGAGAAGACGAATGATCAGACGCTTCTGGAGTTTGCCGCTCAAATGGCCAACGTGGAATCCGATAACACAAAGGTTAGTCTGACTTACTCTCTTTTTCATGAATTATGTGTGTTGTGTGTTACTTCTAACGATAGGTTAAATCTAGTCTTAGAATCACATAAAACCATAACTGCTCAAAATGAGTCATTAAAAGCTGATAACGCTAGCCTAAACGATATTAAGCAAGATCTTAAGGAAAAACTTAAGGCTGATGCTCAAGATGTAATAGTTCTGAAAGACAAACTGAGTGAGCAGTGTGTTAGGTTAGAGCTTATGTATGAGCTTGTAGAGGCCTTGACCAAAAATCTTAAGGACAAAGACATAGAGCTAGCTGAAACAAAGGTAAAGGTAGCCGAGGCGAATAGTAAGTTAGAAAAGTTTAGGAATTCAAGCCTGAACCTAGGGAAAGTTTTAGACGCTCAACGACAGTCTAAAAAGCCTGTAGGTCTAGGATTTCATGAAATTCCTCCACCTTTTAATGCAAACTACGTGCCTCAACCTCAGGAGAAAGCTGATAAATCAGTAGACTTAGAGGACATACCTACACTGACACCTGAGCCTGTAATAGAAAGTACACCTAAGGTGACTGATACAACCGTCAAGGTTAAGAAAGTCAAATTTGTGTCTTCCTCCAGTGAAACACCTGCGGGAAAACATAAAATTGATTTTAATGATCAGGACGATGAACCAGTCGCAGTAGATGTGCAAAAGGACCAAGACACTAGTGAGACACCTAAGTCTAAGGGCACACACAAGAAGTCCTTAGATAAGATGTCCTGCTTTAGATGTCATGAAAAGGGGCATGTTGCTTCTAACTGTCCGCTTAGGAAACCTGAAGTTACACCTAAGACAGGGAAGCCAACACCAGTTAAGCCCTCAACCAGTGTGGCGAGCACTAGTAGTTCTCAGAGTACCGAGAAAACTGTGCAGGCTACACCAAAACAAGTTGTGAAACAAGTACCGGTAAAGGTTGGACCAAAGGAAGTGGTTAGGACTAGTTCACCGAACAGAGTCGTAAATCAATCTAGGTCTGGACCTCAACAACAGTATAGGAGCACAACAACTAGCAGAGCATACACTCCGGTTAGGTCACACACTCCTATTAGACATCACACACCGGTAAGAGCTCAGGGATCACAGTCCGAAATGCAATATAATAGGAATTATTCAAGAGCTCCACAACAAATGCCTACTACAAGACAAAGAGTGAATTTACATCACTCGGCACCACAACAAACTCCTGTTCAACGACCCAAGTCACCTGAAAGGCGAGATGGGTATTTGAAAGAGTTTAAGTATGTGGACGAGAATGGTATAACCAAGTCAGTTATGGCTTGGGTTCCTTGTGATAACTAACCTATTTTCTTTTATGTGCAGGAGATTACCACAGGTCCAAACAACAAATGGTTCATAGACAGTGGATGCTCCAGGCACATGACAGGGGAAAGAGGTCTTCTTACAGACTTCAAGGGTGGGAATCGGGGATTTGTATCATTCGCGGGAAACAAGGGAGGAAACATCACTGGTACCGGAGTGGTCACTAATGGGACGATCAAGTTGGACCAAGTTTATCACGTTGATAAACTGGTTCACAATCTCATTAGTGTATCTCAAATCTGTGACAAGAAAAATTCAGTGTTGTTCACTGACACTGCAGCGTTAGTGCTAAAACCGGGATTCAAGATTCCTGAAGAATGGGTATTGATGCGGGCACCAAGGAAGAATGACTTGTACATGCTTGATATGAACAAGCCGGAGACTTCGATGAGGCCAATCTGTTTATTATCCAAAGCTTCGGAAACGGAATCAGTATTGTGGCACAGACGCATGGCTCACTTGCACCTAAGAAAAATGAACTACATAACGAAAAATGGATTGGTGCTAGGTGTGCCTATGAAGAGTTTTCAGTTCGAGGACAAGTGTCTACCATGCAAGAAGGGAAAACAACAAAAGAAGACACACAAGTCCAAGACGCAGAACTCCATAACCTCAACATTCGATTTGTTGCACATGGATCTTTTCGGACCAATCAACAAAAGGAGTATAGGAGGTAGTTGGTATTGTTTGGTTATCACTGACGATTACTCACGATTTTCTTGGGTTTTCTTTCTAGGTACAAAGGACGAGACGGCTTCCAAGCTCATCGGGTTCTTAGACCAAGTGAAGAATTCCTACGGAACACGAGTTAAAAGGATACGTAGTGATAATGGAACTGAGTTCAAAAACACTGTAATTGGTGTATATTGCCTCTCAAAGGGCATAGTGCATCAATTTAGTGCACCATATGAGCCTCAACAAAATGGGGTGGCCGAACGTAAAAACAAGACACTGATTGAGGCAGCTAGGACTATGTTGACGGATTCAAAGCTTCCTACCATGTTTTGGGGGGAGGCAGTGAATACCGCATGTAACATTTTAAACCGGGTCATAACTGTCAAATCTTTGAACAAAACCTGTTATGAAATTTTGAATAAACGGCCACCTAATTCAACTGGCTTCGAACCGTTTGGGGTACCATGCACTTTATTGCGTACAAAACATCAACCGAAGTTTGGTGAAAAGGCTGACGAAGGATACTTCCTAGGTTATGTGACGAACTCACCAAACAAACGGGTTTTTAACAAAACAAATGGTACAGTGGAAATTGTGTATAACATTGAAGTCACAAGTTATACACATGAACCCCAAACAGGTCCGGAATGGATATATGACTATGATAAATTATTTGAGTCATTTAACATTCCTTTGGATGAAAATGCAGGTACAATCGAAAAGGACATGGCGACGTTGCATCTGAATGACGATGGTCATACCTTTCCGAGGACTACGTTTGAATCCACATCCAAGCCTACTTCGACTGAAGATGGATCTCCAGAAGTCAATGTTCCTGAAGCACCTTCAACTGAGAACCAGACTCAGGCAACAAATTCCAACTCTGAGGAAAATGTCCACGAGGAGGAAAATGTAGAATCTGAGGAAGTTCCCGCATTAGGTGAAATAGGATCTAACTTAGGAGATAATCTAAGGGTTGATGAGATAGAGACCTCTAGGATCAACAAGAACCATCCTATAGAAAGCATCATTGGAAATCCTAACGAGGGTTTGAGGACTAGGAGTAGTTTAAATAACAACACTATGTTGTTGTCGATGACAAATGACTCCGAGGCATATCACACATGTCTCTATTCTTGTTTCATATCGCAAGTAGAGCCTAAGAATGTGCAAATGGCACTTAAGGATAACTCCTGGGTTGAAGCGATGCAGGAAGAACTCTCGCAGTTTAGGAAACTAGAAGTGTGGGAGTTAGTTCCATTACCTCGAGGGGAAGTTGCCATAGGAACCAAATGAGTTTTTAAGTGCAAAAGAGACGATCGGGGTATAATCACGCGCAACAAGGCTAGGCTAGTTGTAAAGGGTTTCAACCAAGAGGAGGGAATCGATTACAATGAGGTGTTTGCGCCAGTAGCAAGGCTGGAAGCCATTAGGTTGTTTCTAGCTTTTGCCTCCTTCAAGGGCTTTAAGGTATATCAATTAGATGTTAAGAGTGCTTTCCTATATGGGAAAGTGAAGGAGCTGGTGTATGTAGAACAACCGCCCGGATTTACAGATCCAAAATATCCTGATAGAGTATATCGCTTAGATAAGGCTCTATATGGATTGCATCAAGCACCAAGGGCGTGGTATGAGACTCTATCCAACCATTTATTAGAGAATGGTTTTGAAAGGGGTAGGATAGATAGTACTCTGTTTGTTAAAAGGAAGGGAGAACATTTTATCTTGGTACAAGTGTACGTCGATGATATCATTTTTGGATCATCAGACGAACAGATGTGCAAAGATTTCGAAAAGGTGATGAAGTCGAAATTCGAGATGAGTGCAATGGGAGAGTTAAATTTCTTTTTGGGGTTACAAGTTGACCAGAAGAAGGAAGGGATGTTTATCCATCAGACGAAGTATGTCTATGACATATTGGAACGTTTCGGGATGGAAGGAACGAAACTGACTGCCCATTTCAGCACGCCGATTCAAGTGAATCACAATCTCGGCCCGGGTACTGAAAGTGATACCGATGTGGATCCGACGTTATATCGGGCCATGATTGGATCACTTATGTATTTAACTGCTTCAAGACCTGACATCATGTTTGCTGTGTGTATTTGTGCTAGGTTTTAAGCTAATCCGAAGGAGATGCACATGAAAGCTGTGAAGCGGATTCTACGATACCTCAAGTCGAAACCGAAGCTGGGACTTTGGTATCACGCGGAGGGAGATCTAGAGTTGGAAGCATTCACTGATTCTGACTACGGAGGATGCAGCTTGACGCGCAAATCAACAACTGGAGGTTGTCAATTCCTAGGAGGGAGATTGGTATCCTGGCAATGCAAGAAACAGACGTCGGTAGCCGTGTGAACGTGCGAGGCCGAGTATGTTGCTGCTGGTAGTTGCTGCTCACAGGTTCTGTGGATAAAACAACAATTGCGGGATTACGGTTTGGCTTATACTCAAACTCCTATTAGGATAGATTACCAGTCTACTATCGCAATAACTAATAATCCAGTTAAACACAGTATAACAAAGCACATAGACATAAGGCATCATTTTATTCGTGATTGTGCTGAAAAGAACTTAATCAAATTGGTAAAAGTGGCAACGGACGATAATAATGCAGATTTATTTACCAAAGCATTTGATAAGTCACTGTTTGAATATTTAATTCAACTAAATGGAATGCGCAATCAAGAGTAATTTGACCTTAGTGGTAGTTTATTTCTTTTTGTAGAGGTAATATTTCTTTCTTTTTATGGTAAGTCTGCTAATTTAGGATAGTTTCTATTTTTAGTAAGTTAGTAGGTTATCTTCTTTTATTGCTATTTCTTATGAAAAACAAAAGAAAAAAGAGAGAAAATCATAAAAATACAAAAAAAAAGAGAATATCAGAAAAAGAGTTAAGTCTTAGATGCATAGGTTCAAAGTGACGAAAATTAGCACAGTCGTTACAAACTCTAAGTGTTTAGACTTTCACACATAATGCACCTAAAATTCTAAGTGTTATACTTTATTTTAGTTTGATATGTTGGTAGGCATAATACATATAGGGAATCCCAAGGCTAATAAAATATTCAAGAAAAAGTCAAGCGTGTCACAAACTTTCTGGGGATGTATAGCAACATCAAACATATCTTAACATGGAAAGAATAGAAAAATCATACAAAATTTAGAGTCAAAAACATGTAACTCTGTTGTACGTAAGTACAGACCTGTTGCCTCTGTTTAGATTCGGGTTAGCAAGATAAGTCGCATTGTTGTACGTCGGTACAGACCTATCACCGCTATCTTGCTAGCTTTAAAAATAAACCTTAAGTCAAACTAAGACACTTTGTTGTATGAAAATACAGACCTGTGTCCGATGTTTGTCTTTTAAAGAAAGTTTGCAAATACCAACAAGTTAGAATCTTAGTCTGTATGCCTTGATCATAAAAGTATCTCTATGTCTGAGTCACGTAAGATAATTTCATGATAAATAAAAATGCCAAGGGATATTCCGAAATGTAGCATGTTTAAAGGGGTAAAATACCAACAATCGGCTAAATGGGTATTTCACGACAAACAATCAAAGGAATCAAAAATTCCAAAGTGTGAAAGTTTAAGTACTGAAAGTGAGTATCTGACATCGCTATCTGATTGAAACTTTCTTTGACTATACTCGTCAAAACTATTGTGTTAAGTGTTTAGCTTAGGTTGTAAATTTTCATAAGTATAGTTTAAGTCTAAGTTACATTTTTGGTCAAAATTTTTAAAAATTTTATTTTTTACTTATTTTAATTTAATTTAATTTTATTTTTCCTTAGTTTATCTTATTTTATTTTATTTTATTTTTCTACTTAGAAAAAGGGTCAAAAATTACTGAGGGTGCATTCATAGTTGGATAAAATAAACACTGCTTGAAAAATCTTGTGCTTAGGGTAAAAGATTTGGCACAGTTTATTCCGTTACACAATAAGGTTGAAAAAGTTGAAAAAGTTGAACTTATTTCAAAATTTTCGAAATTTTCTAAGTGTTTTGGGTAATTCGAGTTTAAACTCGAAACTGGGTAGTCTCGAATCTGTCAATAGATTCGACATTGGGCCGTAGATTCGAAGTTAGGTAGTATAAATAGGTTAACAGTAATGTCATTAATACATCTGTTTTCGAATCTATACTCTCGAATCTATCTGCGATCTCGAATCTATTTCCTCGAGTCTACCGATTTCCCCAAAAACGACAATTTGTCGAGTTTCTTGCTTGAGTGTTCGAGTCTACTGATACATCTAGGTATAATCAACTGGGTTGTACAAGACTCATGTAGTTTAATACACTATTTAAGCCAAAAGTCATCAATTTTTGAAGGTTTATGGGTCGAAATCGTGTTTTACAAAATTACAAAGTTTGGACCGATAAAGAGTCAAATTAAATGCCAATGTCTAAGATTAGAACCTAGTAGGGCTAATGAATGTGATTTTCTGAGTCCTAAAAGGTTAAAATCATGGGATTTGGTGATGAGTTGGGCCGACGGGTTCGAATCTGTTCTAGACGTTTCTCAAGTTTGTCAGTAAACTCGAGAAGGACCCTAGATTTGAGTGTGTCATCAAACTCGAAAACGGGTTTATTCGAATCTGTCTATTCGAATCTGTCATTTTATTTATTTTAAATTTTATTAAACTTGTAGAAATTCTTTTGTGTTGGATTTTGTACTTAATCAAGTTCAAAATAAAACAAATTTGAATTTAGGCAAGTTTATTGATTTTTATTAATTCTAATAGTTTATTTATTGTGCAGATATGGCTGTTCGAGTATTTGTGCTGAAGCATAATATGGTCATTCCCCCCGACCATCATATCCCTGAGGCACAGGGTTTTCGTCAGATGCTGGATTTCTTAGTAGAATCTAGGATTGCTTTTCCTTTGTCACATAACATTCAGATTGTAATTCCATATGTACACCAGTTCTATGAGCATCTTCAAGTTGACTGCACTGTCACCCCGACAGTTCTGAGAACAAGAATAGCAGGACAGCCATTGGTGTTTTCTGCTGATATGCTGCGTCAGGTTTTGCAGCTAGGATCTCAGGAAGAAGAGTCTGGGCCTATTGACTTTCCCTTAAGTATTAGGCAAGCAGCTTTTCAGAGGATGGGTTATAGTTTGGATGTTACTAAAACATCGTATATGAAGAGCGGGCTAATATGTCAATGGAGATTTTTGGCACATGTGTTTATGGTCTGTTTTGTGGCCAAGAAAGATGGTTTTGATTATATCGTCTCGAAGATCCAATCCGGGATGATCGCGTTAGTTTATAATCGGCCCTTCAGCTTTTCTCAAATGTTTTTCTCGGAATTCGTTCACCAAATCTCGGCTCCAGAGCAGCAACAATTTCTGCTATATCCTCGTTTCACAATGATGCAAATCAAGCATTTCTTGCCTAATTTGCCGCAGTTGAATGAGATTCAGAGTGTCGCGGTCATGGATAAGAGGATTTTTGCTGACTGTTCTTCGCACAGAGGAAGGCTAGCAGTTCCAGTCGAACGACCGTTGTTTTGAGCAATTCTAGACAGGAACTTTGAAGCACCAGATAATGCCAACTGGGCAGGAGCAGTGGAAGTTCAAGCTAGACAGCCACCGCAACAACAACCACAACAACCGCGTGCACAGCCACAAAGGAGACGCCAAAGACCATCTGCGAGTCAAATTCAGGCAGCTAGGCCTTCGACAAGTCAACAACCAGAGGTACAAGAAGCAGGGCCTTCAAGTGCCGCACTAGAATCTGAGCAGATAGCCTAAACTTTGGAAGAAATCTGGGCGGCTGGTCCTCATGCCAATGAAGAAATATCTGCAGCATTAGTTGGAGAATTGCTAGAGCCTCCAGAGGGAGAAGAAGATGTTCTTAGGGATGTTGACGAATATGAACCGGAGTAGACTGGTAATGATATGTCATCATCTGCAACTGAGTCAGAAGAAATGGAGGAGATAGAGGTTGAAGCTCCAGAGTCTGTAACTACAGAACCTCCTGTTCAAATGGGAACTTATGGATCAAGGTTGGTAGTGTCTGAAGAACCTTCAAGGCGGCGCGTATCAAGAGAGTCTGATGACTCTGATTTTGAAGAAGAAGAGGTAGCTCCATTAGTGACGAGGCAAAGGGCCAAGCGTCATCGATTTATGCAAGGATCTTCTTCAGCTTCAGCAGAACACCCTGAAATTCCTCAACCTCAGGACCCTCAAACCACCATTTCACCATCATCACCTCATGATGAACCATACATCCCATCGCCGATCATTCCAACTCCAATTCAATCCATCCCATCCACCTCATCCACATACACAGAAAATCAAAGGTTTGTGCAGCTAAAAGCTCGAGTTGACTTCCAAAAAATCCAAATCTTAGGCCTAACGAAGGCAATCGGTGAGATTCAAAATCATAACGCAAATCTTGATAACGAGAATGTCGATCTGAAAAAGACAGTGGAAAAGGTTCAGGAAGAGAACTTAGAGTTAAAGTCTTTTGTTGCTGATCAAGCAGCTGAGCTAAGATCGATGGGCTCCCTAGTTGAGCAGTTAATGAAAAATATACAGGCTCAGGGGGAGACATCCTGCCGTGATCAAGTGGAGCGGCCGAGGGATGATGATAATGAAGATGACCAAGGCAATGATCCCAGCACTCAAAGACAGAATGAGCCAGTAGATTTTTCTGCTGCTCAGGATGCTCAATCTCAGGGGGAGCCAAGTCAAGCAGGAGCTAAAGAAGGAGAGGCCAGTTCGTCTAAACCTACAGAATATGAGATAAATGAGATGATTGATGCTCTTATGGATCTCGACGATGACCCGATGGATTTGGGCTTTGACTTTGAAGATGATATGGAGGAACTAGAAGAGGGATAATTTGTTCCTGAAGAGATTGTTGATTGGAGATCAGATGATGAGGTGTGTGCTGACGAAGACGATGAAGCCAATGAGATCGTCGTTCAGCAAAATCCAATTACTGATACGTATGTAATAGAAGGAAATGATGTTGTGAACATAGAAGTAGTTAATGCTGCTTTAAATGTTGAGTCATCAATAGGAGAGCCTGCCAGAGAGCCGACTAATGAAGAGAAAAGAAAGCTATGGTTCAGGGCACTGGAAAACTGTCAGGTAGCATTTTAAGCTGGTTCTTTGATCGGGAACTGCAGCCTATTCATAATCAAGAGAAAAGATGGGCTCCAGTACCTTAGAAGATCTCTGAAAGTATTCAATTCACTGCTGAAGATTGAGATAAAAGCTTTAGCCTGGAAAGATCTAATCAATATCGGCAATGACCCTTACGCAGATATAATTGCCAGAATCATAAGGAAAGAAGGAAGGTCGAGGAAGTTTGAACGACTTAATCCAAGGATAGGAAAAAGAGTAGAAGATCATTCTCGAATTGATCCTCTAACTGGGCGTCCATGGATGAAGATTCAATACAAACCCGTAAGATGTCTGAGAAAGGTGCCACTCAAGCCTGTGCCACAGAACGTCATGAAAAATCTGAACTGGTGGTATGTTGAGAGTGAAACAGGAGAAGCGGTGATGGAAAATTTTGAAGAAAAGGTGATTCTTAGAATCTATGATCCTCTTCACCTGGTAAACCTTTCTCGAGATGACCTCCAAATTTTGTATGCTCATAAGATTTCAAGTGATACTCATATGGATGGTGAGGCAAGAAAGTATGAGAATGTAGTTAAAGTGTGTGTTGAAAAGGGTTTTATGCTGGAAGCAGTTTGAATAAATAATAAACAAAGTACTTAATCAAATGTGTGAATTATTAGAAGCTATCGTCAAGGGGGAGTCTGTTGGTACACCCTGTGTGACGATAGCAGTCTAAGTGATCCAACATTGTGTTTTAGCAAGTGTTTGATATATATGTTTATATGTGTTTGATATTTATTATTGTTTGTATGTTTGAACTTAATGTAACGTTTTACAAGAAGTTCAAACATGAAGATCAAAGATAAAATCAATCATAAGGTAAAAACATAAGTTTCAATACTTAGTCAATTATGTGAAAAGGTAAATTCGAAATCTCTAAGGACTAGGATTCGAATCTGATCAGATTCGAATGAGTCACTTAGACATATTCGAATGTGACCACTTAGGCAGATTCGAGAATGTCAGATGGGACAAACTCGAATGGGCCTTGGGTTGGATTCGAGTTTGGCCCATGACAGACTCGAATTAGCCTCTATAATTAGGGATAGTCTCGAAATATTATCAGACTTTTTGCAGAATTCGAGAGTGATGAAGCATTAAGCAATTTCGAGTTTATCATCAGTGTTAGTGTTGTTTTGGAGAGAATCAGTTCGTAGGTGCGTGCTTGTGTAGTTCGTGCAGCTTCTGATAGTCTTCGTGTTTCTGGTGAGTGTTGTTACCGTCTACCCGTTAACGAGGATTCCGCACTCGTTGACAGTTCCGCGTCTAGATAGATCTGTGTTAGGTAGACCTTACAAAAGGAGACACTCACAGAAATTCAGGTACCCTGGTGAACAAGTTCTTGGACATCTTGCCTGAAGAATGGAACTATTATTCTACCATCTTGAGAAATTCAGGTACCATCAAAGGTATGGATCTTGTAAACTTATATGGATCTTTACTAAATGATGAGCAGTCAAGGCAGCAGAAGAGAAATGCCTTGGAAATGTCCAAGAGAGGTGCTGCCTTAGTGGCCAGCGTGAGACAACCTGTTGGACAGGTATGTGATGTGTTCACACAACCTGATCAACAGGCTGATGATGAAAGAGAGGAAATGTCTGATGAGGAAGATAGTGCAGATCTTGTTGAACTTGATGATGAGAAGATGATAGCCATGCTTGTCAAAAGGTTCAATAAGAAGAGGTTTGGAAGAAATATGCTGCAGGGGAACTCAAATGCTGTTAAAAAGAAGGCATTTGATAAATCTAAAGCTGAGTGCTTCAAATGTGGCAAAACTGGCCATATAGCTGCTGACTGTGTGTCAAAAGCTGTTGGGCAGTCTTCCAAGCCATACAAGACTAACAGGGATGATGGCTATAGGGTTAAGTACCTTATGGCCATGGCTAAGTTGAAAAAGTTGGAAAACTCAGTGGCTTCCAACAAGCAAAAGGGACTGATGGCAGAGACATGTGACTGGGAGGAGTCTGATTCATCATCAGATGAAGAAGACAACAATTGTCTGATGGCCAATAATGTTGTCCCATCAACTAGCAATTTCAAACAGGACTAGGCTGAAGCTGAAGCCTTCAGCAGCTTCGAGAACTGGAACCCTACAATGATGTACAAGGTACAAAATTTTATGGCTTACAGTTCTGATGAAAAAGTGAAAATGTTTGAATATGTGTTAGTTGATTTAAAAGCTGCTATTGAGAAGCATAATGTTTTACTATCTGAAATCTCTAAGCTTAAAACTGATCTTGATATTAAATCTGGTAAACTGGACAGTTTCCATAAGTTGGAAACTGAACTTGATGAACTAAAACACATCAACTCCATTTTACTAGAAGAAAAGAGAGAAACAGATGTAAAACATGCAAAGCTTCAAAAGATAGTTGACTCTTGGTGCCAATCTGCACAAAAAGTCAGCCATTGCATAAGTCAGCAGATCCCTGCACAAATCCAAGCCTATCTTGTAGGGGATCTTGACACAGCAGCTTCCATTGTTGAGATTAATAATCTGAAAGATGACTTATCCACTCTTGGTGAGCTTCCCAGTACTTTCATCCAGAAAGTTAATGGAAAGCTGATCTCAAAAAACAGGTTTGTCAGGCCTCAAAATACTGACAACTTGTGTGAAAAAGGCCCAAAGGCTGATGATGGAATGTGTTCTCCATCAACTCAGCCTGCTAAGTGCTATGCTGATTCACACAAGCAAAAGAAAGGAAAACATACTCAAACTGCAGCTGTGGACACTAAAGCTGTTGACAAAATAGGCTCTGGGTCCAAAGCTGACGGTAAGAGACATGTTAATCCTTTTGATGCTAAACATTTTGAAAATAAGTTTTCAAAAGGTAAGCAGCCTGCTTTCAACAAAGGTAAGTCTCATGTTGAAAGCAAATCTGCTGTGGTTTCATATAGTTTTAAAATCATAGTGGAAAACTGGTTATAAATGAAAATAAGTCTTTCAAAACCAGAAATAGTGATTATGCTGATAGGCAGCATCAATCACATCTCAATAAGGGCAAAGGCAAAGCCATTGCTCAGCCTGAGAAATCTGGGAATAAGTTTCCCAAACCTGTGGAAGGTCAAAAACCAATCAAGCTTCCTGTTTTTGACATCTGTCCTCCCAAAAGGAGGAAAGAAGAAACAGGTAAAGCTGTTGCTATTGTGCCATTCACCCAAGCTGTTGATTCATCAAAAAATAGTAATAAGTTTGCTAAACCTGCTGATAAAATCAAGAGAAATAATTCAGAATGTGTTTCTGAAAGTTCTTCTTCCAAAAAGGCCAAAAAGAGAAAATGCTATAAATGTGGGAAGAAGACACACATGGCTAAAGACTATCCTGAAACTGAGGACATGAGGCCTGTTGACTCTGCTAGTTCCATCATTGCTAAAACAAGCAGTGTTGGAAGTAACTTAGTCAATGAAAGTGGTATCCAAACTGATACCATTCAAATAGGAAATATTAATGTGGATATCACTTGCCCATCAACACATGTTGATGAAGTAGGAGAACTCATCTCTGTGATGAGTTCCACTAAAAAGTAACTAATATTTGTTGGTACACCTTGGTTCAAGTGATATTGCAAAGTATTGAATATTAATGAGTGTTTGATATATGTGTTTATATATGTTTGATAGTTATTGATTGTGTGTTAGAACTTGATGTAATGTATTACAAGAAGTTCAAACATAAAGTTAAAAGATAAATTCAAACATAAGTTAAAACATAAGTTCAAATAAAAGTTTAATATGTGAAATTCGAATTTAGAATAAATTCGAATTCATCATTAAATGACATTTGAATTTATAGTAAATTCGAATGTGCAATATAAGGCAGATTCGAGAGTGTCAAGGGGACAAACTCGAATGGGCCTTGGGCATGATTCGAGTTTGGCCCATGACAAACTCGAATGAGACTCTATAATTAGGGATTAACTCGAACCATTAGTAGACTTTTGCAGAATTCGTGTGAGTAATTAGCAAAAGGCGATCTCGAGTTTATCAGCTGATAGAGTGTTAGTTCGGAGAGAATCATCTCGTAGGTGCGTTCGTCGTCGACCGTACAGCGTTGTGGTAGTCTCCGTGTTCCGTGTGAGTGTTATATCCGTCAAGCCGCTAACGAGGATTTCGCACTCGTTGGTGTGTGTCGCGTCTAGATAGATCTGTGTAGTGCAAGACCTTACAAGTGAACAGGTTCAAGACATTAGTGTGTCTGAAAATCTTGAAAGCTGTTCAACAGGACCTGTTGAAGATGCAAACAACTCAGGAGAATCCTCATTGAGAAATGATCCTAAGTGGATCAGGTGTCACCCCAATGATCAAATAATTGGTGACATCAACAAAGGGGTACAAACGAGATGGGATAGCTTAGGGAACTTTTGTATGTTCTCTAGTTTTGTGTCTCTCATGGAGCCAAAGAAAGTGGATGAAGCACTCAAAGATGCCAATTGGATCACTGCCATGCAAGAAGAACTCAATCAGTTTGAGAGAAACAAGGTATGGAAGCTGGTCCCTGCTCCTAAAGGTAAAACTATAATTGGCACAAAATGGGTTTACAGGAACAAGATGGATGAGCAAGGTCATGTCATTAGGAATAAGGCAAGACTTGTTGCTCAGGGCTATAGACAGGAGGAAGGAATTGACAATGATGAAACTGTTAGGCACAAAAAGGCCTCAGTCAAACCTGTTCTACATCTGAGGGGGAGATTTATAATCAAACCTGTTGATGCATTTGAAGGTTGAATTTAAGGCCTGTTATATGCCTTATTGAAACCTGAAAATGATTTGCAATATCAGTCTAAAGCTGTTCTATTTGTTGCATGTGTTGCAACTAAGACAGTTTGTCCAAGCTGCTCTGTCTGCTGAACAGGCTGGACATAAACTGTCTACGCTGCTCTACACTGGTGAGCAGCTTGGGCAATTTTAAAGTGTCCTGTTCTTTGTGAACAGGCTAAACACTTTATGGAATATGTTTCCAAGTCATCATGTATTGTTTTTGACTACAAGATCAGTTTACAAAGTCGAAGACAAAGTGGAAAACAGAATTGCTCAGCCTGCCCAAGCTGTTCTGTAACATGAAGACAAAAGGTTATTTGAAAAAGGGTGACAGACCTTTTTCTTATATCAAAATAGGCCTTTACAAGGAAGAAAGACGCAAAGTTGACATTCCTAAATTAGTTAAAGGCAATGCAACAGTAGACAAAGTAAAAAGACAAAAGTTCTGCACATGTGAAGACAAGTCTGCTTTTCAGAAAAGTGCAGAAAAGGTTATGTTGTCTTTTCAACAAGACTTCTCCTTTTTCATTCCGTCCAATGAAGATGTTTCTCTTAGATCCTCTGAGTGAGTATAAAAGGAAGCTTCTAAGGACAGAAAGAAGTGTGAAGAAAGCTAAGTGCTGAAACCAAGAGTGAACGTGCAAGTGTGATTTTCATGCATGCAAGCCTTCTGTGTAAATCAGTATCTGTGTGTCTAAGCTGTTTTACATAAGCTGTTCCCTTAAGTCTTGTAAACACGGTGAGTGCTTCTTAGTGAGTGTATTCATTGTATACTAGTTTGAGTTTGTCTTAGACTAGTGAACATACTGTTGTATCTGTCATCTCAGCTTGAACTATTCCGCATTCAAGCTTGTTTGTAATTAACAAATTGTTGATAATACATACAAACATTAAGAAAATAGTGTGTAGTTTTTAAATAGCTGTATTCACCCCCCCTCTACAGCTTAAAGCTATATACTTTGGGAACCTCTCGGGACCTACACTGAGAAAGAGGGAGAGAAAGAAAAGGGTGCTCAGGTCTC
Organism: Centrapalus pauciflorus; assembly: GCA_020465985.1. NCBI lineage: Eukaryota > Viridiplantae > Streptophyta > Magnoliopsida > Asterales > Asteraceae > Centrapalus > Centrapalus pauciflorus. Next base: position 376,403 of record JAANYP010003744.1, read on the forward strand.
TGTGATCAGATCAAAGTCAGCATTCTCCTCATCAAGAGCCCAAAAACACTTTGACAACTTGGCAAGGAAGAAGTTCTTTGATGTGGCCAACAGAAGGCTTGCCAAGGAAACAATTGTCAAAGTTGTCCCCATATCAAAGAAAGGCAAGCAGTGGAAGATTCAGATAACCAGGCTAGGTGCTGAAGGTCCAGAATTGGAAGCATATGAACACACTGATGTTGCTTGTATGGGATACAGAGAGTGGGTTGAATTGGCACTTGCCCTGAGTCGGTCAAAGTCTGAAACTGCTAAGACTATCAGGGCATATGTCAAAACACTGATGGAAAGAGTTAAGAACCTAGGCCTTATTTCTGAAGAACAAATTAAGGGTACCTCAGTGGTGGAACCCAAAATTATGCCCAGGAGAAAGAGGAAGGATACAAAGCTGGAAGAACTCCTAATGATGATCGATCAAGGCATTGTTGCTGTTGAGGTCAAAGGGGTTGATCACAGTCTTCCAAGGGGAGTTGAGCATGAAGAAGACAAGCTTATAGAAGAACCTGAGTTAGGAGTATTTTTTGTAGATCCCCTAACAAAGAAAACGTGTTTCCAGAGAGCATCTGATCTGCATAAGGTTGGTCTTAAGCAGCTTATAGCTTTCAGACTTGCCAACTCCTTCAAACGATCTTCAAGATGGAGAGTAGCTATCTGGGAACAGCTGAAAGGATTCTATGAGAGAGGAGAGTTTCGACACCCTGATTTCATGTTTCTTAGACATGAAATTGAAGAGATTGATGAAACTATGGAGCATTACAAACAGATGTTTGAAGAAAGACCACATCAGCTTGAAAGTCCATCTACTGCTGAGTATTTGAAGAATGGAAGTTGTCCATAAGTTGGATAGACTTGCCATTATTTGCTCCCACTATCAACAGTCCAAATTTGTTGAAACTTATCATTGTACATATGTTGTACTTCGTTACATTAGTTGTAATTTTCTTATTGCATCAGTTATAATCTACTTTAGTACATTAGTTGTACTTTTGTAAGAACATGTGTTGTCTGTAATCAAAATCAGTATATATATAAACTGATCTTTTACTTTACTTCAATGTTGTAATATCATTTCAGCAAAATGTAATGTTAAAAATATATAGTGATTATTGATAGAATCAGCATAGACTGATTATTGCAAATAGGGGGAGATTGTTAGGCACAAAAGGCCTCAATCAAACCTATTCTACATCTTAGGGGGAGATTATTAATCAAACCTGATTGATGCACTTGAAGGTTTAATTTAAGGCCTGTTAATGCCTTATTGAAACCTGATAAGTGATTTGCAATATAAGTCAAAGTTGTTTACCCTGTTGCATTTGTTGCAACTAAGGCAGATTGTCCAAGCTGTTCTATTCTGTTGAACAGGCTGAACATAAACTATTTACGCTGCTCTAACCTGTAGAGCAACTTGGACAAACTCTAAGAGTTCTGTTCTTTGTGATCTGAACCTGTTCTTTGTGAACAGGCTAGACACTTTATGGAATATGTTTCCATGTCCTCATGTATTGTCTTGGATCAAGAGATCAGTTTACTAAGTCGAAGACAAAGTGGAAAAACAGAAGCTGCAAAGACTGCCTACGCCGTTCTGTTACATGAAGACAAAGCAGATATTTGAAATGGGTGGCAGACTGTAATGTTGTATTCCTGTATATTTTCAGCACCTCAATGATATTCTCATCAAACACATGAAGAAACAAGCTCAATAAATGTGTTATGATAAAGAAGAAGACAATATGAATGTTTGAATATTGAGAGGATTTCAACAGTGGCGGCTGAATAGTATATTCAAAATGGTCAACCGTGTTACATGAAAAGCAACCCTAGGAGCCTTTTGTAGGCTCCTTTAATTAACTTTCATACATTGGCAACTTTGGCCCCTACACTATTCCTTAAACATAAATTACATAGAAATAAAATACAAGACAAATTACAATGATAATAAATATTACAAAACAACTCCTAGGATCGAAATAATAAATCTAACAATCTCCCCCTTTTCGATCACTTAGGAGGTCCTGGAACTCGGGCATGGTCTGTAGATTCTCGAAGACCAAGTATGACGTCGAAGCGTCTGGTTACTTGTCTTATATGTAGCCTTTCGTTCAGGTATTCAATGCCGCTGAGTGTATCCTGTATCTCCTGTGGCGAGCATCTAAGTTCTGGATTTGGTTAAGCGTCAAAGTCTTGAACTTTCTGAGTAAGCGCTGCGCGAACCAATCTGATAGTGCCGTCGGAGTAACAAGGAAGATCCTCAAAGCGCATGAATCTTTTATGTCCTTTCTGATTCAAAAAGATAACCCCTGACTGTCCTCGAAGCAAAACTTTGTAAGCCGGATAGTGGTCTAGCAAAAATACATCTTGTTCAGGAGCTTTCAGACCCACTTTGACTAATGCACTCTCAACCGCCATCTGGAAATCTCTGAGGCACATAATGATTGATCGGCGATTCATGCATCGAACCAGGGCTGCTAAAGCAGTCATATGTGTCAGACGACCCTTGACTCTATTGACCAATTTTCTGTGCAGACGTTCTACGTCGTCTATGTTTACGAAGTCAAGGTCGCTTTCATACAGTTCTTGAATAGTACCGTCTTCTCTGAGTACCTCGAAGGCTGGAGTGTAGACTCTGGCTCTCTTGTACATATGAATGTTATTGATTCTGACTAATTTGGACGTTGACCAGTATTTGCTCTTATCTCTCGTTTCTCTTAGCATCATCTGATTGTATTCGGCTTGAACGCATCGAGAAGCATCGGTCATTACCATGAGAAGACGTCTACTGTAAGATCCCGGGTTCTTTCTGAAGACCATTTTGAACCTTTCTTCCAGGAAAGGATTTTGAAATTGATCAGCCGGGAACTTCTTCAAGAATTCCTTTAACCCCTGGACCGGAGGTTCTTCTAATTCTCCCCAGGAGTACCACTTTATCCATTCTTCGTCTGTCCTGTCATAAGATGCGGGGACTTCTTTAGTGTCAAAACAATCGACAGTTCTGGCTCCGGAAGTTTCAGCGATATGGTCGTGCGGAGCTGATTGAGTTGGAAGGGTTGATTGGACTGATGGGGTACGTATAACTGGTGGAGGATGTTTAGGTGTGGGAGTGGGTTGGATTGATGGAGTTTCTGTGGTAGTGACTGAAGGTGGTTGGATGGAAGAAGATGTTTGTGGTTGGGGTTCATGGGGTGGAGATTGGGGTTCAGGTTTTGGTGTGAGAAATGTATAGTCGGTTTCAGTATCAGAATCTGAGTCAGACACTAATATGATTTCGACTTTTTCATATTTGGGCTCATAAATCACCATTGCTGACGTGGGGTCTAACGAAGCTGGGCCCTCAATTTGTAGAGGTTCAAAATCTATCATCATCGCTTCCGTAGCCTCATAAGTCTGATCCCCGGACCCAGACCCTTGAATTTCTGCGGCTTCAGCCTCTGCTCCCCCTAGAATGATCATCGAACCCTCATGATGAACCTTTTGACGTTTCTCCCACTCATGACGATCAGGGTCGTCCTGGTCGTCATGTTTTCTTTTAGGGGGCTCGGCCTGAGTGTGGCATTGAAGATCTATGACCGCCGACTCAAGGCGATCCATTCGTGAAATTGGCTTATGGGGGGGTCCGAAAATCACTAAAGTATGGTCCGAATTAGGATAATGTGAGGTCCGAATTTGGTGCCTAGGTGGTCCGAAATGCTACAGTTTGTAATCCGAAATACAGCAGGTTGTAACATCCTCGGATTTAATTTATTGTAATTGGGATAATTAGATTGAGTTTTTGTATTAAGTTAAATTTTTAAGAATGTTTATGTACTTGGATTATGAAAGTTGGTACGGAATTTGGATTAATTATAAAGTTTGTTGAATTATTTGGATATTTAGAATTTTAAATTATTAAGTGAATATAATTATTTAAATATTAAGGATAATAAATAAAGATGGATTCTTTATTTATATAATCATAATCAGTATTTATGGAACCGGATGAGTTGAGGGGTTAAATGTGCCAAAAGATTAAAGTGATGAATAAAAAGGAATGAAAGACAAATTTGTCTTTCATTTTCACCAAGCCATTTCTCTCTCTAGAAATCTCTCTCTCGGCTCTCTCTCTCTCTACAATCGAAGAACCTCAAAACTTGGATTTGGAAGCTGAAAATCTGAAACAAGATTGTTAGGAAGGAATTATAACATCTGCAATCACCGAATTAAGGTAAATATCTCTTTAAAATTCGATTTGTGGGAATATTTGGTTCGGTTTTTATATGAACCGAAAATTTGATTTGGAGATTCAATCATGGATGCATGTATGATTTTATTGTGGATTAGTTTAAATCGAGTATTTATGATGCTATGTACAAAATTTCAGCCCCTGATTCGAACTGAAAGTATGGATTTGAGCATTTAGTGTGTGTTTTAGTGTGTGTTCGAAAATAAAGAAAAACGGTTATAAAGGGTGTGATTTGGTGCATGAAAGAGGTTAATGTTAGTGTTAAAGTGGTTGAAATTAAGTGTATTTTAGTTGGTATAATTTATTTCATGTATTGAATTAGTACCAAAAAGGACTTGGATTAAAATCTGGAAATAATAAAACTGCACAAGTTTGAACATCAGAAGGTCCGAATTCGGATCCTTGATGAACTCGGATCTGATCCGAATTCGGACATCTTCGAACTTAGGATGAGGTCCGGAATTCTGGAAAATTTATATGGCAAAAATATTCTAAGTGTTTGAATTTAGGATGGGGTCCGAATTCGGTTGGGGACCGAATTCGGATGTGGTCCGAAGTTAACATGTGGTTCGATTCTAATTAATGGTCCGAATTTGACCATTATCCGAAATTGTATTGGTCCGAATTTACAAAGGATCCGAAATTGGGACTTATATATATATGGACCGAATTGGGAATCATGTGGGATCCGAACTGGGGTCCGAATTCGGGTGGGATCCGAATTCGGACACAGATCCGAATTTTGGATCAAAAATGGTAAAAACTTATAAAATTAAGTTTTATGGAGAGAAACAAGATATTAACATGATGTGTTGTTACAAATGACTTACAGGTCCCTTGTGGAGTTGTTTAACCCACAGTGGGGTACTTGGTTGATCCGGTTGAAAGCCCGAGGAGAAATAAAATTTGAATAAAGATAATAACGCACCCACTGTGAGTACCTTTGATTTTTAACATGTCTGCATCTGCTTTATGTTTGCATTGCCTGCTGAGGCCTGTTGTTTCATGTTCGTTTGGCATTCTACTAACATGCGTTTATGTTGATGCACATTCATATTTGTTGCATGTCCGTTCATTTGTTGTGCATCTTTTCGATGGACCTGCGTGGTCGCATCTGTACTCTGATGTTACTGTGCTATATGACCAAGAGTTTGACACCTCTGTGGTCAGGATAGACAGTAGGTCATCCCCGATGTAATGTCTGCCTCAGATGGTTGGTTGTTCTTATGCCGAGTGTCAGCTCGAAGGAGCTGCGGCTCAGGTTTGCGTACTTGGAGTACGTGTGGGGTATACGGTATGTGTTACCGCGGTTACCCTGGGTGGCATCATAATGATTTGTAGAATGTGTAAAATCAACTGGTATTCACTAAGCTTTAGCTTACCCTTTCAGTTGTTATATTTTTTACAGGAAAAGGGAAATCCGCTGCGGGACCATCTAGCTAGGAAATCTATTGAAGTGATTGAAGATTTCTACCGTTTTCTTTGGTATTTGGATTATGGAATTATTGTTGTAATAAATTTGGGATAATGTAAAATGTTTGAGTATGTAGACTTAGACATGTAACCTTGTAGCACCGTAGGGTGTTAGATTCAGTTGTAATACTTTAAATTTATGTACTTTAATGCTTCCGCGCTATTATTAAGCTATCAGATCATTTTGTTATGTGTTTGTTGGTGATTAATCCTGGGTGAATGGTAATTGGTGGTTAATGTGGCAAGGATGTCACAGCGTATGGTATCAGAGCAGTAGTTTGAGATTCAAGTGTCCGTGAGGTCTTGGTCTCAAACATTAAGTGTTGACATGTAGTGATACTAAGTAATGATCTGAACTAAGATAGGTTACGATCTAGTAATCATAAGAATATTGACTATCATACGGGACAATTGGGTGGTGTCTATAAATAAATGACATGTTACTAAATAAGTTATATGTTTCATATTTCAGAACATGTCTGGAGGAGGAATGACACCAGAAGAGACGAGAGAAATGATGCTAGCCATGATGGCTGAGCAAAATCGGATGATTCAGGACCAGTTTCGGGCTCGAGATGAGGCCGAAGCTAAACGAAGAGAAGATAAGAGAAAGAATAAGGAAAGAGAGGGAAACGATGACGAGCAAGGTGACAACACTGGGTCATCAAATAAGCCCAGGGGTTGCCGTTTCAAGGACTTTAAGGGAAATGGAGCCGTTGAGTTTACTGGGTTGGGTGATGCTGTTACTGCACTGGAGTGGATAACAGCTACAGAAAGGACTTTCCGAATCAGCGATTGTGCTGAGAAGGATATGGTCCGATTCGCTACTGCCATGTTCACCAAAGACGCAATAATGTGGTGGAACTCGATGGTGAATGCACTAACAATGGAGAAGGTTGCTGTAATGAAATGGGCTGAGTTTACTGATATCTTCACTCAGCAGTATTGCCCGGCCGATGAGCGCCGAAGACTTGAAGCTAAGTTCATGACGCTGATTCAGGGGACTAAGTCTGTGTCCCAGTACGCTGTAGAGTTTACGAGGCTGAGTTTGTTCGCGCCTCATCAAGTGGATACCGAGGAGAGGAAAGTGACCAGGTTTGAGGCTGGTCTTGATTTGGAGATTCGAAGGGTGATGAGCAACGTACGCTACCCCACATTTGCTGGTTTACTGGAAGCCGCCAGGAATGTGGAACAGATCTTGGGTATGTCGGGATACGTGATGGGGTCCGCTGCTGCTTCAGTCAACCCAACTCAACCTTCACCACCGAAACGCCAACGCGAAGGGGGTTATTCTGGTTCTTCACGATCATCTCAGTACTCGCCACAACAATCTTACCGTCGACAGTCTAGTTCTTCCGGTCGTGCTCGTGCATACTCTATCAACACCGAGCCACAGTATTGTAACAAGTGTCATCTGGAACACTTCGGCAAGTGCACCAACGGGCGTGCGTGTTTTTGCTGCGGAGAGTTGGGCCACTTTCAAAATGAATGCCCACGGAGATCTGATGCTTGCCATAAGTGTGGAGTATGGGGGCACTATAGTAGAAATTGTCGAAAGAATACTCCAGCAGTTGCTGCTCCAACATCAACACGATCTTCAGGAGGTTCAAGCGGCGGTTCAGTTAACCGAGGTCGGGGTCAGTCGCAAAGGGCACCGGCTCGTGCATTTCAAATCACTGCAGAGGAGGCTAGGGAAAACCCGGAGGTGGTCACGGGTATGTTTATTGTAAACTCTTTACTTGCAAGAGTATTATTTGACTCGGGTGCCAATAGATCGTTTGTATCTACTATGTTTGCACAACAACTTGCCATGCCTTTGTCTAAGCTATCTGCTGTATTAGATATTGAAACTGCTAGCAACACCTTAGTCAAAGTAGATCATGTATACCGAAACTGCACCTTAGTGATTGAAGATGTAGTCTTCAATTTGGACTTGATTCCGATCGAGTTTAGTGAATTTGATGTGATTATCGGGATGGATTGGTTGATAGAGAATGAAGCCCATATAGTGTGTAAAAAGCGTATGATCAAGATAACTACTCCGGAGGGGCGTGAGATCTGTATTTATGGGGATAGGAGAAGTGGGGATCTGTGTTTGTTGACTGTTGCAAAAGCTCGAAAGCTTGTTGCAAAGGGATGTGACGCCTACCTGGCATATGCTATAGATGCCAAGGCTGAGAAGAAGACGTTGGCCGAAGTGCCTGTTGTTTCACAATTCCCGGATGTGTTTCCGGAAGACTTGTCTGGCGTGCCGCCTGAGAGACAAGTGGAATTTAGAATCGATCTGATCCCTGGAGCTGCACCGGTAGCTCGTTCTCCTTATCGCCTTGCCCCAACCGAGATGAAAGAGATGATGACACAACTCCAGGAGTTGTTAGACAAGGGTTTTATTCGACCAAGTTCATCGCCGCGGGGAGCCCCTGTTTTATTTGTGAAAAAGAAAGATGGCACCATGAGGATGTGCATCGATTACCGGGAGCTGAATAAATTGACAATCAAGAACAAGTATCCGCTGCCGCGGATAGATGACTTGTTTGACCAGTTACATGGAGCTTGTGTGTTTTCTAAGATTGACTTGAGGTCGGGATATCATCAGTTAAAAGTTAGAGAGGAAGATGTGCCTAAAACAGCTTTTAGGACACGTTACGGGCATTACGAGTTCTTGGTTATGCCTTTCGGGTTAACCAATGCCCCGGCTGTCTTTATGGATTTGATGAAACGAGTTTGCAGACCGATGTTGGACAAGTCGGTAATTGTTTTTATAGATGACATTTTGGTGTATTCAAAGTCTGAAGCCGAACACGCTGATCATCTAAAAGAGTTATTGGAATTGTTAAGAAAGGAAAGGTTGTATGCCAAGTTCTCAAAATGTGAGTTTTGGCTGCAACAGATTCAATTTTTAGGGCATGTGATATCGGCGGCCGGAATTTCTGTAGATCCGGCTAAGGTAGAAGCGGTAAGGAATTGGGAGCCGCCTCGCTCAGCTACGGAAGTCAGAAGTTTCCTTGGGCTGGCGGGCTATTATAGGAGATTCATTAAGGACTTTTCAAAGATTGCAGTCCCTTTAACGATGTTAACAAAGAAGAATGCACCGTTTGTATGGGAAACTGTGCAGCAGGAGGCGTTTGATATTTTGAAAAAGACGTTAAGTGAAGCACCGATACTTGCCCTACCAGAGGGTAATGAGGACTTTGTGGTATACACGGATGCTTCGAGGTTGGGACTTGGTGCGGTATTGTTGCAACGTGGAAAAGTTATAGCTTATGCTTCGAGACAATTAAAGCAGCACGAAAAGAACTACTCGACTCATGACTTGGAGCTGACTGCAGTTACGTTTGCGTTAAAATTGTGGAGGCACTATCTATATGGGACTAAGTGTCAGTTATACACGGATCATAAGAGCCTGAAATACATTTTCAGCCAGAAAGAACTTAACATGAGACAGAGACGTTCGATGGAGCTAATAAAGGATTATGACTGTGAAATCCTTTACCATCCTGGAAACGCTAACGTGGTAGCCGATGCTTTGAGCCGCAAAGCATATACTAAGGATTGTTGTTACATGTTGACATCTACTATGTTAACATCCACTATTATTGATGATGTCAAGGCCGCTCAAGAGGAAGCCTTGAAAGACGAGAATGTTGGTGCTGAGGATATAAGGGCACAGATCAAGAATATGGAAACGAGCGAATCGGGTCTGAAAGGAGTTTACGGAAGAATCTGGGTGCCAAAGTATGGAGGCATGAGAAATGTGATAATAGAAGAAGCTCATCAGTCAAAGTTTTTTGTACATCCCGGGAGCACAAAGATGTACAACGAGCTGAAAGCAGACTTCTGGTGGCCCGGATTAAAGAAAGATATCGGACAGTACGTGGAGAGATGCCGAACTTGTCGGTTAGTGAAAGCCGAACACCAGCAACCATACGGTAGTTTGCAACCGCTTTCCGTTCCGGAATGGAAGTGGGAACACATAACAATGGATTTTGTTACAAAGTTGCCGAAGACTAGGCGTCAACACGATGCAGTTTGGGTGATAGTCGATAGGTTAACTAAGTCCGCACACTTTATTCCGATTCGGGAAGGATATTCTCTGGAAAGGTTAGCACAGATCTATGTGGCTGAGATAGTTTCTAGACACGGGGTGCCAAAGTCTATTGTATCGGACCGGGATAGCCGATTTACTTCCAACTTTTGGTCGGCATTACAAGAAGGGTTAGGATCGAGGATTGCTATGAGTACGGCTTACCGACCGCAAACCGATGGTCAAAGTGAAAGGACCATTCTAACACTCGAAGATATGATGCGGTCGTGTGTGTTAGACCTCGGTGGCAATTGGGACGATCATTTGCCACTGATCGAGTTTTCATATAACAACAGTTACCACGCGACGATCAAGAAAGCGCCGTTTGAGGCATTGTATGGGAGAAGATGTAGGACTCCTACATGTTGGAGGGAAACCGGTGAAACGCCGATTGCTGGGCCGGCATTACTACAAGAAACGAATGAAAAGATTCAGTTGGTGCGACAGAATATGAAGGCGGCTCAGGATCGCCAGAAAAGTTATTACGACAGGAGGCACAAGCCAATCAGTTTCGATGTAAATGATTGGGTTTATTTGAAGGTTTCACCTATGAGAGGTGTTACCCGTTTTGTAAAAAGAGGAAAGTTGGCTCCGAGATTCGTCGGACCATTCAGGATTACTGAGAGAATAGGAAATCAATCGTATCGTTTGGA
>JAANYP010003745.1:0-229267 GCA_020465985.1 Centrapalus pauciflorus
TTAGGACAAATTCACCGAATCGTGTCATTAATCAATCTAGGTCAGCACCTCAACAAGTCTATAGGAGCACAACACCTAGCAGGGCACACACTCCAGTTAGGTCACATACTCCTGTTAGACAATATGTTCCGGTAAAAGCTCAGGGATCACAGTCTGAAATGCATTATAATAAGACTTATTCTAGAGCACCACAACAAATGCCTACTCAAAGGCAAAGAGTGAATCTAAATCACTCGGCACCACAACAGAATTCAGTTCAAAGGCCCAAGTCACCTGAACGGCGAGATGGGTACTTGAAAGAGTTCACGTATGTGGACGAGAATGGTATTACCAAGTCAGTCATGGCTTGGGTTCCCCGTGATAACTAACCTAATTTCTTTCATGTGCAGGAGATAACTACCGGTCCAAACAACAAGTGGTTCGTCGACAGTGGTTGCTCCAGGCACATGACGGGGGAAAGAAGTCTTCTCACAGACTTCAAGGGAGGTAATAGGGGATTTGTATCATTCGCGGGCAACAAAGGAGGAAATATCACTGGAACTGGAGAAGTCACTAATGGGACGATTACATTGGATCAAGTTTATCACGTTGATAAATTGGTTCATAATCTCATTAGTGTATCTCAAATCTGTGATAAGAAGAACTCGGTGTTATTTACTGACACTGAGGCGTTAGTGCTAAAGCCGGGATTCAAAATACCTGAAGATTGGATATTGATGCGGGCTCCAAGGAAGAATGACTTGTACATGCTCGATATGAACAAGCCAGATAATTCGATGGTTCCGATCTGCTTACTATCAAAAGCTTCGGAGACGGAATCGGTTTTGTGGCACAGACGCATGGCTCACTTGCACCTAAGGAAAATGAACTACATAACGAAGAATGGTTTGGTGCAAGGTGTGCCTCTGAAGAGTTTTCAGTTTGAAGACAAGTGTCTACCGTGCATGAAGGGCAAGCAACATAAAAAGACACACAAGTCCAAGAAGCTGAACTCCATAACCTCGACATTCGATTTGTTGCATATGGACCTTTTCGGCCCTATCAACAAAAGGAGTATAGGAGGTAGTTGGTTTTGCTTAGTTATCACTGACGATTACTCACGGTTTTCATAGGTTTTCTTTTTAGGTACGAAGGACGAGACGGCTACAAAGCTCATCGGGTTCTTAGACCAAGTGGAAAACTCCTACGGAACAAGGGTTAAACATATTCGTAGTGATAATGGGACTGAATTTAAAAACTCTGTAATTGGTGTATATTGCCTATCAAAGGGCATCGTGCATCAATTCAGTGCACCATATGAACCTCAACAGAATGGGGTGGCCGAACGTAAAAACAGAACATTGATTGAGGCTGCAAGGACTATGCTTTCGGATTCAAAGCTTCCTACCATGTTTTGGGGGAGGCAGTGAATACCGCGTGCCATATTTTAAATAGAGTCCTTACAGTCAAATCATTGAACAAAACATGTTATGAAATTTTGAATAAACGGCCACCTAACTTAACTGGATTCGAACCGTTTGGAGTACCATGCACACTTTTAAGGACAAAACATCAACCGAAGTTTGGTGAAAAGGCTGACGAAGGATATTTCCTAGGTTATGTGCCAAACTCACCAAACAAACGGGTTTTTAACAAAAGGAGTGGTACTGTGGAGATTGTGTATAATATTGAAGTCACAAGTTATACACATGAACCCCAAACAGGTCCGGAATGGATATTTGACTATGATAAGTTATTTGAGTCATTTAACATTCCTTTGGATGATACTGCAGGTACAATCGATAAAGACATGGCGACGTTGCACCTAAATGACGATGGCCATATTTTTCCAAGGACCACGTTCGAATCTACGTCCGAGCCTACTGCAACTGTAGATGGGTCTCCAGAAGTTGCTAATCCAGAAGAACCTAACACTGAGAATCAGACTCAAGCATCAAGTTCTGCTTCTGAGGAAAACGTCCGTGAGGAAGAGAATGTGGAAGCTGAGCCTGTTCCCCCTTTAGGTGAAATAGGATCCAACTTAGGAGATAATCTAAGGGTAGACGAAATAGAGACCTCTAGGATTAACAAGAACCACCCTATAGATAGCATCATAGGAAATCCTAACGAGGGTGTGAGGACTCGGAGTAGTGTAAATAACAACACTGTGTTGTTGTCGATGATAAACGACTCCGAGGCATATCACACATGTCTATATTCATGTTTCATATCGCAAGTAGAGCCCAAAAATGTGCAAATGGCACTTAAGGACAACTCCTGGGTTGAAGCGATGCAGGAAGAACTTTCACAATTTAGGAAACTAGAAGTGTGGGAGTTAGTTCCGTTACCTCGAGGGGAGATTGCAATAGGAACCAAATGGGTTTTTAAGTGCAAGAGAGACGATCGGGGTATAGTCACGCGCAACAAGGCGAGATTAGTTGTAAAGGGTTTCAACCAAGAGGAGGGAATCGATTACAACGAAGTGTTTGCACCTGTAGCAAGGTTAGAAGCAATTAGGTTGTTTTTAGCTTTTGCCTCCTTCAAAGGCTTTAAAGTATATCAACTGGATGTTAAGAGTGCTTTCCTGTATGGGAAAGTGAAGGAGTTGGTGTATGTAGAACAACCGCCCGGGTTTACAGATCCTAAATATCCTGATAGAGTATATCGCTTAGATAAGGCTCTTTATGGATTACATCAGGCACCTAGAGCATGGTATGAGACTCTATCCAACCATCTTTTAGAAAATGGCTTTGAGAGGGGTAGGATAGATAGTACTCTATTTGTGAAGAGAAAGGGAGATCACTTTATCTTGGTACAAGTGTACGTCGATGATATCATTTTTGGATCATCAGACGAACAGATGTGCAAAGATTTCGAGAAGGTTATGAAGTCTAAGTTCGAGATGAGTGCTATGGGAGAGTTGAATTTCTTTTTAGGGTTACAAGTTGACCAAAAGAAGGAAGGCATGTTTATCCATCAGACCAAGTATGTCTATGACATATTGGAGCGTTTCGGGATGGAAGGAACTAAGTTGACTGCCCACTTCAGCACGCCGATTCAAGTGAATCACAATCTCGGGCCGGGTACTGATAGTGATACCGATGTGGATCCGACTTTATATCGGGCCATGATTGGGTCACTTATGTATTTAACTGCTTCAAGACCTGACATAATGTTTGCTGTGTGTATTTGTGCTAGGTTTCAAGCGAATCCAAAGGAGATGCATATGAAAGCTGTGAAGCGGATTCTACGATACCTCAAGTCGAAACCGAAGCTGGGACTTTGGTATCACGCGGAGGGAGATCTAGAGTTGGAGGCGTTCACAGATTCAGACTACGGAGGATGCAGCTTGACGCGCAAATCAACGACTGGAGGTTGTCAGTTCCTCGGAGGGAGACTGGTATCCTGGCAATGCAAGAAACAAACATCGGTAGCCGTGTCAACGTGCGAGGCCGAGTATGTAGCTGCTGGTAGTTGCTGTTCACAGGTTCTGTGGATACAACAACAATTGCGGGATTACGGTTTGGCTTACACTCAAACTCCTATTAGGATAGACAATCAATCTACAATTGCTATAACTAATAATCCAGTTAAACACAGTAAAACAAAGCACATAGACATAAGGCATCATTTTATTCGTGATTGTGCTGAAAAGAACTTAATCAAACTGGTAAAGGTGGCAACAGAAGATAATAATGCTGATTTATTTACCAAAGCGTTTGATAAGTCACGGTTTGAGTATTTGATTCAACTGAATGGAATGCGCAACCCAGAGTAATTTGACCTTAGTAGTAGTATGTTTATTTTCTTTTAGAGTAGTAGTATTTCTTTCTTTACAGTAGTCTGCTAATTTAGGTAAGTTGCTAATTTAGGTAAGTTTCTAATTTAGGAAAGTTTCTATTTTTAGTAAGTTTCTATTTTTAGTAAGTTAGTAGGTTAGCTTAGTTTACTGCTTTTTGCTATGAAAAACACCAAAAAAAAAAAAGAAAGACAAAAAGTCTGAAAATTACAAAAAATACAAAAAAAAAAAAAGAGAATATCAAAAAATGAGCTAAGTCTTAGATACATAGGTTCAAAGTGACGAAAATTAGCACCGTCGTTACAGACTCTAAGTATTTAGGCTTTCACACATAATGCAACTAAACTCTAAGTGTTATACTTTATTTAGTTTGATGTGTTGGTAGGCATAATACATATAGGGAATCTCAAGGCTAATAAAATATTCTAGAAAAAGTCAAGCGTGTCTCTAACCTAGATGTACGACCAATCGGTCTTAATTTTTATGTACAAGACATACAAACTTTAAGTCTAAATGAGGTGTGCAAACTTTCTGGGGATGTATGGCAACATCAAATACATCTGAAAATGGAAAGAATAGAAATATCATGAAAAACTGAGAGTCGAAAACATGCAACTCTGTTGTACGTAAGTACAGACCTGTTGTCTCTGTTTAGATTCGGGTTAGCAGACATGTCGCTTTGTTGTACGTCAGTACAGACCTGTCACCGCTATCTGCTAACTTTAAAAATAAACCTTAAGTCGAACTAAGACACTTTGTTGTATGAGAATACAGACCTGTGTCCGATGTTTGTCTTTTAAAGAAAGTTTGCAAATACCAACAAGTTAGAATTTTTGTCTGTGTGCCTTGATCATAAAAGTATGTCTATGTCTGAGTCACGTAAGATAATTTCCTGATAAATAAAAAAGGCCAAGGGATATTCCGAAATGTAAAATGTTTAACAGGGTAAAATACCAACAATCGGCTAAATGGGTATGTCACGACAAACAATCAAAGGAATTCAAAAAATTCCTAAGTGTGAAAGTTTAAGTACTGAAGGTTAGTATCGGACATCGCTATCTGATTGAACCTCTCTTCGACTATACTCATCAAAATTATGTTGTTTAGTATTAAGCTTAGCTTGTAAATTTGTTTTTATAACTTAAGTCTAGATTAAAATTTTTAGTCAAATTTTATTTTATTTTTACCTTAGTTTAGTTTAATTTTTACTTAGGTAAAAGGTCAAAAGTTACTGAGGGTGCATTCGAAGCTGGATAAAATAAACATTGCGTGAAATATCTGTTGCTTAGGGTAAAAGAGTTGGCATAGTTTATCTGGTTACACAATACCGTAGAAAAAAATTGGAAAAGTTGAACGTATTTCAAAATTTTCGAAATTTTTCTAAGTGTTGGTAATTTCGAATCTAAGACAGACTCGAATGTGAAGTATTTCGAATCTGTCAGTAGACTCGAATCCACATAGACTCGAAGGTAGGTAGTATATATAGGTCAATAGTGAAGTCATTTATTACTTTACTGTTGTCGAATCTATATCCTCGAATCTGTCTGTGACGATCTCGAATCTGTTCTCGAGTCTACCGTATTGCTCCTAAACGACATTTTGTCGACTCTAAGGCTACTGTGTTCGATTCTACACTCATATCTAGGTATAATCAACCGGATTGTACAAGATTTTGGTAGTTTTATACACCATTTAAGGACAAATCGTCGATTTTTGAAGTTTTATTGGTCAAAATTGGGTTTTTGCTAAATAACTAAGTTTGGACCTATAAAAGATCAAATTAAAGACATAAATCAATGATTAGAACCTAGTTGAACTAATGTATGTGATTTACCAAGTTCAAAATGGTTAAAATCTTGGGTTTTTGTTGAAAATTCATATGTCGGCACTTCGAGTCTGTTCATGGACTTTCGAATCTGTTCATAGGTTTCTCGAATCTATCATTAGATTCGAGATGACAATGATATTCGAATCTGTCCATTAGACTCGAATAGGGACTCTTCGAATCTGTCCACTACATTCGAATATGGACACTTCGAATCTGTTCCCTTCGAATCTGTACTCTATTTAATTTCTTTAATTTAAATTTTATTAAACTTGTGGAAATTTAATTGTGTTAGATTTTGTATTTAATAAAGTACAAAATAAAACAAATTTGAATTTAAACAAGTTTATTGATTTTTAATGAGTCTAACAGTTTTATTTATTGTGCAGATATGGCAGTTCGTGCTTTTGTCCCTAAGCACAATATGGTGCTTCATCCGGATCATGACCTCCCTGAGGCGCAGGGATACAGGCAGATGCTAGAATTTCTTGTGGAATCTAGGATAGGATTTGCACTATCTCATAATGTTCAGCTCATATTGCCTTATATCCGTCAATTTTACGATCATCTTCAAGTAGACTGCTCGGTCACTCCGACAGTACTACGAACTCGCATTGCTGGACAACCGCTAGTATTTTCAGCGGATATGCTGCGTCAAGTGTTGCAGCTGGGCACTCAAGAAGAAGAGTCTGGACCGATCGAATTCCCTCTGAACATCAGGCAAGCGGCCTTTCAGAGAATGGGATACAGTCTAGACGTGTCGAAAGTGTCCTATATGAAGAGCGGCTTAATCGGGCAATGGAGATTTCTTGCTCATGTCTTCATGGTATGTTTTGCACCAAAGAAAGCCGGGTTTGACTATATAGTTGCGAAGATCCAGTCTGGGATAGTCGCGATGGTGTACAATCGACCATACAGTTTCTCGGAAATGTTTTTCTCCGAATTTGTTCACCAAATCACCGCTCCTGAAAATCAGTAATTCCTGCTATATCCGCGGTTCATCATGATGTTGATCAGGCACTTCTTGCCAAATCTGCCGCCATCAAATGACGTTCAGAACGTTGCTATTATGGACAAAAGGATATTCGCTGATTGTTCCTCACATCGAGGAAGATTGGCTATTCCGATCGAGCGACCGTTGTTTGGAGCTGTTTTAGACAGGAACTTTGTGGCACCAGATAATGCCAACTGGGCAGGTGAAGTAGAAGTTCAGCCTCAACAGCAACAGCAACAGCAACCGCATCAACAACAACAACAACGACGTGCACAGTCACAAAGGCGAAGACCAAGAGCTACTGCGAGTCAGACTCAGGCGTCTAGGCCTTCCACAAGTCAACAGCCAGAGCCAGAGGTACAGGAAGCAGGGCCTTCAAGTGCCGTTCCAGAATCCGAGCAAATAGCCCAAACCTTGGAAGAAATCTGGGCGTCTGGACCTCATGCCAATGAGGAAATTACTGCAGAGTTAGTTGATCAGTTGTTACAGCCTCCGGAAGGAGCAGAAGATGTGTTTAGACAAGTTGAAGAATATGAACCTGAGCAAACTGGTACTGACGTTTTGTCATCTTCAGCAACTGAGTCAGAAGAGATGGAGGAGGTAGAAGCTGAAGCTCCAGAGTCAATGTCTGCCGATCCTGAAGTTCAAATTGGAACTTATGGTTCGCGACTGATTATCAATGAAGATGGTTCGAGGAGGCGAGAGGCCAGTGAATTGGAGGAATCAGATTTTGAAGACGAAGAGACTCCTCAGTTGGTGACAAGGCAACGGGCCAAACGTCACAGGTTTATGCAGGGGACTTCATCACAGTCCGATGCACAACCTCCGCCTCAAACCCAGACCCAACCCCAAGATACAGCTCCATCATCACCACCTCGCGATGAACCATATATTCCATCGCCATTACTTCCAACTCCGTTACAGTCCATTCCATCAACCTCATCATCATACGCTGACAATCAAAGATTTTTGCGCTTAAAAGATAGAGTTGACTTCCAGGAAATCCAAATCTTTGGGCTAACGAAGACAATCGGTGAGCTTCAGAAGCATAACACAGATATTGATAAGGAGAATGCCGTTTTGAAGAAGATTGTGGAAAAGGTCCAGGAAGAAAACACGGAGTTAAAAACATTTGTTTGTGATCAGTCAGCAGAGATAAGGACGATGCGCTCCCTAATAGAGCAGTTAATGAAAAATTTACAGGCTCAGGGGGAGACGTCGTGCCGTGATCAGCAAGTACAGAGGCCGAGAGATGATGATGATGAAGATAATGAAGACAACCAAGGCAATGATCCCAGCCCTAACAGACAGAATGAGCCAGTAGATTTTTCTGCAGCTCCGACTGCTCAATCTCAGGGGGAGCCTAGTCCAGGAGGAAAAGTAGGAGGAACAGGTGGAGAAGCAAGTTCTTCAAAGACTTTAGATAGCGACATGATAGATGCGCTAAAAGATATTGAAGAAGAGCTGATGGAATTTGATTTTGAAGAGGATATTGAAGAATTAGAAGAATTTGAAGAAGGAGAGTTTATTCCGGAAGAGATAGTTGATTGGCAACCGGAAGATGAAGTAATAGCTGATGAGGATGATGAAGCTGACGAAATAGTTGTACAGCAGAATCCTATCACTGACACTTATATGATAGATGGAGATAGAATGGTTGATATTGACATAGTGAATGCTGCCTTGAATCCTAAGTCATCGACTGAAGAACCAGCAAGAGAGCTAAGTAACGAAGAAAAAAGGAAGCTATGGTTCAGAGCCGAAGAGAAGGAGTTGGCAATAAGGAGATCAATGAAAGTGCCTGGTACAGGGAAGCTATCTGAGCGAATATTAAGTTGGTTCTTTGACAGAGATCTTCAACTTTTTATAATTAAAAGAAAAGACGGGCTTCAGTACTTAAGGCGAACTTTGAAAGCATTCAACACCCTTCCAAAGATTGAAATCACCGCGCTTGCATGGAAAGATCTGATAAATATTGGTGATGATCCTTATGCGAATGTGATTGAAAGAATAATAAGAAAGGAGGGGAGATCGAGGAAGTTTGAACGGTTGAGTCCAAGGGTCGGAAGAAGAGTCGAGGATAAGTCACGTATAGATCCTCTTACAGGCCGACCTTGGATGAGGATTCAGTACAAACCAGTTAAATGCCTGAGGAAGGTACCTCTGAAGAAAATGCCACAGAATGTTTTGCAAAATCTAAAGTGGTGGTATGCTGACACGGAAACTGGGGAAGCAGTTATGGAAGACTTAGAAGAAAAAGTTATTCTTAGAGTCTATGACCCGCTTCACCTGGTAAACCTATCTAAAGAAGACCTGCAGACTTTGTATAACTGTAAGATTTCCAGTGACGCACATATGGATGCTGAAGCAAGTAAGTATGAAAATGTGGTCAAGGTATGCGTTGAAAAAGGTCTGTATGCTGGTAGTGTTTTGAATCAATAATAAACCATGTTCTTAAATCAAATGTGTGAATTATTAGAAGCTATCGTCAAGGGGGAGTCTGTTGGTACATCCCGTGTGACGATAGCAGTCTAAGTTGTCTTACATTGTGATTTAGCATATGTTTGGTATATATATTATGTATGATTGATTTTTATCAGTGTTTGTATGTTTGAACTTGATGTAACGTATTACAAGAAGTTCAAACATAAAGCTCAAAGATAAAATCAGTCATAAGGTAATATCATAAGTTTCAAACACTTAGTTGTTTATGTAAAAGGCTAGATTCGAATCACTTAAGGGGATACATTCGAATCTGAGATAGATTCGAATGAGACCATAGATTCGAAAATAGGTTAGATTCGAATCTGTCAGATGGACAGATTCGAATGGGCCTTAGGCCAGATTCGAGGTTGGCCCACAACAGTCTCGAATCAGGGTCTATAATTAGGGATAGACTCGAATGATTAGCAGACTTTTTGCAGAATTCGTGAGGAATTGAGCATTAAGCGATCTCGAGTTTATCAGCTAGGTGAGTCCCGTTTCGGAGAGAATTAGTACGTAGGATCGTTCGTGTGTCGTTCGTTCAGCGTCTAATAGTCTCCGTGTTCCGTTGGTTGAGAGTTGTCCGTCTGACCGTCAACGAGGATTCCGCACTCGTTCACGGATCCGCGTCTAGATAGATCTTGCAGTGGTAGACCTTACATATTCCTTAAACAATTTACCCAATTTGAATTAAGGCTAAGATCCATATTTTCGATTCGTTTTATGAAAAGGGTCGCCGTAATCACGCCACGAATTTATTTTAGGTGGACAAACTCTTGTCGATTTCAATCTCTATGAAATTCCTAGATCTTTTGAGATTCATTGAATCTTATCAATGGCATGTTAATCTCGGTTATGCTCAACTACTATCCGTGACTGGTTGCCAAGGATCACGGACAAGATGGTGAATTTAACCATGCAAAACTGCGTAAGACCCGGCACGGATCAGTCCGGGAATCGCGTCTGGACACCATCCTATCAAAAGTCATCGGTAGCTCCATTGAACGCACAGCGAAGCGGAGGAGGTAGGTCAGCGCGAAGCTGTTAAAAACCTACTCCTTTAGGGAAGCAGAGCGACCCGCCTTATACCTCGTTTATAGTTTGTTCACTATGGGTGAGCCGATTTATCAATTGACTGACGATGTAATTAGATTTAAATGATATATATATATATAAAATCAATAATACATATATAAATTTCTTTTAAATCTTAGGGGTTTAATTTTAAACTTTTAAAATTAAAGGGTCTATTTTAAACATTTTAAAATTCAGGGTATATTTTAAACAATTTAAAATATTAGGGTTTAAATTAATATTTATATTTTATATATATATATTTCGGTTTCAATATTTAAATAAAATAAGAAACATTTAATTATTAAATATATATATTAAATCCGAAACCTATATATATAACCATATAAATCCTCAAAATTTAAACCTAGGATAATACAAGTTTATCCGAATAAATTATGATATTCTAAAACATTTAGGATAAGCACTTAATTTAAATTAAGGTAATTTCTAGATAAATAGGATTTAGGATAAACCTAGAAAATCAAGCTTATCTCTAAGGCATTTTTATATAAAACCCCAAAAATCAAACCCTTAATTAAATTAATAAAATCCTAAATTAATAAAATAATAATTTATTTAATATTTCAGATTTATCCATTTAAAACCTTTTAAAAATCCGAAAATTTGAAGATAAATATGAAAAACAATTTTCAAAATTTAGACAATTAGTTTAATATTTAAAAACTATTTTAAAAATTAAAAAATTATCAAAAAAACGAATTTTACTCCAAAAATTTCGAAAAAATAATTTTTAATTAATTTTTCGGATTTATTTAATATTTAAAAATTAATTTGAAGTTTAAACAATTTAATTTAAAATTAAAAACACCATTAAAATTAAATCAAAATTCCGAAAATTAATCAAAACAAATTTTGAAATTTAAGAACAAGATTATCATCTCAAAATTAGTGCAAAGCTCGTTAGGTTGACCGCTCTGATACCACTATTGGGTTTCCTATACCCTTGCTAGGTTAAATTAAAACTTTGCGGAAAATTAAATAACCTTACTATGCAAGAATATAAAACCTTAAGGATCTAACCAAACAACCTAAGCAACTAATTATTAAAATAAAGAGATGAATAAGAAAAACTAACCTTGAGAAAATTCGCAATTTTCTCCACGAAGAACGATTGCACGAACAGCCTCTGAATCGAGTAACAAGCGTCTAAAGCAAGATCGCTTCTAGTGTTCACACCCAATGAACAAAAGAAAAGATAATTATAACTTTTCTAAGCTCAGATCTCGGAGTCCCAAAAACTGGTATCCCTTGTGATTGTTAGAGAACTTAGAATTGAATTAGCGAGGAATGAAGCAGGCAGGGGGCTGCCTATTTATAGGTTTTAGAAACCTACAAATTTTTTATCCCAAATCCATGTGGGATGGATTGGTGGCCGGCCCCCCTATTAGGGTTTAGGGGGTGCCCTGTTGACTATCAACTAATTGCAGTTTAGCCCCTGTACTTCCTCAATTAATTCTATTAGCTTCCGGTTAATTTATTAACTATTAATAAATTAACAAACTAACCCATTAATCAAATATAATCAATTATTTAGTTTCTAATTAATTTATTAAACATAATAAATTAACAAACTAATTAACATTATATATTTAATTTAATCATCTTCTCTTTACAATTCATTGCGTACACCCAAAAAGGATCCATCCTGATAACAATATGTTTACAAATAATTGTGACTTGGACACTAATTCCAACAGAATATCGTAGACATACTTCGTCTGATGGATAAACATACCCTCCTTTCTCTGTTCAACTTGCAAACCCAGAAAGAAGTTCAACTCCCCCATAGCACTCATCTCGAACTTTGACTTCATCACCTTCTCGAAATCTTTGCACATCTGCTCGTCTGATGACCCGAAAATGATGTCATCCACGTACACTTGTACCAAGATAAAATGTTCTCCCTTCCTCTTCACGAACAATGTACTATCAATTCTCCCTCTTTCAAACCCGTTGTCCATAAGATGAGTTGATAACGTCTCATACCATGCCCTTGGTGCCTGATGCAATCCATACAGAGCCTTATCCAGTCGATACACTCTGTCAGGAAAGTTCGGATCAGTGAACCAGACGGTTGTTTGACGTACACCAGTTCCTTCACCTTTCCATACAAAAAGGCACTCTTTACATCTAGTTGATAGACTTTAAATCCTTTGAAGGATGCAAAGGCCAGAAACAAACGGATTGCCTCAAGCCTCGCCACTGGCGCAAACACTTCGTTGTAATCGATTCCTTCTTCTTGGTTGAAACCCTTTACGACAAGTCTTGCCTTGTTGCGATTACAATACCCCGATCATCTCTCTTGCACTTAAAAACCCACTTGGTTCCTATAACAACTTCTCCTCGAGGTAACGGCACTAACTCCCACACTTCCAGCTTCCTGAATTTTGACAGTTCTTCTTACATCGCTTCAACCCAAGAGTTGTCTTTCAGTGTCATTTGCACATTCTTCGGCTCTACTTGTGAGATAAAACACGAATAAAGGCAAGTTTGAAAAGCCTCGGAGTCATTAATCATCGACAACAGCACTGTGTTGTTATTCAAACTACTCCTAGTTCTCACACCAGCGTTCGGATTTCCTATGATACTTTCAACCGGATGATCCTTATTTATTCTAGATGTTTCAATCTCATAGACCCTAAGATTATCTCCTAAGTTTGATCATATTTCACCTAACGGGGGAACGACTTCAGACGTCACATTCTCTTCTTCATGATCACTGTCTTCAGAATTTGAAGTATTAGTCTGATTCTCGTTTGTAGGTAACTCATGATCATTCTCTGCTGGAGACCAATTTTCTGTCGGCGTAGGTTCAGAAGTTGATGGAATGCTTGCTTTTTGAAAACTTTGACCTTCGTCATTCAAATTTAATGATGATAAGTCTTCTTCAATTGAACCTGCATTTCCATCCAAAGGAATGTTAAATTATTCAAACAATTTGTCATAATCAAATAACCATTCCAGACCAGTTTGGGGTTCATGTGTATAACTTGTTACATCGATGTTATACACAATTTCTACCGTACTGTTAGTTTTGTTAAAAACCCTTTTGTTTGGTGAGTTAGGCACATAACCTAGGAAATAACCTTCGTCAGCCTTTTCACCAAACTTAGGTTGATGTTTTGTTTTCATTAAAGTACACGGTACCCCAAACGGTTTGAAGCCAGTTAAATTGGGTGGTCTTGTTTTCAAAACTTCATAACAGGTTTTGTTCAGTGATTTGACAGTAAGAACCCGGTTTAAAACATGACAAGCGGTATTCACTGCCTCCCCCCAAAACATGGTAGGAAGCTTTGAATCCGAGAGCATGGTCCTTGCTGCCTCAATCAAAGTCCTGTTCTTCCGTTCTGCCACCCCATTTTGTTGTGGCTCATATGGTGCACTAAATTGATGCACTATGCCTTTAGATAGGCAATATACACCAATTACTGTGTTTTTGAACTCTGTTCCATTATCACTCCTTATACGTTTTACCCTCGTCCCATAGGATTTTTCGACTTGGTCTAAGAACCCAATCAACTTTGCAGCTGTCTCGTCCTTCGTACCTAAAAAGAAAACCCATGAAAATCGTGAGTAATCCGTCTGTGATAACTAAACAGTACCAACTACCACCTATACTTCTTTTGTTGATAGGTCCAAATAGGTCCATATGCAACAAATCGAAAGTGGAAGCTATTGAGTTCTGAGTCTTAGACTTGTGTGACTTTTTGTGTTGTTTGCCTTTCTTGCATTGTACACACTTGTCTTCAAACTGAAAACTCTTCATCGGGACAACTTGCACCAGACCACGTTTAGTGATGTAGTTCATCTTCGTTAGGTGCAAGTGTGTCATGCGTATCTGCCATAAGACTGATTCAGTCTCTGAAGCTTTAGATAACAGACAGATTGTTCCCATCGATGAATCGGAGATGTTCATGTCCAGCATGTACAAATCATTCTTCCTTGGGGCACTCATCATAATCCACTCTTCAGGAATTTTGAATCCCGGCTTCAGCACTAACGCTTCAGTATCAGTAAACAAGATTGAATTTTTCTTATCACACATCTGAGAGACACTGATGAGATTGTGAGCAAGTCTATCAACATGATATACTTGATCAAGTGTGATAGTCCCATTAGTAATCAATCATGTTCCAGTGATATTTCCTCCATTGTTCCCGGCAAATGATACGAATCCCTTGTTCCCTCCCTTGAAGTTTGTGAGTAGACTTCTTTCCCCAGTCATGTGTCTAGAGCAACCACTGTCGACGAACCACTTGTTGTTGAGACCTGTAGTTAACTCTTGCACATGAAAGAAAACAAGTTAGTTATCACGGGGAACCCAAGCCATGACTGACTTGGTAATACCGTTCTCATCCACATACGTGAACTCCTTCGAATACCCATCTCTCCTTTCAGGTGACTTCGGTGTTTGATTGAGAACCTGTTGTGGTGCAGAGTGATTTAATTTCACTCTTGGCCTTTGGTTAGAAATTTGCTGTGGAGCCCTCGAATAATTTCTATTATAGGGCATTTCAGATTGATATCCCTGGGCTCTACCTGGTGTTTGATGTCTTACAGGAGTGTGAGACCTAACCGGAGTGTAAGCTCTTCTAGGTGTTGTACCCCTATAAACTTGTTGAGGTCCTGACTTAGATTAATTAGGGACTCTATTCGGTGAGTTAGTCCTAAGCACTTCATTTGGTCTAACCGACACAGGTACTTGTCTAACAGCAATCTTAGGTGTGGCATTCACAATCTTCTCATTGTTTTGAGAACCACTTGTGCTTGCTACACTTGATGAGGGTTTATGTTGCTCAGGCTTTCCAACACTAGGTGTAGAGTCTACCTTCTTATATGGAAGTTAGATGCAACATGTCCTCTTTCATGACATCTAAAACAAGAAATCTTGTCAACCAACTTCTTATGTGTGCCCTTTGACTTTGGTGTCTCACTAATGTCAGTTTCGTTCTTTTCAACTACCGTGACTATTTCCTCTTTCTGATGATGAACTTCAGATTTAGCTTCTCCTAGAATTTTGTCACTAGAAGACTGCACAAACTTGACTTTCTTAATCGTAACGTTATTATTAGTCACCTTAGTTGATTTATCCTTATCCGATTCAGATACTGTTTCAGTTGCTACCTCTGATTCAACTGGTTTATCAATTTTATCCTGAAGTTGAGGCACATAGTTATCGTTAAAAGGTGGAGGACTCTCTTTATAACCTAAACCTACTGGTTTCTTAGATTGACGTTGTGCATCTAAGATTTTCCCTAGATTCAGAGAAGAGTTCCTAGACTTTTCTAACTTACTATTTACCTCTGCAACCTTAACCTTAGATTCAGCTAGCTCTACCTCTTTAATAGTAAGTTCTTTGGTTAAAGCCTCAACATGCTCATACATAAGCTCTATCCTGACACACTGCTCACTTAGTTTGTCTTTTAGAACTATTACATCTTGAGCATCTGCTTTCAGCTTATTCCTAGGATCTTCTTTGATATCTAGGAGGCTAGCATTATCTGATTTTAAGGATTCTATTTGAGCAGTTAAATTACTATGTGCTTCCAGCACTAAGTTTAATCTATCATTAGAAGTGGCACATAAAACACATAAATCACGGAATGTAGAAAAGTTCAAAATTACATTTGTATGATTTGATTCCACGTTTGCCATTTGTGCAGCAAACTCCAGAATAGTCTGATTGTCTGACTGTTCCACCAACACAGTACTTGTATCATTCTGTTCTCTGTCCTCTGTTACTTCCTCTGCTCTGACATCCCCAGTCTCTGTTACTTCAGCCATGAAGGCTCTAGCATTAGACTCTGGATGTGAACTCCAATCATACGTCCCATCAAGCTGTCTGTTCGATGATACGTTGGTTAACAGACCAATGATGTTCGCTTGATTACCCGAACTACCAGGCTGATATCTCCCCTGAGATTGACTCTGATAGTTCTCAACTTTGGGTCTTTGACACTCTCGAGCAAAGTGTCCTAATTTCTGGCAGTTATAGCACTTAACTTTGGATTTGTCGAACCCAATCTTATTGTTGCTAACGTTCAGATTTCTGCCTGTTCGCTTTATGAATCTTTTGACCCTTTGAGTCACCATGGCCAGTTGCCACTGAAGATCCATTTCTTCCAAATCATCAGGATCCACCTGATAATAGTCCTCTTCCCATAACGCAGGATCGTTGATTTTTCCTTGTACACAATTTCCATATGCGGCAACAAACGAAGCCAAAAGATTCAGATGAGTCTCTGCTGATTGTGCACTCATAGGCATCTTTGTGTACTGTTGAGAAGTAGATGCTGAATGAGTCGGTTTCTCTTCCGGTTTAGAATACCCTAAGAAGCCCGACTACTTGTGTCTTCTACGTCCACTGGAATAGACGTTTCGCCCGTGAAGAATGTTGTAGGTGTTTTCAGTTCATTCTCGACAGAAGGTTTTGACTTTCCAAAATACATGTCTGGATCTTGAACCTGATCATATTCCCTTTCCTTCTTGAGTAACTGAAAGTTATAAGCCCTCAGCGTGCCAATGACTCCTTCAAGCGTAAGAGTTCCGTATTTTTCTTCATCATGCTTTATGAGCGCTACGTACATCTCCCATTTCCTGTTAAAGCATCAAGAAGTTTTTCAATCTTCTCAAGTTCACGATACTCGACATCGTGATTATCCAACTCTGTCAATAAGTGGTAGAACCTTGTGATTGTCTCATCCAGCTTTTCGTTTTTCAATGCTTTGAAAATAGCGAACTGTTGCTTAAGCATCTCGGTCCTTCCTTTCCTAACCCTCGGATTTCCCTCACACCTTTTCTCGAGTGCATCCCACAGCTCTTTAGCTGTACGATGATTCCTAAATGTGTGCAGAATGTCCTGAGGTAGTGCCATGCGAATAATGGAAAACACTCTGTTCTCTGCCTCATATAGTTTCTTGTCATCATCTTTCATCTTCTAATATGTAAGGACTCTCTGACGACCCTCAAACTCCTGAGTAGGCGGAATGTATCCCTCGTCGATACAGATCCACATCCGCATCTCATTGAAACGAGAAAAATCGGCAAACCTATCCTTCCACCAGTAGTAGTCTTCCAACCTCATCAGCTTAGGTGGAGAATTTGTCTTACCAACCTCATGGTCCATTTGATAAACTTTTGCAAACTAGTTATTATTTTATACTTTTTGAATTAGAACTTAATTAATTTAATTTGAAATTAATTTAAATTAACCCTTTCGAACTTAAGTAAGTTCGAATTTGATTAATATTAAATTCGTTTGAAATTAAATTCGAATTTCAATATGTTCGAATCCAACAAATTCGAAATTCTGACAAGTTCGAGGTTCCTGACAAATTCGAATATATGACAAATTTAAATGCTAGCAAATTCGAATCTCAGCCAAATTCGAATGAAACCCTAAAATAAATTCGAGAGGAGCGTATTTTCTGACAAGTTTGAATTTCTGACAAATTCGAACAAACCCTAATACCCCACCCCCTATGTTCGAGCACCGCAAGTTCGAAAAACGGCCAAAAATTTGATTTTTTCAAGTTTTCAGTTTAAACCAAAATTTTTAAGTCTACAAATACTGATTTCGACCAAAAAGGTGAACTAATGCAAACTTTTCTCCGTTATCTTGCGTGTAAAACTCGAAAAAACTAACCAAAAAGTGATTTTTCCGTCCAAAAACGCCAAGAAACCACGGATGTTGTTTATGAACACGAAGAACACCAAGAACACCCTTATGGCTCTGATACCACTTGTAAGGTCGCCTACCTACGGATCCTATCTTGAAGTGACGCCGTCCAACGAGTGCGGAATCCTCGTTAGCAGTTTGATGGATAGACCACACACACAGAAACCGGAGACACACACGATGATAGACGAACACTATAACGTCCCGACACGTGATTCTCTCAAAGAACAAACACAAAATCGCCTTGCAAGTTCGAGATCGCCTCTGCCTTAATCACTGAATTAGTTTAGCAAAAGTTGTTAATTTAAACGAATTAACACCTAATTATAACACCTGATTCGAACTTGCTCTGGGCAAGTTCGACCAAGCCCAAGGCCCTTCGAACTTGTCCTCAATAAGTTCGAAACAGTTATTTTGAACCTATGTTTGAATTACTAAAAAAAGACCAATATCTGATGATGATGATTATTATTATTATTATTATTATTATTATTTTTATTGTTATTATTATTGTTATTATTATTATTATTATTATTTACCTTTTTTCGAAAATAAACCCAATAACTCTATATGAAATTACCGGCCCACTTTCTTCAATTAAATTATATGTGGTGCTGTTACTAAACAAGGAAACAGGAAGCAAATAAAGAAGGGTCCCAAAACCATATAAGTCAAACCCAGTCCCTTTTCCTTTTTTATTCTTTCTGTTCTGTGTGACAAGGAGCAGAATCACAGAGACGAATGGACAGACACCGGCAGCAGGTTGCTGCCACTCGCCACCGGCCAGACTCACGGCGTCGCCATCGCCGGTTACCGGCCGCCGTCTAGCCACCCTTAACACACTCACACACCCATTCTTTGATTTCTATATCATTTTCAATCTTAACTTAAATTTTATAATCCTTGAAACCAACTCCAATGATCCCAAACTCAAGGTAAATCCCTAGAATCATAAAATAAATCTATTTCTAACTTTATTTTTGATAATGATTGATGTTTTAATGGTTACATGTTCAAAAATATAAACTTGATATAATACTCCATTAATGCAGGTATATGGTTTCTTTAATAAAAAAATGGTGAAATGGGTGAGCAAGAGGGGGTTCATTTCAGATTATTAACTTGTTAGTAATCGTATCTTAAGAATTCTAGTATAGAGGGAAAAAAATACATACGGGAATTGAAGAACTGGGTTGGACTTGTACCTTAAGAAAATTGAAGAAGGTGAAGATGAAAGCTTGAAGATGATAATGAAAATTGTAGTTTCATTTCACTCAAAACTCCAATAAATTCATTTTACCCATGCAAGTTGGTTGTATGGATTTGAATGCAAATAAAAAAAAGAGATGGAGAAACATTGAAATAGAGAGTCAAATGACTCAAATGGTGCATGGGTCTAAAAGAAAACATGGGTGTGCATAGAGTGTAACCCTCTTAAGGGTGAAATTTCTTTGTCTTAAAAGTCAACAAGGAAACAACAATAATCTACCCATTTAAATGGTAAAATTAGACAACAAACTTTAGGTTGTTGATTTTCAACGAGAATTTACGTATAGTTTGATTTTAATTTTAAAGTATAATTTCATCATTATTTGGTTATTTGATGTTTAGTCTCATATTTCAAGAGTAGATTTTGTCTTTAACAATTATAATCGGTTGACTCGTCAACTCTCGCATGTTAAACATTTATATAAAATATGTGTGTTACAGAAACCCCGGAGGCATCCCACACCTACTGCCTCCTCTATCATTATATTTGTAGTGTTTGTATTTTCTACTTAGTGTATCTTGTAGTTAAGTAGTCTAGAAAATTTTTCAGGAAAACCCCGACCCTATGTTGTAAAAGATTATGTATCAAGCTATTTTTAATGAAAATTAAGTTTAACTATAAATCTGTGTTTGATGATATGTAGTATGACTATCTGCCTTAGTAAATTCAAACCCATAGACTTATCTTCTTACACCGTGTTAATTTTCTCTGAACTTCAAGATCATGGCACCACGAAGGATGAACACAGAGGAGATTAAGCGGCTAGTGGCTCAAAGAGTAGCTAACGCAATTGCAACCCTAGAGAGCAACCGCCACAATGGTTTGGGGGAGCACTGGAGTTGCTGGAGGGGCGGAAAATAACCCGCGGGGTTGTAGCATCAAAAGTTTCTTAAGCTGCCAACCCAGTTATTTCAATGGTACGGAAGGTGTTGTTGGTCTTACAAGCTGGTTCGAGAAATTGGAATCCATTATCCGGGTCAGCAACTACACAGAAGACACAAAAAAAAGTGAAGTTCTCACACACTGCTACGTTCAGTTAGTAGGCATTGATGTGGCCTATCAATTCCTGTGGGTAGAGTTGAAATAGATGATGACTGATAAGTACTACCCAAGAAACAAACTCTAAAAGATGGAAGCTGAGTTTCGGAACTTGTCCATGAAGGGGACGGACATCACAGGATACACCAACCGATTCCATGAGCTGAGCCTCCTATGTCCCGGGATGGTTACCCCGGAATACAAGAGGGTTAAACGATACATTTAGGGACTCTCCCCCCAGATCCAAGGGAATGTAACCTCCTCCAACCCAACGACAATCCAAAATTCCATCCGAATGACACACAATTTGATGGAGCAGGTAGTACGCCAAGGGGCGGCGGCTGCAAAGAGTTCAGACAACAAGCAGAAATGGGAAGACCGTTCGGGAAAGAATTCGGGGAACAAACAGAAGAAGCAAGAGACAATCAAGGCCTACGTAGCTGGTCTGAGTCAAAGAAAAGCTACACTGGTTTAAACCTTATTGCAGCAAGTGCAATTACCATCACAACGGCCAGTGTACAAATCCCTATGGTAAGTGCAAAAGGCAAGGTCACCTGACCAAGGATTGCAGAGTTTCCAACTCCGGCACCAACAACGGGTCTCAAAAAGGGTGCTTTGAATACAGGAACATGGGGCACTACGAAAAAGACTGTACGAAATTGAAGAATGTCGGAGGAGCTTAGGGAAGAGCTTTTGTTATGGGAAGTGGAGAAGCGAGGCAGAATCCCCACGTGGTCAAGGATACGTTCCTTCTCAACAACTCTTATGCATTCATACTATTTGATACTGGAGCTTATACGAGCTTTATATCCACTAAGTTTAGTAACCAGATAAATGCCACTCTTACCCCATTAAGTGCCACTTATGCTATAGAGGTTGCTGACGGTAAGACACTTAAAACAAATAATATAATTCGAGGATGCTCCTTAGAATTAGTAGGTCAACTTTTTGAAATAGACTTGTTGCGCGTCAAACTGGGGAGTTTTGACATGATTATAGTCATGGGTTGGTCATCGAGAAACCATGCAGAAATTGTGTGCGACAAGAAGACGGTGCGCATAACATTGGCCAATAAGAAGATCCTAACCGTCCAAGGAGAAAGTAGAAACACTAAAGTAAGCATCATCTCCAGCCTTTGGACCCTGAAGTGTCTGCGAAAGGGTTGTCAAGCGATCTTAGTCCACATGACGGAGAAGGAGCCGAAGGAGAAGCGGCTCGAGGATATTCCTATAATCTGTGTATGAATACGATAACCGACTTATCCAGCATTGGCCTGCACACGCGATTCATGAGATCCATGAACGCCGCTGGTGCATTTTTCAGACCGAAAGGCATTACGAGAAATTCGTAATGGCCATATCTCGTTCGGAAAGCTGTCTTTGGGATATCCTCATGTTTGACTTTTAGCTGATGATACCCAAAACGAAGATCAATTTTGGAGAGATAACTTGCTCCCTAGAGCTGATCAAATAAATCATCGATTCTGGGCAGAGGATACTTATTCTTGATGGTGACTTTGTTCAACTCGCGATAGTCGATGCACATACGGAGAGTTCTGTCTTTCTTTTTAACGAACAAGACAGGTGCACCCCACGGAGATGAACTAGGTCAGATAAATCCTTTCTCTAAAAGATCTTGCAATTGATTTGACACTTCCTGCATCTCTACAGGCGCAAGTCTGTAAGGATCTTTGGCAATTGGAGCCGCACCAGGGACTAAGTCAATGCCGAATTCGACTAGACATTTTGGTGGCACTACAGAGATATCATCTGGGAATACGTCTGGGAACTCACAGACGATCAGAATATCAGAAATAGATTTCTGGCTGGCTTCGGAGACAGATTCAGGCAAAACATAGCACAAATAGGATTCGTGACCCTTAGACAGATATTTATGAGCTTTTTCAACAGAAATGAAGCAGTGAGCACCTTTTCGCTTGTCGCCTTTGCTTTCTTACACTCGGCCGTCTGAAGACTTGATCCTGATGATTTGGTAGTTGCAAACGATCGTAGCTTCATTGTTCGTTAACCAGTCCATGCCGATAATGACATCAAACTCTTTCAATGGAATCAGAATAAGATCGAGATTGAAAACAATGTTATCGACAAGTAGAGTGCAATTACGATATACCGAATCAGCCATAACATAACTATTACTGGCCGACTCTATATCAAGTAGAATGGGAAGCTTTGAAGAAAACTTAGACAGTCTTTGAGCAAAAGCAGTCGAGACGTATGAACGACTTGTACCGGAATATAATAGTACGCGCGCAGGTATTGAATTTAGTAAGAACGTACCGGTAACCACATCAGGGGTTTCCTTTGCTTCCTCCGCTATTATCTGAGATGCACGGGTCCTTGCAGTTGGAGTTGCGGCTGGGCTTTTCATCGTGGAACCTCCAGCTGATGACTGTGATTGACCTTGGCGTCCGCTCTGACACTGATACATAAAGTGTCCACGCTTCCCACACTTTGCACATCCAAGACCCCGTAGGGGACATTCTTCACTACTATGGCCAATCTTGCTACACACATAGCAAGTAACGTCGTCTGGATTACACAGCCCCATGTGTGATTTCCTGCATCTTTTGCAGAATCGCGGTTCGTTCGTGAGAGAATAGGCTTGAGCTTTCTGAGGTGAGCTATACTCTGAGATTGCTAAGGTTGCTGGGACTGTGATTTGTTGGGCTTAAAGAATTTGCCGAATCTCTGCTTCTTTGGGGGAGAAGGACATGTCGGGTTCGTCAGTGGAGCATAGAGTTGATCGTCGTACTCTAGATATCCCCTCTCTATCTGTCTTGCTGCTTCAACCATTTCCAGATAACTTTTATACCTCATCGCGTTCATTGGGTGTCTGTACCTCGGGTTAAGCCCTCCGCGAAATCTATTCATCTTTCTTTCCTCTGTAGCTACTTGATATGAAGAATAGCCACAGAGCCGCGAGAATTCGTGCTCATACTCGTCAACAGTCTTGGTTCTTGAGTTAGTTGCATCAGTTGGACCTCCATTTGGTCTTGTTGGTCAACTGGACAATACTTCGCGTTAAACATGTCAAGGAATTGATCCCACTCTAAAGTCTGAATAACCTCTTCTCCATAAATACTTCTTTGAGTCTTCCACCAAGCACGGGCAGCGCCAATGAATAAAGCAGAAGCATAACTCACTTTCTTGGATTCTAAGCAGTCAGAAATTCTGAAGATTTCTTCAGTGTGGCTTATCCAATCCAGGACTGTACCCTCAAAGTTCACGGCACCACTTGCTTTAAAATCTTTAAATTTACAGTCTTTCGGCTATGCAATTTGGGTATCAGGGTTCGATTTATCAGAATCAGACTCATCATTTTGGGCTTGTTTTTCTTTTCTCTTATTCTTTTTATCAGCACGTCTTTTTGCTTCCGCCTCATCCCTAGCCTGAAGCTGTTTTTGCATATTCTTGTTTTGTTGTTCAGAGTGTTGGGATAATAGTTATTGTACCATTTCAAACATCTGTTGGGGAGTCATGTTGTTGGGAATATCACCTGATCCTGACATCTTTACTGAAAATTAAAATCATTTAACTATCAGTTTATAGACTTAGAACTATGTACCCTTATTCCCATCCTAAGAGTCTGTACATCCTATCTCAGTTCAAACCACTTAGATGATTGATACATATGTATTGCTTCAGTATGAGACCAAGTATTACTCACGTAATACTTGATTCACTTAAAAATATGGGCTCTGATACCATCCTGTGAAGACCACCTCTCACGGGGCAGCCGTCAGCGTCTAGGTCCCACACTTATGCAATACGATATCAATCATAACTAAGATAGAGTAATTAAGTTGCAGAATTATAAGTTACAGTACAATTATTAGGATTAAGTTTAGTACAATTTTAGTACGAATTACAGTTTTCAAATTAAACTTATAATTTGATGATCTAAATAATTAATAAAAATTATTTAACTTAATTAAAATAAATTTCATTACTTAATTAAATTACAATACAAATAATGTAATTAAATTACATTATTGGATCAAATACAGAAATTAAAGTCAGACCAAAAGCTAGGTTGTTACAGAATTTTGGCTAAGAGAAGTGAAATTTCTCGGTCATGTGATAAACAGTAAATGAATCCAAGTCGACCCTACGAAAATCGAAGCCATCAAGAATTGGGCAAATCCTAGAACCCCCACGGAGATACGACAGTTCCTAGGTCTTGATGGGTATTATAGGTGATTTATCGAAAACTTCATTAAGATCACCGGATCTATAAAAGAACTGACCCGAAAGGATGTTTAGTATGATTAGGGCAAAAGTTGTGCAATGCGCCTATTTTGTTCTTATCCGAAGGGAGCAAGAATTTTGTAGTTTAAAGTGATGTTTCACACAATGGGTTGGGATGTGTGTTGATGCAAAGAGATAAGGTCTTAGCATATGATTCACGACAACTTAAGGTTCACGAGGTGAATTACACAATGCATGACTTAGAGCTGGGAGCAATAGTTTTTTCCCTCAAAATTTGGAGACATTACTTGTACGGTACAAAGTGTACGGTATTCACGGATCATAAGAGCCTCCAACACATCTTGAACCAGAAAGAATTGAATATGAGACAGCACCGTTGGATGGAGCTATTAAGTGATTATGATTGTGAGATTCGATATCAAATGGGGAAAGCTAATGTGGTTGCAGACGCCCTGAGTCGAAAGGAATGAGCCAAGCCGGTAAGAGTACGAGCCCTAGTCATGACCATTCAGCCAAACCTTCCTTCCTTAATTCATGATGCGCAAATGGAAGATGTCAAGGAGGAAAATGTGAAGAATGAAGCCCTGAGGGGCATGGATAAACAGTTTGAGATAAGGACTAATGGGAATCGGTACTTCATGAATAGAATCTGGTTACCAAGCTTTGGCGGGGTAAGAAAGTTAGTCATAGATGAAGGACACAAGTCAAGGTATGTTGTTCACCCCAAATCTGATAAGATGTATCATGACCTCAAGGAGCTGTACTGGGATAGTCAAGTCACTGGCCCAGAAATCATACTCGAGACCACCGAAAAGTTAGTGCAGATACGGAATCGGTTAAAAGCTGCTCGAAATCGTCAGAAGAGCTATGCAGACGTGAGGAGAAAGTCTCTGAAGTTCCAAGTGGGAGAAAGAGTACTGCTAAAAGTCTCGCCATGGAAGGGCGTGATATGATTTGGGAAACGAGGAAAACCTGAATCCTCGTTATATTGGGTCGTTCAAAGTTTTAAAGAGAATTGGTCTAGTAGCTTATCGTTAAGACCTACCACCAGAGCTTAGCAGCGTGCACAACACCTTCCATGTATCAAACCTAAAAAAGTGTTTCTCAGATGAAACGCTCGTTATTCACTTGGAAGAGATTCAGCTTGATGATAAACTTCGTCTTGATGACAGAGGTGAAAAGATTGAAGCACAGTCGCATTTCCAATGTCAAATTCAGATGGAATTCCAGCGTGGTCCAGAATTCACTTGGGAACACGAAGACCATATCAAGCAGAAGTACCCTCACCTCTTCTCAAGTAACAAGACCCCCGAGGAAACAAGATAAAATTCGAGATGAAATTCCCTTAACAGGGAAGAGTGTAACAACCGGCACAAATCAGGTTAGCATCTGCTACTTAATCAATATTCATTAGTATCTAATCAAGTGACTAACAAGTTCATAAGGAAATTCCCTACAGACAGAAACAATTTCATCGGTGTGATCCGATGTAGGGGTGTTATATGCGGACCAAATACCCGAACCGAACCGGAACCGGTCTCGAATAGCACCGATCGTAAAGTAATGGTCCGGTCCTCGAGTTTAGATTTTAGCCAAATTCGGTTTCGGTCCTAACCGAGTTCGGTCCGATAACACCCCTAACCTTCTAAATGGAGTAAGTTTTTGAGTTTTTGTACACCAAATACCCGAACCGAACCGGTACCGGTCCCGAATAGCACCGATTGTAAAGTAATGGTCCGGTCCTCGGGTTTAGATTTTAGCCAAATTCGTGTTCGGTCCTAACCGGGTTCGGTCCCAATAACACCCCTAATCCGATGAAACGACAAAGTAATTAATCCAATCAAATTACGATATGATAAATTAAATTAACTAGGTTGCATAATTTAATTAAGATTAGTAACATTGATCATGCATTAACAATTTTTCATAACTTAATTATGCAAGACAAAAACAATTTCATTAAACTAGTGTATTTCATAAGTATTTATAAAATTACATAAAAAGGAAAACACAAGAATACATTTTAAATACTTTTATACAAAAAAAATATAAAATCCACATAAATACCTCACATGGCCAGCCATATAGGGTGGTACACACCCCAATTAACTTTCAATTTTATATTATAAAGGCCTTGCACAACCACCATCAACTTTATTTCACCTCACTTTGCAAAGATGTGCACTCAACCTCCATCTTTCTCATCATTTCACCACATTTATTCATCTATAAATAGAGAGAAATTCTCTCATTTATTTCACACTTTCAAAGATCAAAAATCACTCTCTTTTCTCCTCTCTTGAATCCGGCCATAGCCAACACAACCAAAGTTGTTTTCTTTCTTTGTTCTTCAAGAAATTCAAGTGGTTTTTGAGGTGAACTAGTTCAAGAACATTTCTCCTACTCATTTGCATTCTTTTAGTTCATCAAATTAAGTAAAAACTACTCTATTACTTCTTTTATTTATAAGTCTTGCATAATATATATAAACACCAACACCAACAAGTGCATCAAAAACCAAGTTTATGAACAACTAGATTTTATTTTTAAGTTGTTACTACAAATGTGTTTATAAAAGTATAAACACATAATGTAGGCATAAATATTATGAAAAAACAATGTTCATAAATGTGTTTCATAACCTTTTATACATGTAATTTTTGAATAAACAACAAGAATCACAAGTTGTTGCAAGGTTGTGAAATTCGGATTTTTCGGCAGCAACATTACATCAACTTTGAATATTCATAACTAACTGAAAACTTAACGAAATGAGTAGATTCTTGTTCCAGAATTTAGATCTATGTCTTAAATAAACATATGGAAGTTTTCATAATTTAACTCGGAGTTTTGAACCCCTAAATATTGTTTGGGAACTTAAAAGTCTAACAGTTCATTTATGGCCAACATGGGGGTTTTAACAAACCTTTTTCCCTAACCTAAACACCTCGAAAAATGACCGTTTTATCTTGAAAAATTCCTTATATATAGTAGTTTTATGTTTATAAATATCAAAGCCCAAATCGTTTAGGAGCTTGGTTAAAAACAACCTCAAAGTAGGCTGAAAAACCTCGATAAAACCTGGAAAATTCTTATAAATACACTTGAAGTTTTAAATGGGTTTTTGGCTATGGACTTGTTAAGTTGGGTGATTTAAAGCTTAAAAACCATCATACATTGACATTATCATTTATAGACATTATTAAGTCGCTCATATCCTGTAGGACTCGGTTAAGTCCATTCAAGCTTCATTTCTAGTCAACGACTCGATCATCATTTCTACGCTCACTTTTACGGTGAATTTTCATAGCCCCTATTTTTAATTGTTGTTTTGAGAATGCATGCTCAACTATTTATTTTATATGGACACAAGTATTTGAATCATTTTATGTATTAGATAAGGTTACATTTCACCACTGCCCTAAATCATGAACCGTTGATTACTTCGTAAACGTGAATATTATGAATAGATCTATTTGGGTTGACGCCCCCATCCGGGTTGGTCGCGCCAATTGTAAACGGGTGCATAATCATTTGATATTTCTTGGTATTATGGTGTTGGATACCACATACGGCACTCAAAAGTTAAGTTTCGGGGTTTGTTGATTCGTTTTAATTATAAACTCACTTAAATCTTTTGCTTTCCATACGTTGTCTATTTTATCATGTAAACCTATGAGCTCACCAACTTTATGTTGACGTATATAGCGTGTTTTTCTCAGGACCATAAGGGATAAGGTATCTGTAGGTCCCAAAAAGGTTTCCCTAGTATATTGTTCTAAGCTGTAGAGGGGGGTGAATACAGCAAATTTAAACTTAACACTCTTTTCTCAATGTTTGTGTATAATATTAACAAGTGTTAATTACAAACAAGCTTGACTGCAGAAAGGTTCAATCTGCCTTAGTTGCAACAGATGCAACAGGGTAAACAGCTTTGACTTATATTGCAAATCACTTTTCAGGTTTCAATAAGGCATTAACAGGCCTCAAATTATACCTTCAAGTGCATCAAACAGGTTTGATTAAAAATCTCACCCTAAGGTGTAGAACAGGTTTTACTTAGGCCTTTTTGTGCCTAACAATCTCCCCCTATTTGCAATGATCAGTCTAAGCTGATTTTATCAATAATCACTATATATTTTTACAATACACTTTGCTGAAATAAAATTACAACATTTGAGTAAAGTAAAGGATCAGTTTATATATACTGATTTTGATTACAAAACAACATATGTTCTTGCAAGAGTACAACTAATGTACTAATGTAGATTACAACTAATGTAAAGGAAAAGTTACAACTAATGTACATAAAGAGATTCAACATGTTGGACAGCTTTCATTCTTCATCTACTCAATAGTAGATGGACCTCCAAGCTGAGGAGCTTCTCCTTCAAACATTTGCTCAAGCTCCTCCCTTGCTTTCAACCCTTAGGAATCTGAAGTTGGGATGTTGAAGCTCTCCTGTCTCATGGAACCCTTTGAGCTATTCCCAGATAGCTGCTCTCCATTTTACAGATTTTCTAAAGGAGTTTGCAAGTCTAAAAGTAATAAGCTGCTTAAGACCAACCTTGTGTAAATATGATGCTCTCTGGAAACACTTTTTATTTGTTATGGGATCTACAAAAAAATACCCCCAGCTCAGGTTCTTCAATCAGCTTGTCTTTCCCATGTTCCACTCCCCTGGGCAGGCTGTGATCTACTCTTTTGATTTCAACGACTACATCACCTTGATAAATCATTATCAGGAGTTCTTCCAGCTCAGTATCCTTTCTCCTTCTCCTGGCCTTTATCTTGGGTTCAACCACTGAGGTACCCTTGATTTGTTCTTCTGTGATCAGGCCAAGAATCTTCACTCTTTCCATTAATGTTTTGACATATGCCCTGATAGTCTTAGCAGTTTCAGAATTAGACTGGCTCAGGGCAACTGCCAATTCTACCCATTCTCTGAATCCCATTTGAACAACATCAGTGTGTTCATATGCTTCCAGTTCTGGACCTTCAGCACTCATTCTGGTTATCTGTAGTTTCCACTGTTTGCCTTTCTTTGAAATGGAAACAGCTTTGACAATAGTCTCCTTGGCAAGTCTTCTGTTTGCAACATCAAAGAACTTTTTCCTTGCCAGATTATCAAATTGAATCTGGGCTCTTCCTGAGGAGGATGCTTGCTTAGGCTTGGTCACAGAGACCTGAGCACCCTGTTCCTTCTCTCCTTCCTTTTCAACCACTGACTTTTTGGCAGCCTCTAATAGTTTCCTTTGGACATCCAAGGAAGGCATTTTAATTTTTCTTGCCTCCTTGTATGAAAAGGGTTTTGCAGCTTTAGCAGACGCTTCATCTGTCTTTAGCTTTTCAAAGCTCGAAGTTGTTCTTCTTTGAATTTATAATAGGTTTCCATAGAGACACCCATTTCTTTGGCTCTGGCCTTGTCAAACTTCAGTTGAGCAGCTTTGAGGTAGTCAGGGTCTACCGATGCTTTCTTTTTCCCTTTAGCTGTTGTTGGTGGAACAGCTTTAGGTTCCTCTTCCTCTTCTTCTTCTTCTTGTTCTAGTATTAGATGTCTCCTTCTGCTTGGCTAGTCCCCATAAATGGATTCCTCCCCCTTAGATGGTGCAGTGTTTGGAGATCCAACCTGAGTAGGCTGAGTAGCTTCAGTTGAATGGGAGACATCCACAGTAGGACCTGTTTGTGAAGCACATGTTGCTTGACCTATAGATGCTGATTTCTCCTTAGAGGGAGATGCAGATTTCTCCCCCTTAGACTTGGTCTTTGAAGCAAATATCTTCTCCCCCTTTGAAGGCGATGGCACATAGCCTTCAACACCTGGTCTGCCTGGAGAAACGAATTCAGCAGGCTGAGCAACAGTTTTGGCAGCAGGTTTGGGGCCAACCACGCTATGCACTAAGAAAGCCAAGTTGTCCTTCACCTCTGCAAGTTGGGCAAGGCAGGTTTGAAGAGAGGTAGATTGGGAAGCAGCAAGAGAGGACAGATGAGAGAGGGCTTCCCTGTTAGAAGCTGTGAACAGCAAACTTTGAAGTTGTGCAAGATGTAGTTCAAGAGAATCTTGCATATCATCAAGGTTTGATGACACAGAATTGACAGAGAGACTATTAAAGTGTTCAAGCTGACCAATGTAGAAAAAAGGGTAGTTGTGCAAGTGTTTAGGAGAGTTGACAGCTGTTCGGAGACAGTTGCCAGAGAGGACAGAGTCCTGTTGAGTAGAAATGATCGTGGAGAGGGTAGTGGAGAGTGTTTGCAGCTGTGCAGTGAGTGCAACCAGCTGTGAGGATTGATCAGCTTGAGGAGGAGGATTGGAAAGGAAGTCGTGAACGAATCAAAAATCCTTTAAGCTGTGCAGACACAGAGTCTGATATGATAGAAGGTAGGGAGGTCATGGAGTTTTCCAAAGAATCAACTTTGTTGGTCAGCAATGATAGCTGATCCTTCAAAAGAAGATCTTTGGGAGATGGAGGAGTATGTGTGGATTGTTTGGATTGTGTTGATGGTGAAGAATGAGAATGAGATGAGGATGAGGTAGGTTTTTTAGGATTTGTGGGGGAGGGTAGTGATACTTTGAAGAGAAGTTCCATAGGCTGGGCATAGGTGAGATGCCCAGCTTGGAAGGGTCAATAGATCCTTCAGCAGTGGCTATATCTGCATCATGAGGAGAGGTGGTAGGAGATGGTGGCCTTTTAGATGCTGCTTGTGTTGCAACACTTTCATCAAGACCTGGGGTGATTCCCTCAGCAGTACCTTGGTTTATAGGTACCTCTTCATGGGGAGAGGGGATGTGCATTTCAACATCAACAGTGGTGAAACCTGCTGATGGAGTTTGCATTTGAGGGGCAGCTTCACCAGAGGGATGGTCCATTCCCTGTGGTTCATCAGCTTGTGGAGAGGGTCCTTCAACAACTTTTGGGTGTACAGCAGCTGCATCACCAGGAGCAGAAGTTGGAGGCTGATCTACTGGATGGTCTGTTCCAGAAACTTTGGCACCTCGTGCAGACTCAGATGGTGTAGGAGAAGTATGAGGTGGAGACTGTGTGGACTCAGTGTGGAGTGGAGTGGACTCCTGTCTTTCAATACCCTCAGCCTGTTGGGAGGCTGGGATAGTTGATGTGGTAGTCTCCTTATGTACAACTGATTCCTGTTGGGTGGAACCACAGGGTCTAGGCTGACTCTGGGTTGACTCAGGTTGGAGTGAAGCCTGCTCCAAGGGTGCTGATCCTTCTCCCAAAATAGGAGAGGCAGCAGGGGTTGCTTCTTTTTCAACTGACTCCTGTTGAGAGGGGTCAGAGGGGCTATTTTGGGTAGATGGTTTCTTCCTAGCTAAGGATTTTCTCCTTGAATATAGAGACATTATGAGGGATTCAGGAGAAGTAGCAGGAAGTTGTGTATGGACTGGTGATGAGACTGGGTCAGAAACAGGGGGTTAACCTGTTCCATGGTCTCAGGTGCCACAGAGGCACCAACCACAAATGTTTCAGGTTCAACGTATGAACCAGGGTGAGAAGTCTGCTCCCCCTCAACCACTGAGGCTGATGGGGCAGACTTTGACTTATCTGTTTAGCCTTCTTGAGGACAGGCTCAGCTTCAATCGATTCCAGGCCTCTTTTGACAACTTTAGGCCTGGATTTTC
The DNA here is from genome assembly GCA_020465985.1 of Centrapalus pauciflorus. Taxonomy (NCBI): domain Eukaryota; kingdom Viridiplantae; phylum Streptophyta; class Magnoliopsida; order Asterales; family Asteraceae; genus Centrapalus; species Centrapalus pauciflorus. The sequence continues at coordinate 32,031 of JAANYP010003745.1, forward strand.
CTTTGGGAGCAACCACCGGATCCACCCTCACAGCAGAGGGTCCTTCCACCAAACCAAGCAACCTCCTCATTGGTGTATAGAGAGAAGGTTCATTTGGAAGAACTGGAGTGTAGAAAACTCTATTCCCAATTACAGGGAATGCAGCAGTAAGTAATAGGGGCTGAGAGTTGTAGAGTTGCTCACCACAAACATGTCTGAATATGAGGCTCAAAAAACTTGGATATCTGACAGAAGTGGGCGTGTTTCCTGCTGTACCAGGTTCCTCAAATTCACAAAAATCCACCGAGCCATGTTCAGTGTAGTCCCATCTACAAGCTGTAGGACTATTGGGATTTCATCTCGGCTAAGTTGGTCAAAAGAACCAACTTTGCTGCTAAAGCACGTCACCACTGAGGGAAATAGGAAGTTGTAGGTTGGTGATAGATCCCTTATGAACAGAGTGGCTCCAACTTTGGGTTCTGCTACACCACAGAAGCGTAGCAGATTGCCCATCTGATCATTCTCAGGCTGTGACTGGTCATATGTTTCAGCCACAGGAAGATGAAGAACTTCCCTGAGAAGAGCAGTAGTTATCTCAATGGTTTGAGTCCCATTGACAATGGTTCCCCTGATGGTTTTGGTTGCTGGATCATAAGCACAGGTGTACCAAAACTCATACACCATATCCTGGTAAAGGATACCAGGAGAGGCAATTATAGCATAATGTAGGGGATGAACTTTCAGAAACTCCACCATGTTTTCATAACCTTTACCCACGTAGTTTTTGGGAATGGTTAGAATTGCAATATAGTTTGTGCGTTTCAGGGTCAGCATCGTGGTAACAGAGGGGTGTTTCTCAACATCCTTACCGACGAACACTGGAAGCAAAGGGTTGTTTTGGTGAGCCATTTGAGAGTAGTGGAATGAAGAGTACTGGACCCTAGTCGATTTAGGGTTCTTTGGGTAGTTATGGAAGCAGTAGAGGAAGAAGAAGATGATATAGTAGAGGAGGTATTTATAGGATTCGAATGTGAGTGGGTAGGAGAGAGAAAGGTTTGGGCGGTTGATTTGAAATGTTCTTTAATGGAAAATGAAACGGTTTGCCATGTCAGAACGGTTGTCAGACCACTTGAACCTTTTTAGTCACTAACACACGTTAACAGACACATTATCCATAGGTAATTAAGTTAAATAAATACAGAAAGTAAGTAACATAATTATGAAGAAAGGTAATTAAAACTGATGTTCTAAGCTTTTGTTCAAACCTGTGATGATCAGGTTTCATCACAAGCTATTCATTCCTCAAGCTGTTCATTCAACCTGTGCAGCTATATAAGAACAGGTTATGTTCAATAGCTGATCAGGTTACAAGACAATGGCTTGTATGACAGATTGAGAGAGTGAGCAGGTTGGAGGTTTGTTCAACAGAACAGGTTTGAAGTGAAAACTGATTTTGTCAAACCTGTTATACGTCCAAGCTGTTCAAGTTTTCAGAAATTTGCTAAGTGTAGAACATGCATAGCCTGTTCTATCTAAGCTGTTCTGAGAAACTTGAGCAGTTTGAGACATATGATGTCTTAGAGCACAAATGACACTTAGTCACTTTTATTTAACATGCCCAGCTTGCTTACAAGGTAATTAAACCTGTTTTCATCAAGAGGCTTGGTGAAAATGTCTGCAAGCTATTCATCTGTGGAAATAAAACTTACCTCCACATTACCTTTCTGGATGTGATCCCTGATAAAATGATGTCTGACTTCTATAAGCTTTGTTCTGGAATGAAATACTGGATTGTTGGAGATAGCTATGGCACTTGTATTATCACAAAGAATAGGAGTCTTCCTATATACAAGCCCATAGTCTTCAAGCTGATGCTGCATCCATAGAATCTGCCTACAGCAGCTTCCAGCAGCAATATACTCAGCTTCAGTAGTAGAAGTAGAAACTGAGTTCTGCTTCTTACTACACTAACTGATCAACTTTCCACCAAGGAGTTGACATCCACCTGTTATGCTTTTCCTTTCTAGCCTGCAGCCTGCAAAATCAGAATCTGAATAACCTGTTAGCTCAAGACTTGAGTCTTTGGGATACCAAAGACCCAAACCTGGTGTACCCTTAAGGTATCTGAAGATTCTTTTTACAGCAGCTAGATGTGATTCCTTAGGATCAGCTTGAAACCTAGCACATAAACAGATAGCAAACATAATATCTGGTCTACTAGCAGTTAAATATAACAAGCTCCCAATCATGCCTCTGTAAGCTATTACTTAAACAGCTTTGCCACTGGCATCAACATCTAATTTTAAATTAGTTTCCATGGGGTTTTGATAGGAGAACTTTGATCAAATGTAAACTTTTTCATAAGATCTAAAGTGTACTTTCTTTGATTTATGAAAATTCCATTTGAGGTTTGTTTAACCTGTAATCCTAGAAAGAAAGTAAGTTCACCCATCATACTCATTTCATATTATGATTTCATGAGTAGTGAAAAATTCTTGCATAACTGCTCATTAGTAGAACCAAATATTATGTTATCCACATAAATTTGAACAAGCATAATATCAGACTTCACCTTCTTTATGAACAATGTGGTATCCACTTTACCTCTGGAATAATCATTGCTCATAAGGAAATCAGTTAGAGTATCATACTAGGCTCTAGGGGCTTGTTTTAGACCATAGAGGTCTTTGTCCAACTTATAGACAAAACTTGGGTGATGTTCATTTTCAAAACTTGGAGGCTGCTTGACATACACTTCTTCTTGCAGCTTCCCTTTCAAAAATGCACTCTTCACATCCATTTGAAATACCTTCATACTCTTGTGGGCAGCATAGGCTAGAAACAAACGAATTGCTTCTAATTTGGCCACTGGAGCAAATGTTTCATCATAGTCAATGCCTTCTTCCTGTCTGTAGCCTTGAGCAACCAGTCTTGCCTTATTTCTAATAACATGACCTTGCTCATCCATTTTGTTCCTGAAAACCCATTTAGTGCCAATTATTGTTTTACCTTTAGGAGCAGGGACCAGCTTCCATACTTTGTTTCTCTCAAACTGATTGAGCTCTTCTTGCATGGCAGTGATCCAATTGGCATCTTTTAGTGCTTCATCCACATTTTATAGGCTCCATCAGGGACACAAAGCTAGAAAACATACATAAGTTTCCTAAGTTGTCCCATCTTGTTTGTACGTACCCCTTTGTTGATGTTACCAATTATTTGATCATTGGGGTGACACCTGATCCACTTAGGATCATACCTCAATGAAGATTCTCCTGCATTATTTTCATCTTCAACGGGTCATGTTGAATTTCAAGATTTTCAGACAGACTGTTATCTTGATCCTGTTCACTTGTTGAACATGACTCTCCATTGTTGAACATGACTCTCCATTGTTGAACATATCAGCAGAGGATCCAGGAAAATCAGCATTGATTGGTTCAGTACACTTATTCACACAGGGTGTATCAACATAGTCATCATCATGTCCATTGTGGTTAACAGGTTCCACTCTGGGTGTAGTGGAAGCTTTTGAGTCCTTTTCTTCATTGATGGAATGCATGAGATCATCAAAGTAGAACTCTCCTGAAACTGATTCAGGAACAGCTTTGGTGGAAGCACTCCTAGACTCTTCAAAGGTGACTTTGATAGATTCATCTATCACCTTTCTTTTGTAGTTGTATACTCTGTAGGCTTTGGAGATAGCAGAATATCCAACAAACACACCTTCATCAGCTTTGGGTTCAAATTTTGCCATCTGGTCCCTCTGATTCAGAATGAAGCAGGGACATCCAAACACATGGAAATAGCTAATATTTGACCTTCTCCCTTTGATTAACTCATAGGGAGTCTTGTTGAACCTTTACACCACCAAGGATCTGTTTTGCGTGAAGCAGGCAGTGTTGACAGCTTCAGCCCAAAATGATGAATGTAAACCTGATGCACACAACATGGTTCTAGCAGCTTCAACGAGAGTTCTGTTTCTCCTTTCAGAAACTCCATTTTGTTGTGGAGTTCTTACAGTTGAAAAGTTTTCTGAGATCCCTCTTTCTTCACAGAAGTCCTCAAGGGTACTGTTTCTAAATTCAGTACCATGATCACTTCTAAGCTGCTTAACTTGAGCAGAGTTCAGCATCTCCATCTTTTTGATAAATCTAATAATTTCTCTAGCAGCCTCTCCTTTGCTCTTCATAAAGATCACCCATGTAAACCTGGAGAACTCATCAACCATTATTAGAGTGTATCTTCTACCTCCTAGACTTGGGACACTGACTAGTCCAAACAAGTCCATGTGGATTAAGTAGAGAGAAGTATCAATAGAGAAATTATGCTTAGATTTAAAAGATGTTTTTCTCTGCTTGCCTTTCTCACAAGCTGTGTAGAGTTTATCCTTAACAAAGGTTATAGAAGGCAAACTTGTTACCAACTATTTCTTACATAGCTTGTTGATATTCTTGAAGTTCAGGTGTGACAGCCTTTTGTGTCATAACCAGTTCAGGTCTGCATTACTTCTGGAGATAAAGCAGGTTTCAGTTGTGGGATCAACAGATTTCATGTCCGCAACATATACACCTTTCTACTTTTGTGCACACAACACAACTTTGCCTTGGGAATCCAATATGTAACCCAGGTGCTCATCAAAGTTAACCTTGTAGCCAGCATCACACAGTTGACTTATGCTTACAAGATTATGTTTCATCCCAGACACATAAGCTACTCTTTTGAATGCAGCAACACCAGCTTGAAGGGTTCCATATCCTTCTGTGGATCCCTGGACATTGTCACCAAAGGTGACTTTTGGCCCTTTTTCAGGCCTTAGATCACTCAACAGATCCTTGCAACCTGTCATATGGCCTGAGCAGCCACTGTCCAAGTACCAAACCTGAGATGGTTGTTTGACCTGCAGGGTGTGATGGGAAAATATTAGTTATTTTTAGGGGAACTCATCATAGGGATGAGTTCTCCTTCTTCACCAACATTTGTTGATGGACCACTAAGTTCAACACTAATATTTCCTATTTGGATTGTATCAGCTTGGATACTATCCTCATTGACCATGTTACTTCCAACACTGCTGGTTTTTGCAATGTTAGAACTAGCAGAGTCAGCAGGCTTCATGTCCTTAGTTTCAGGACAGTCTTTGGCCTATGTGTCTTCTTCCCACATTTATAACATTTTCTCTTTTTAGTCTTTTTGGAAGAAGTACTTCCAGAAACACATTCTGGAACATTTTTGTTGATCTTCTCAGCAGGTTTAGCAAACTTATTACTATTTTTAGAAGAATCAACAGTTTGAGTAGAAGGCACAATAGCAACAGCTTTACATGAATCCTCTTTCCTCTTTTTAGGAGGGCAGATATCAAATATAGGAAGTTTGATTGGCTTTTGACCTTCCACAGGTTTGGGAAACTTATTCTCAGCTTTCTCAGGTGGAGCAATGGTTTTGCCTTTGTGAAACGCCCCGTTCTAACAACGTGGCGCTTATACTATAATCTGCAACACAAACCTCAAATTCAGAGTACGTTAAATAAATTATCTAAATATTACAACCAAATCGAAAATCTAGGGATCTACCCATCCCAATTACAAGTTCGGTAATAATTACAAATTGTGCGGAAGTCTATCTGATACCACGAGCCCTCAAACCCTTGACCCTGAAGCTGTGCTTTCCCCTTATCAGCTAAACCTGAAACATTGCCCCCACAACCGGGGTAAGCCGTCGCCTAGCGAGTAACAGATTTAATAGCACAAATAAACATGAATAACATGAATGATACAAGTATCGGCGCAAAGTCAACATGTGTAGCACCCGGCCTTCCCAGCAGTGCGTCCACGAATAGGTAGTCTGTGTAGCATCCGGCCTTCCCAGCAATGCATACACAATAACACAGCTTGCGGCACTCCCGACTTACAGCGTATAAAATAACATGCAGCCACACAGGCATGCAATCAACACATAAATACACTGTATGCATACCGGGGAATAAGGGTTCTCATTAAATACCACATGGTGATGAAATGAATAAACGATAAAAAAAATTTAACATGGCAATGAAGCGATAAGCATGGCAAGAGAAATGAAACAAATATCCTGTATAAACATATCATAAATGATCTTTCGTGAAATTTAATCAATTACTCACAGTGCTTGCAATCCGTACTCGCCAAGCGACAACTCGATATCAACTGACAACACTAGCGAAAGACGCACGTCTCAATCGAGTTACTAAAGTCCTGATAACAAGGTACATTGCCTATTTATCAATATTCTTAGCTCTATAAGTAACTAAGTACGTTATCAATTTTATTGATTAAAGATCGGGGATTAAATCGGTAAATTTCGATTTATTTAAATGTTTACTAAACCCCTTCGTTAATAATTAATCTGTACTTTTCTACATAAAATAATTTATTTTTGTTACATTAATATAGTAATTCTATAAGTTAAAATCATAATTTAACTTTAGTTATTCCGCCAATAGTTATAAAATTATTAGTTAAAGTTGCATGAATAATTCCTCAATTTAATTGGAACTACTATATTATTTTTACATAGAGAGTATTTAATTATGTCTACTTAGATTCTATTTCAATTTAAAGAAAGGTTCAACCTAATTACTAATTCTTTAGTCCAATCTAATTTATCAAATTTATTAAATGGATTATCAAATTACAAACCCTTTTTAATACATCAAATTCATTTGTGCATATAACAGCTCAAGTTAATAAACTAATTAAATACCCAAAACCAATCTTTAAACCTCATTCAACTTTATTAGCCTAAGATAATAATAATAATAACAAGTAGCCAAACTTAAAATAATGTCCATCCCAAGAATTTAAATCTTAACTCAATCCACATTAAATAACTTAATTAAAAGCCCCAAACCCATTTAATGAGAAAGCCCAAAAAAAAAATTAAAAGAAAAATGTAACCCAAATTCAAGTAACCCTAAAATTTCCAACCGTTTATTTTTAACAAGGAATAAAATAAGGAAAAATAAAATAAAATAAGTAAATAAAAATATAATCCTAACTTAGCCTAGAGTAGCCAACTAGGTTCAACAATAAATGAAGAAGGAAAATAAAGTAAAAAGAAAAAAACTATCTATCTTTCCCTCTTCTCTTTTCTGGATGCAGACACCAAAAAAAAGAAGGAAAAGCAACCATGATGGCCTCTTCCGCCAAACAGTAAGTCGTCGGTCAGGGAGAAGCCGCCGGCCAAGGCAGTCCCCGGCGCCAACCAAGTCTCCACACAACACACAATACCCTTCTCTCTCTCTCTCTCTCTCTCTCTCTCTCTCTCTCTCTCTCTCTCTCTCTCGTGCGGTCGCAGACAGAGCCGCCTCCGGTGGCCACCACCACCGCTGAAACTCGACGGCCAATATCCCAAAATCCGAAATAGATACCCAAATGACATTTTAATCTTATTTCTTATATGGTTTCTAGAGTTTTCTTATAGATTTTCAAACTTAGTCACAATACCCACTTAAACCACCATTAGAGCTCATTTCTTCAAGCTTTTAACCCAATAAAAAAATAAATGAAGATAATGACTCCATAAATTATTGGTTGTTCATTTTCAGGTTTTATAAATCTATAAACAACATTATATGAGTTCATCATTTACCTTAAATATTACACACGGGAATTTAATTTTATTTGGGTTCATAGATATTACCTCAAGATTTAATGATGGTGATGAATGTGATGATAAACTTGTTGCTCAATCCTTGAAATCCAGCTCCAATTTCTTCAATATTTTCAGAAATGTGTGTGTGTGTGTGGGTTTTGAGATGAATAATTCTGCTAGGGTTTTAGATATATATATATAAAGGCTTATGAAGAGAAGTTGGTTTGATGATGATGATGATGGTCATAATGCATTCATGCATGCATAGCTTATATGTTTATTTATCTATTTATTAATTTTTTTCCATTAATCTCATGAGACTTGCTTTTATATGTATATATATATATGTATATAATAATAATAATTTCCTAATTCTTGAACTAAGACATTTAATATTGAATTTTATATCCTATTTTTTTCGAATTAATAATTAAATTTAAGTAACTGAAGTTAATAAAGTAACTTGAAATTAGCGGGTGTTACACTTTGCCCTTGCTGAGATGTGATGAATGTTGCCTATCAACATAATCACTGCTTTTGGTTTTGAAAGACTTACCTTTATTTATAACCAATTTTCCACTATGATTTAATAACTTATTTAAAATCACAATAGATTTACTTTCAACATATGACTTATCCCTGTTGAAAGCAGACTGCTTACCTTTTGAAAACTTTTTCTCAAAATAATTAGCATCAAAGGGATTAACATGTCTCTTACTATCAGCTTTAGATCCAGAACCTGTCTTGATAACAGGTTTGGTATCCAAAGTTGTAGCTTGAGCTTGTTTTCCCTTATTTTGCTTGAGTGAACCAGCTATGCACCTAGCAGACTGATTTGATGGAGAACACATTCTGTCATCAGTTTTTAGAGCTTTTTCACACAAGCAGTCAGTGTTTTGAGGCCTGACAAACCTATTTGTTGAGACTAGCTTACCATTTACTTTCTGAATGAAGGTACTTGGAAGCTCACCAAGAGTGGATAAGTCTTTTTCCAGATTATTTATCTCAACAATTGAAGCTGCTTTGTCAAGATCCCCTCCAAGATAGGCTTGGATTTGAGCATGCATCTGTTGACTGATACAATGATTGACTTTTGCAGATTGGCACCAAGAGTCAACAATCTTTTTAAGCTTGGCATGGGTTTTGTGTCTGTCTCTCTCTCTCTCTCTCTCTCTCTCTCTCTTTTCTTCTAAGAAAATGGAATTGATGTGTTTTAAATCATCAAGTTCAGTTTCCAACTTATGCAAGCTGTCCAGTTTATTAGATTTTATTTCAAGATCAGTTTTTAAGCTTGGAGATTTCAGACAACAAAACATTATGCTTCTCAATAGCAGCTTTTAGATCAACAAGCAGATATTCAAACATTTTAAATTTTTCATCAGAACTGTAAACCATAAAATTTTGTACCTCATACATCATTGTATGGTTCCAGTTCTCCAAGCTGCTGAGAGCCTCAGCTTCAGCCAGGTCTTGTTTTAAGTTGCTTGTTGATGGGACATTAGTGTTGGCCATCAGACAATTATTATCTTCTTCATCTGAAGACGAGTCAGATTTCTCCCAGTCACATGTCTCAGCCATGAGTCCCTTTTGTTTGTTGGAAGCCACTGAGTCTTCCAACTTCCTCAGCTTAGCCATGGCCATTAGGTACTTAACCCTGTAGCCATCATCCCTGTTTGTCTTGTATGGTTTGGATGATGAGCCAAAAGCTTTAGACACACAGTCAGCAGCTATATGGCCTATTTTGCCACATTTAAAGCACTCAGCCTTAGTTTTATCAAATGCCTTCTTTTTTATGGCACCTGACTTCTTCTGCAGCATTCTTCCACCAAACCTCTTCTTGTTGAAATTTCTGACAAGCATTGCAATCATTTGCTCATCATCTAATTCAGCAAGATCTTCACAGTCTTCCTCCTCAGACATTTCTTCCCTTTCATCATCAGCCTGTTGATCAGGTTGTGTGAACACGTCACACACCTGACCAGCAGGTTGTCTCACACTGGCCACTAAGACAGCACCTCTTTTGGACATCTCCAAGGCATTTCTTTTCTGTTGCCTTGACTGCTCATCATTTAGTAAAGACCCATATAGATTTACAAGGTCCATACTTTTGATGGTGCCTGAATTTCTTAGAATATTAGAAAAATAATTTCATTCCTCAGGCAGAATGTCCAAAAATTTGTTTACCAGAGTTAGGTTGTCCTTGGTGATCTTAACAACTTTGAGATCATTGATTAGAGCAGTGAATCTGGTATAGGTTTCAGTGAGAGACTCCTTTAGCTTTGCAAACAAGAGTTCATACTGTCTAACAAGATTATTGATCCTGTTGTCCAGTGTGATAGTGGGACCATCATAGACGGTACACAAAGTATCCCACATCTCCTTTGCAATTTTCATTTTCTCAACCTGTTTGAACACATCATCAGGAAGAGAAATAACCATGTTGTTTTTGGCCTTTGCATCAAGAGCAACCAGCCTTTTGTCTTCATCAGACCATTGAGCTTTTGCCTTTTAAAAGGTTCTGATCTCAGGAACAGCTCCTTCAGCAGCAGGAATGATAGTAGTAACAGAGGTTGGCACATAGGGACCTTCCATCACTATCTCTGGCAGTTGTACATCCAGATTCTCTAAGTAGAGCATCATTCTGCACTTCCAACCAGAGAAGTTCTGATGATTGAACTTGGGGGGTTTGGCCATTGAACCATTGTCATAGTAAGAGGAGGAGCTGGCAGCACTGTTGTCCATGAGGAAATAGGGAGAATGAGAGATCTAAAGTTAACACACACTCTATCTGCTCTGATACCAGTTGTAGGTCCTAAAAAGGTTTCCCTAGTGTATTGTTCTAAGCTGTAGAGGGGGGGGTGAATACAGCAAATTAAAACTCAACACTCTTTTCTCAATGTTTGTGTATATTTTTAAGAAGTGTTAATTACAAACAAGCTTGACTGCGGAAAGGTTCAAGCTGAGATGACAGATACAACAAATGTTTAACTAATCTAAGACACACTCAGACCAGATACAATGAATACACTCACTAAGATGAACTCACTGTTTTACAAGACATATATGGACAGCTTGAATAAGAACAGCTTGGACACACGTTACTGTTTTATTCAAGCAGACTTGCGTGCATGAAAACACACTTCAATGCACGGTCTGATTTCTCACTCTTGGTTATCTCACAATCCTTAGAAGCTTCCTTTTATACTCTCACTGAGAATCTTAGTGAAGCTTCCTCATTGGACAAGGAGATAGTGGGATGTCTTTCGAAAAAGACAAAACAACTTTTCTGCACATTCTGGTAAAGCAGACTTGTCTTCATATGGCAGAATCTGTGTCTTTTCTTTTTGTCTCTATTGCAGAGGCCTTTAACTAAACGAGGAATGTCAACTTTGAACCTTTCATCTTCTATTAAGGCCATTTTGATATAAGAAATGGTCTGTCACCCATTTCAGATATCCCTTTGTCTTCATGTAACAGAGCAGCGTAGGCAGCTTTTGCAGCTTCTGTTTTTCCACTTTGTCTTTGACTTTGTAACTGATCTTGTAGTCTAAAAAAATACATGAGGAAATCGAAACATATTCCATAAAGTGTTTAGCCTGTTCACAAAGAACAGGTTTTGTTCACAAAGAACAGAACGCTTAGTATTTGTCAAAGCTGCTCAACAGCATAGAGCAGCGTAGACAGTTTATGTCCAGCCTGTTCAACAGAATGAACAGCTTGGGCAATCTGTCTTAGTTGCAACAAATGCAACAGGGTAAACAACTTTGACTTATATTGCAAATCACTTTTCAGGTTTCAATAAGGCATTAACAGGCCTTAAATTATACCTTCAAGTGCATCAAACAGGTTTGATTAAAAATCTTCCCCTAAGATGTAGAACAGGTTTGAGTGAGGCCTTTTTGTGCCTAACAATATCACGTTCATGGCATGCTTACAAGATTTTCAAGTTTTCAGAGTCATCGGACATTTCACACGTTACGAAGATTAAATTTCATAACTTAAACTTTTTGTCATGTATTTTAATCTCCGCACCAGTGACTTTGTATTTTGTGATGCTTGTAAAACTCTATTTATATTTTATGCATTTCGAAAATGTTCCATTTAAAGGCCGTTCATTGTGATTATGACTTTGTTTCTGCGACGTCACGCCTCGTTGCCAAATGGGGTATTGGGGTGTGACACCATCGCCCTCAATCATGAACCATTAATTACATCGTAAATGTGAATATTATTGATAGATCTATTTGGGTTGACGCCCCCATCCGGGTTGGTCGCGCCAATTGTAAACGGATGCATAATCATTTGACAGTTCTTGGTATTATGGTGTTGGATACCACATAGGGCAATCATAAGTTAAGTTTCGGGGTCATGAGGCTTATGGTAATACTTAAACTATTGATTCATTCATGTTTACAAACTCAATGAAATCTTGTGCTTTCCATACGTTGTCTATATTTATCGTGTAAACCTATGAGCTCACCAACTTTATGTTGACGTATTTATCATGTTATTCTCTGGACTTTAAGGGCTACATTTCCGCACTCATGACTAACGGTCAAATTTTGCAAGATTTGAAGTCACAAAGCATTTTCAAAATAAATATGAAGATTTATTTGCATAACTAAATTTTTACTTATTTTTGGTCATGTATTTTGATCTCCATTATTCGTGAACTCTTTTATTTTCGTGGTTGTAAAACATATCTATAAGTTATGTATTTCACAAACTTCTCATAGAGTGGTCGTTCATTATGATTGTGACTTTGTTTCCGTGACGTCACGCCTCGTTTCCAAGCGGGGTATCGGGGTGTCACAGATTGGTATTAGAGCCATGGATATAGTAAACTAGGTTGCATTAGTACCCTAGACTATAACTGTTACAAAAACTAAACTTTATTGCTTCAAGTAACTAAGACAACTGTAAACATATGTATGGACCCTAATAACAGAAACATCTCGAACTATACGATTATTATCCTTTCTGACTCCGAGGATGAATACTCACCAATGGACCAAGGTGTTGGGTATAATTTTATAATAGAGTTGAAAACAATTTATATTGTATAAAGTTCAGGGGGCTTTATTGTAATTACTTAATAGTTGTCTTTTGTATAAATAGATGTTAGTTAGTGATTGTAAGAGAGGAGTTGACCGAATAGAGAACATGGTTGCATGATTAGAGAGAAGTTGTTTTGCTTAGCAAGAAAGCCGAAACCCCAATGTAATATTCTCTCCTTAATCATTCAATATATTGTGTTGATTGATACTATTCATATGATTGTTCTTATTGTCAAATGAATTGCATGAAATATTGATTTGGTATCAGAGCCAAATATGGCTGAATTTGAGTGAATTTTTGAATCTGATTTTTGAAAATATCCGAACACTATTTCATCGAGAGTTTGAAAAAATCAGAAAAACCCCTTGGGTTTTTGATCCAGTTGTTGTTTAGATCTAAATGTTAGATCGAGTGTGGAGTTTTTCAAGGCGAAAGCATTGACATAAGACTCAAATCTGAACTCCAGTCATACAGAAATAAATCTGGATTTTTCTAAATTTTTTTAGAAAAGTCGAGTTCTTAAGGTTTCTGTCAAAATGTGAGAGTTTAATCTGAAATTAACCAAAGTTGTTTCTCAAAAAGTGTTTGTGTGTGACAACTGAACACTCGACATTAATTTGGGATCAATTGGTGCATTTTTTTGTTGAAAATTGTGATTTTAAACTTGATTTTCATCAGTTCCTGTTCAAACTCGGGCAACACTAGATTCATAGTTTGGACCGAGTTTCAAAGTGTATCATTCGAGTTTGATAAGCTTTAATCGAGTTTGATAAGCTTTAATCGAGTTTTAACCTTCATTGACCGAGTTTTATCCTTTACTTTTATGCTTTGTTGACCGAGTTTGATCATAGTGTTAATCGAGTTTCACTTAACATTTGACCGAGTTTCAGCAAGTATTGACCGAGTTTTGTCATTTGTAATTCGAGTTTGGACATTTAATATTCGAGTCTGTGTATTCATCATCCGAGTTCACATTAGATTTATTCGAGTTTGTTTCTTAGGTATCCGAGATTGTTCATTCATCATTCGAGTTTATTGATAGTTCATTCAAGTTTGGTCAATTGGTCATTCGAGTTTCATAAATCATAATACAAGTTTTGACTGTTTGACCTTTGCTGCTTAAATTGGTCATAACTTTTGACTAGAACATCGTTAGAAGGCCTACCATACACCAAAACGAAGCTTAAACGGAGATCTATTATTCTTAGAATGGGCAAAGCCAGTTCGATAAATTTTCAAGGCCCAATTCCACTCCAGAAAAAAAGTTACGGGTATTTTTTTACAGAAAAGCTGAAATTTCAAAGTCAAAAAGTCAATTCAGAGCTGATTTTTCACAAGTTATCATTTACAAAATATAGTTTTTAAAGTTTTATCAGCATTCACTCATTTTTCCATAAAAGATCTTGGAAATTCAATTTTCTGTAATTCATTATTGGGCATATCCTTATGAACAATTGTTAAAGTCTCAGCTAATTGAAAAACTTACTGGATCTGAAAAGGTTCGTAAGAACAATTACGACATTCTTGTTCAGTTAAATACTAATAAAGCTCTTACTTTACGTGATGTATCAATACTGAAAGAAGAAACTCAGATCTTAAAAGTCAAACAAAATTCTGAGAGTACTGCTCTTAATTTGAAAATATCTGAGTTGAATAAAGAACTTGATGAGCTAAAACAATATAATTTTCAGACAGCAACTCAACTGAAATAATAAAGAACTTGATGAGCTAAAACAATATAATTTTCAAAAAGCAACTCAACTGAAATATCTTTTGCGTGAAAGATATGAGCTTTATAAGAAAGTTAATAATCTTGAAGAAACACTTTCCAAGACAAACAGACTGATCAAAGTTGTGTTTCAGACAAAACTGAAGATAATTTTTTGCTCTTCAAAAAGAGTTATCTGTAACAAAAGATTTACTTGAGAAGGAAAGACAAGAGTTCTTAATTCAAGAACAAGAGTTTAAAGAAAAATCAGAATTGTTTGAAGATGAAAGACAAATGTTTTTAATTAAAGAACAATCTTCAAAATCTGATTACCAATCATTTGATAATGACAGAAATTCATATTTGGTCAGTATCAAAGAATTGGAAAATCAAATATTTCATCTAAATAAACAATTGAATGATTCTCCTTCTTCAATTAAATCAGATGTTACAGATCCTTCAGTTTGTTTAAAATCTAAAGTTGATCAATCTGATTTCTCTACTGAAAGTGAAAAGAATCTAATTAGTTTTCCTAAGTTTGATTCTTCTTCAGATCTAAAACTTAAGTATCTGTTAAAGATACACAAAGGCAAAGACAAAATTCTTGAACAACTTCCGGTCAAGATTTACACCGGTAAATCTTCGAGGTCAAATTTTTCTAAAGTTTTTGAAAATACTGGTCATTCTAATCAGAAAGCATTTTCACAAAAAAAAACACCAAGTATTATCAGAAACAGGCAAGAACCGGACATTTTTTTTAAAAAGAAGAGTTTATAAAAGTCTGATCATTCAAATTCAAGTTTCTTTAGAAATTCAGATAATCAATTTTCTAATACTCAAAGAAATTTGTTTTCTGCTTTTGAGAGAGAAGCTGATAGTTATAACCTGCAATGGGTACCTAAATCCAAGTACAAAGAGGTACCCAAACCCAAGTACAAGTGGGTACCAAAACTTGTTTTGAAATGGGTACCCAAAAGTGCTAACAAGTCCGGATCCAAATCATTTTGGATACCAAAGGCATCTTAAATTTTGCAGGTCATTAAGGTTTCTAGTCATATCAGACTAGAACACGGCCTTCATCTCAAGAGGCTTCTACTTATAACAGAGTAGAACCTGGTCCTCATTGGAAAGTGGTTTCTAGTTAATTCTTATTAGAACCCGGGCTTCAATTCAAATGGATCCTGTTCAGTTCAGTTCAGGACCCGTTCTTCATTGCACCAATGGCTTCTAATCACTTCAGATTAGAACCCGAGACTGACAGAATAATCTTTCTGGAATTCTTGCCCTAAATTCAACTCTAAAGCTGAATTAACATAGAGGGAGTTTTATTTTTATTATTTTTTGCTCCTACTTTAATTTTTATGAGTTGACTAACTTTGTGTGCTTATTCCTAGGGGAGTTTCAGACATTCTTTGACGATGATATTTTGTGTGTGATTTTTCATGAAAATATTTGATGCGCACATAAAAAGATTTTTTTTAGCTGAAAAGAAAATTTTTCATCTGATTCTCTGAATCTATCATTGAGGTTAATTGGTCTAATTTCTTTGATTTTCATCATCTCATTTCTTCTGAGATTCTCTTTGTTATAATTCTTCCGATTTATTCAGTCTAAATTCTCCCATGATCTCCCATGAGCTAATTTTTTCATAAAAATATGATTCATTTCATATCTTATATCAGATTTTATATTTCATTCCGAATTCTCCCAACTCTTCATTCCCCATATTCATTCTGAATTTCATCTCCTAATATATCTGAGCTGAAATTCCTAATCATTCATTGTTTAATAACCCATGAGCTGAAATGCTAAACAATATTTCTGCTGACTTCGATTATGCTCCAAATTTGTGTGATAGGCATAAATATCTTTTCTGTGGTCTAACCAGAACCGGAAGATCTACCCAAGGAGCAAACCACCTATAGTTTGTGTGGGTGAGGGTTCTTTAGGTCTATTAGTTAAGAAGTGTCAGATATCATGGGATACTGACAGGGTCGAGCAGAGGTAAAATGTAAGTGAGAGGGATATATTGAAAGGAGATGGTGGTGCATCAGATCATGCTTTCACTATAAAGCTGACTGATTTTTGTCTGAAATGTGAGCCGGAGGGAGCTTAGTTGAAAAATGATGAGAGTTGAGAAAGGATTTGAAGAAAAGATAATCCTACCTACACTGTGTCTGCTGGGTAAACCTCATAATCTGTCAACCCCGAGGAGACTTGATATTGAAAAAGACGTCATGGACCCAGTGACGCATGCACTTACACCACCAACCACTCAGTTATCTCACAAAAGATTTTTGTTTCAATAATCACGGAGATATAACATATTTCTATCGATATATCATTTAGATATTATTGATATTGAAACAAGGAAGACATTTGCTCCAGTCTCCGACTTCTTTTGATGCACTTTGTGTCTAGAGCTGATTATATACACTTTTAAGACACATCGAGTCTAACAGTCTGCGTGACTATAAACTGATAGTCCAAAGTGACTAAGCCGGAACAAATAAGAGTGATTCTTTCATGATAAAGGATTCCACGATGATTATTTGGAAATCCTACCAGTGTTAACATCATGCCAGTGCTGAATGTATGTCACATAGATTATGTCTATTGTGCAAACGTGAGTCTTATGTGGTCCTGGACTCGTTATTTCACGAAATGAATGTGTTTCATTTTCCCTAAAGTTGAAAAGCTTTGTTTCATTTAGAAAGAGTATTCATTTGAGGGGGAGTGAGATAAATTTGTTTAGATTAGGGGGAGAGGATATCAGTTTGAGGGGGAGAAAGCCAATTTGTAATATTTTGAAATTGTAATTGTTGTTGTATTTCATCTGCTTTAACTTCAATGCATCAATGTCTCTGAAGTTTTTACATGATGTTCATAGTTTTTATGATCATCATGAGGGGGAGAAAAGTTATAGTTCAGAGACAACTGTTGAGTAGTTTGAAGACAACTGAAGACAATTGCTACATCATATCAAGAGAATTGATCAAGGGAGAGATTTAAAAGCTATTCTTGATTCAAGGGGGAGTGTGCTTACAAGAGAAACTCAAAGAAGAAGAGATGTGAAGATCAAAGAGAGACAATAAAGAAGAAGATTTTATCAAAAGATTCAGAGATCAAAGAAAAAGAAGAAGATTCAAGAAAAGAATCAACCTGAACAGAGAACTTTAATTGAAATTGTTTTCATCTCTAAGGGGGAGATTGTTGGGTACAATTTTATAATAGAGTTGAAAACAATTTATATTGTATAAAGTTCACGGGGCTTTATTGTAATTACTTAATACTTGTCATTTGTATAAATAGATTTTATTTAGTGATTGTAAGAGGGGAGTTAACAGAATAGAGAACACGGTTGCATGATTAGAGAGAAGTTGTTTTGCTTAGCAAGAAAGTCGAAACCCCAATGTAATATTCTCTCTTTAATCATTCAATATATTGTGTTGATTGATATTGTTCATATGATTGTTCTTATTGTCAAATGAATTGCATGAAATATAGAATTAACACAAGGAAACCAAGGTGACACTGAGATATACTTCGGATCGGAGGACCATCAAGACCCGATCAACGATGAAGAAGAGGACCCTTCAGAACATGAGGAGGGTAACTCTGGTACGGCAACACCAATTACTCCTCCATCACCACCACGTGTCGCATCATACACACCATTCAGGAGCCATCCCAATGGACCGTTGAGGATGTTCACCCCCTGAAAAATGGTGCGACTAGCACCCTTTTTCTGTAGGAATGGATGCAGAATACAAACATCTATTGGGGAAATCAGAATATCCATGCAATCCAGCATGACGGGATCGACGAGTTGCGACAGCGTCTGGCAGAATGCGAGGCTCGCAACGCGTAGCTGACGCAACGGCTCAACGCCCTGGATTGTGGAGAAACCCCGAAGGCGTCTCATATCTAGTGCCTCCTTTATCATTTTATTATAGTTGTTGCATTTCTCTAGGATTTGCTATCTAGTGTATATTTAAGTATGCCATGCTTGAAAGTTTTTCGAGGAAACCGCGACCATATGATGTATAATTCTTGTGAGTGATCAAATATGTGTTGTGAATGATCAAATAAGTGTTGAAGAATTGTAAATAGTCAAATAATTGTTGTGAATAATCAAATAAGTGTTGTATATGATCAAATAAATACACTAAATGGTCAAATAATTCTTGTGAATGATCAAATAAGTGTTGTGAATGATCAAATAAATAATGTCAATGGTAAAATAATTGTTGTGAATGATCAAATAAGTGTTGTGAATGATCAAATAAGTATAGAAGAATTGTAAATAGTCAAATAATTCTTGTGATGATCAAATAAGTGTTGAAGAATTGTGAATGGTCAAATAAGTGTTGTGAATTATACAATATGTAATGAAACTCCTTTCCTAAAGCCAACTCACCCGACTGACCTTCCCAGAAAAAGGCTTTCATACTCTGTTGAATCTTCTGTTTGTGTTTGTGAATGATCAATTATGTGTTGTGAATTAACATTATATAAGTGTTGTGAATGAACATTTCTATAAGTGTTGTGAGTGATCGTTGTTATTACGAAAATACCCTTCCAGCTAGAACAAGAGGGACACACATGATTTTTATCCTTTTGATCACAACCCTTGTTTTTTTAATCTTGTAACAACCTTGCTTTAACGTTTCTGTATTTGACTTAATAATGTAATTTAATTACATTAGGTGTGTTCTAATTTAATTAAGTAATGAAATTATTTAATTAAATTAAATATATGTTAAGAATTATTATAAAGCATAAATTTGAAAGGATGAGATAAAAGAAACTTTAGTGGTTAAAATGTGAGAAATGAAACTTGTTAAAATATAAATACCCAAAAATGAGATTTATTGTTCATTTCACCTACCAAAAGAATTAAATTCTTTGCTTCTCTCCCTTCTATACTCACGGTTCATCTTCATCTTCAACAAGAACCATCAAAAAATTTTGCAACAAAATTCAGAATCAAGTTAAAGGAATCAACAAGAAAACATCAAGCAACAATATCCTACAAAAGCGTAAGGAAAATATGCATCTTAAATTGTTCTTTGGTTCAAAATTGAAGCCTGCGGTTCTGTGATTTCAAGAACACAAAATCAATTTCAAAACATCAAAATTAAGCCATGGTTAAGTGTTACAAACATAAAATAAATTCCATGCATGTAGTTCTTATATGTTTAATTGATTATGTTTGCATTCTTAGAGTTTGATTCCAATTTTATCGGATAAAATTCTGAAAATTTATGCTGTCCAGATTCATTCTTTATGTTTTAATCGACAAAAACAAGGCCAAGAAGGCCAATGCCTTCGCCCAGGTCTGATATACAAGTGTGTGTGTGTGTGTGTGTGTTAAAGCTAACAAATAAGAGCATCCAACACCCTTTAATCTGAATTGTTTTGCTGCCGGAAATGTGCAGACATGTGTGTGTGCATGTATGCTGAAAAGAGAAGATCTGAGACCCACCATATAGGTGCAAGTCTCGGATGTACAAAGCATAAAGTAGCAGTCCCTTTCACCCATTAATTATGTCAATTATTGCTGCTGAAATAAAGTAAAAACAGATAGGGAATAATTGCAGTGTGTGCGTGTGTTTTGCATGAAAAAGGAGACATCCGAGATTCAGTTAAAGTGAGTATCTTGGATGTATGTATCAGTTCACAACAGCCTTTTTAATCCCTTTGTTAAGCATATAAAGTGTATGTGTGTGTGCCTAGTCATAATAGAAACAGAAACAGCTGTGTGTTTGGGTGTGACAGCAGCATATCTCGAATGTTGGTTAAATAAAACAGAAACAGTAGTAGCCAAATCCTTTTTCCTTTATGCATGTAAGCAGTGTGTTGATTTTGTTGAAGCAAGAACCGAGATTCATCAAAGTAATGACAGAACAGAATCAGCAGCCCTTTTATTCCTTTTCCAGTTGTTTTTCTCGGTTGTATGCATGCATGTGTGTGCTGTGTATGACAGAAACAACTACCAACAACATCTCTTTTCTTTCTAACTTAAATCTCGGATGTGTGTGTGCTGAGAATGTAACTGTTCAGCAGCCCATTCCTTTTTCTTTACATAAATCAAGTATGTGTGGGTGCTGTGAAATTAAAACAGAAACTGCAACATGCCTTTTCTTTCAAACATTAATTTCGGATGATGTGTCTTTCTAGCAGTCAACTCCATTTTCCTTTTTAAGCATATAAGTTAAGTGTGTGTGTGCAGGGTACACGAAAGAAACAGAACCAGCAGCCCCATTCATTTCCTTTTCTTTTCAAACAATCTTGGATGTATGTATTAATTAGCAAGCAGCATTTTCTTTTCCTTTATGCAAACTAAGTGTAGTGTACAGTATCTTGGCATGAAAGAACCAAGATTCACCCTTTGTGAATCTCGGATGTGGACAGATGAAAGCAAAATCAGTAACAACACTCATAGCACAGCAGCCTTTTCTTTTATATATATATATATATATATAGTAAAAGTCAAATCTCTTATGTATTGTATTTCTTATGTGCTTGAACATTTAGATAAAACATAACAACCTTTATTCATGTATACATGGAATTTAATTTAGTAACTATGTTGTGAACAAATCACAGCCGCATATATGCATTCATATATTCATAAAAAGTGACATTAAATTAAAGTATAGGAACATGGATGTGTGATCAATATATATAGGGTCGAGTTCCATGGAAAACTATATTAGACTGGAGTACTGGAAAACCATATCAAATGTACATGTTCATTATGATAAAATATTAAATTTCATGTAAAATTATAATATACATATGTTCAAAATTGCATTATGATTAACTAATTCATATCATTTACGTGTTCATTAAGACAAAATGTTTAATTTCATTCAAAAATGCGTAATATACACATGCTCATGCATATTGCACATTTGAACATATGCATATTGTTATTTTGCATGAAATAGAACATTTTATCCTAATGAACACGTAAAAGATGTGAACTAGTCAATAATAATGCACATTTGAGCATATGTATATTGTAGTTGTGCATCAATTTAACATTTTACCGTAATGAACATCTACATTTAAAATGGTTTTCCAGTACTCCAGTCAAAGATGGTTTTCCATAGATCTTGAACCTATATATATATATATATATATATATATATATATATATATATATATATATATATATATATATATATATATATATATATATACATATCCTTGAATTTACTCAATCAACCTCTAAGGGGGCGTTTGGTTCGCTGGAATCTGACGGAATGGAATGGAATCTGTCAAATGAATGGAATTCTGGAAGAAATGGAATCTGTCAATACTATGGAAAGGAATGGATTTCAGATTCAATTCCTTACTGTATTCTGTTTGGTTGATAAATCTGTCCAAAGGAAATTGTTTTTGAAGTACAAAAGTATTTTAAAACTATGATTTATTTAATCTATTTCTTCATAAAATAACTTTTTTACATTGTGTTAGGATATGTTTAATTGATGAAAAACAAAGTCTAGGGACTGTTTTTGTACTTCCTTAATAGTTTGTATAATTGTATAAATAGCAACTTTGACTTTCCATATTAGTAGATCTGATAGATAATCATTTTGTACGCATTCAAGTCGGATATAGCAGCACTGTATACGAATATTCCTGATCATCATTTTGTAATCATCAAGTTCATCAATCAAAGCATTCGGTCAGTGTTGATTACGTTTATTGTTCTTATTAATTGCATATTGTTGATTGAATTGGTAGAAACTACATTTCACAATTGGTATCAGAGCCCTAGGGGTGAATTTTTTCTGATTTGAGATTGAATTCTTCGAAAACTGCTACTGTTCTTGAGAAATATTTTTTTTCGGAAAAACCCTAAGATCACTAAGGGTTTTGATTCTGTTGATCTTTATAAGAGATAATTGGATCGAATGAAAAGGATTCGCATACGAATCAATTGAATATAAACTTGCATTGATTTGTAAAACACAGAAAAAGATCTAGGTAATTTTGTTAAATTTTGAAAAGTTCAAAAACGGTTACTGTTTCATTACAAAAGTCAAACCTAGATCTATTTTTGCACAAAGGTGTTTAACAAAAAGTGTTTGTATTCAAAAACCTCACCTTCGATTACAATTTGAGTGAAAATGGATAATATTTGGATTTATTCTGAATTTCAGACTTGAAAAGCTGAAAATTTTAAGAAACTCGAAATATACACATTCTGTGTATCATTCGAGTTGAATACCTTAGATATTCGAGTTGAATACCTTAGATATTCGAGTTGAATACCTTGTTATTCGAGTTGACAACTTGTAATATTCGAGTTGACAACCTTTTTAACAAACTCGAATTTCAGAACTAAACCAATCGAGTTTCAGAACTAAACCAATCGAGTTTCAGATCAAACATTCGAGTTTGATCAAAGATTCATTCGAGTTTGATCAAAGACTCATTCGGGTTTGATCAAAGACTCATTCGAGTTTGATCAAAGACTCAATCGAGTTTCTCAAAGACTCAATCGAGTTTTACCATAAACTCAATCGAGTTTCACACTATATCCATTCGAGTTTCACTCAAAACACAAGAATCATTTAATCAAAACACTATTCACTGTCTGAGTTAAGTTGCTTATTGCTACTAACAAGTCACTGTGTTGTAGATTTCAGTACTAATCTGTGTTTCAAAGTGTGATCAAAATATTCAATCTCAATCGGAGTTCATCAGATCTTGGACAAGTTTCCCAAAGATCAATCAACATGTCTAAAGACGCACTGGCTATGGGATCAGAAACCAAACCCTCAATTTTATACAGGGGTGAACATGTTCAATGGCGGGAGCGGTTTCTTGAATTTATCAGTTTTCATGATCTGTCTGAAGAAATGCTGAAATCATTAACTGAAGGACCAGCCATTTTCATGGAAACGATCCCAGGAGTACCGACTGGCAATCCCCCAATTCCACCGAGGACTGTTGAGGTCACCAACCTGACAGAAGCCCAAAAGAAGAGAAAATTAGGGGACAAGACTGCCAGAAAGCTATTGTTGATATCAATCCCCAATGAGATTTACACTTGCCTGACAAATACGAAGACTGCTAAGTCAATTTGGGATGAAGTATGCAAAATCATGAGGGGATCAGACAGAGCTGCTACAAATAGGGCTAGAAATAGCCTAATGACGTTTTAGAACTTCAGAGCTCGTGAAGGTGAACTTTTGGAAAACACTTACCTCAGGTTTGTAAATTTGGTAAGTGAAGTGAAAAGAAACGGAGTGACAAAGTCCAACCTGGACATCAATGTCAAATTTCTAAATGTCCTAAATCCAGAATGGGAAAAATATGCTATGATAATCCAACAAACAAAAGATATTGAGGAGATGGATTTTCATATGCTATTTGAAAACCTCAACAACTATCAAGAAGTTGTATTGAGGAAAATATCTGGAAAGAAGAAAGCAGAAAAAGAAACTGCTGATCCACTAGCTCTACTGGCAGAGAAAAAGTATAAATACAAGTTGAAAAAGGAGAAAAGAGCTGTAATCAGCAGTACATCTTCTGAATCAGAATCCTCAGATTCATCTGCTGATTCAAAAATAGAAGAGATGAAAAAGCAGATGGCATTGCTTACGAAGGCATTTCAAAAGAAATTTTACAGAAAGCCAACCAACAACAAGATGCGCTACAAAACAGGCTCAAGGAAAGTTGAGAAAAAGGATAAATATGAGAAATCTGGAGAAAGTAGTGCACGAAAGACTGACAAATATGAGAAGTCAGACAAATCAGCCAAGAAAGAGTCGGAACAGAAATGCTATAACTGTGGAAAACCAGGTCACTATGCCCGGGAATGCAGATCTCCAGTAGTCAAAAACTCAGACTACTATACAAGAAACGCTCTCTTAGCCAAAGAGAAAGAGTCAGGCAAAGCTCTTATGGCGGAGGATGATCATTGGCTACAGTTATCAGAAGACGATGACATCTTGGATGAAGATGCTCATATTTGTCTAAAGTCAGAAATTTTCAATGAATCTGAACTGAGTGAATCAGCTATGATAGCTGAAGATGAGGTGTGGGTTGGACTGACTGATGAAGAGGATGCAGAAAGAAAAGAATCTGAGTCTGATGAAGAGGAAGCAACAGAAGAAGTTGCATTAATGGCAACTGGCCAAAATGAAGCTGAAAATGAGGAAGATTCAGAGTCTGAAAGCTCAGATGGTTCAGACAAACCGGAGGTAAATTCTAATTCAGACTCTGATATTGATGAATAATGCTTATTAGAAGAAAGACTAACTAATATGGCTTTTATGCTTAAGAAGTTTGAAAAATCTTTAAAGGCAGAAAAGAAAAATGTTCATTCTTTGGAAAACAAACTTCGAAATGAACACAACTTAGTTCTAGATTTTTCCAAAGATAAAGCATTAGCTTTACGAGCAGTCTCAGACTTGCAAGATAAGGAAAAAGAACTTCAAAGCAATATACTCAATCTGAATCACGAAATATCTGATTTACAAGAAAGACTGCGAATAGCTGAATTAGAAGCCTCAAATTTTTCTGTAAAATATCATGCCATGTTTGAAGAAAGAACTAAACTTTATGAGAAAATAAAAAAGATGGAGGATGAATTTATTAAAAGAGGGCAAACAGATCAAACAATTTATTTAAATCAACCAAAAGACACAAAATTTTATAATTCTAAATCTGGAATTGGTTGGGAAAATCCTAAGTATCTGACAAAAGCTATATCAAGTTCACCAACACTATATGATGTCAGATACATGAATTTAGGATTAAAAATGACATTTATGAAAGCATCTGAAGACGTAGAATCTAGCGAAGAAATAAAAAGATTACGATCAGACAAAATGCAAAATTCTGCTGATTACACCAGAATAAATGAAACCAACAACATTCTTGATACTAAAGAAGAGTACATTCAAACTTATTCTGAAAAGGATTTGTCTGAATTACCTACTCGGTCTCAAAAATTATATTTGCCAAATTCAATTTTAGAACAGATAAATTCTGATTTAGAATTGAAAATTAAAAATTTTGAGACAGAGAATGGAACTCTCAAGGCTGAATTAAGAAAAATGGAACATATGTTGAAAGATCAGCCTAAAAACATAAATGTGTCTGATCCACAATCATCTACTTCTCTAGATTCTATAAATACAGAAAAAGAGTTTGATCTGTACATGCACTCTGATGTTAATTCATCAGATCAAATGTTTGGTAAAATTGGTGAATTTATCAAACCTTTGACTAACAAACAATCAAATGGTAATAAAGAACCTGTTAAAATTCTGCAAAGAATGTCTACAGATTCTTTAAAACCATCTGAAAATTCACCATCATTACAACAAAAGAAGGAGAAAAAAAAAATTATTGTTCAGTCTCCTAGCTTTGAAAAGGGTGAATCATCTTCATCAAAGGACTCAATTGCACGTAAAGTCCAATCTTCAACAGGTATGAAAAACTTACAGAAAAAACGAGCATCTAAATCTACTAATTCTCATACTTCTTTTATGTCAGATATCGTTGTGAACGGGTCGAGAAAACAAGTTTGGCGAAAGAAGGAAAGAGAACAGAAAAACAAGAGTTTAAAACAAGAGTGGCGCGTGAAGGACAAAAATGTTACAAATAGAAATAGCAAAATTGAACAGTCTGTCTGTAATAATAATAATCTTGTTAAAAACTTTTGTATAAAGTTTTCTAGAAAAGACTTAATTGCTTTGAATTCATATGCTTGTAAAAGCCTGCAGTTGTTAAATCTAATAAGCTCGTATGGCAACCGAAGAAGAAGGACCCATTTTATGAACAGAAAAAGGTTCCAAAGAAAATTATTTCAAAAGCAATTCCACCGCAAATTGTACAAAAATGGATACCTAAAAGAACAGTTCAAAAATGGGTACCTAAAATAACTTCAAATGATAAGCTAAAAGCCATATCTGTTAGAAAAACAAATAATACTGTGCATGATTTACCTAAAACTAAAGTACCCAACTACAAGTGGGTACCTCATGTGCTACTTCGTCTTATAGGTAAACCATGTCTGGTACCTTGACTCCGGCTGCTCCAAACATATGACCGGACAACGAGACACACTCACGGACTTTGTAGAAAAGTTCTGTGGGACGGTCAGATTTGGAAATGATCAGTTTTGTCCGATCAAAGGCTACGGAAGTCTCAAATACGACAAAATCACCATCCAAAAGGTCTTCTATGTTGATGGTCTTGGACACAATCTATTTAGCATTGGACAATTGTGTGACAAAGGATTAGAATTCAATTTCAAAGCCAATCGGTGCAGCATCAGATCCGGAGAAGGAAAAGAAATTTTGGCAGGAAACAGGAAAACAAATTTGTACTCCATTGATTTAGCCTCGATTAATCTGAAGAAAGATGTCTGCTTATTGTCAAAAGCTACATCTAAAACAGCATGGTTGTGGCATCGTCGCCTTTCACATCTGAACTTCAATGAGCTGACCAACCTAGCTAAAGGAGGGTTAGTTAAAGGGCTGCCGACGCTCAAATTCCAAAAAGAGCAATTATGTGCGGCATGTGAAAAAGGAAAGATGACAAGAGCCACACACAAATCCAAAACAGAACACTCATCCACGAGAGCACTGGAATTATTGCATATGGATTTGTGTGGACCAATGAGAGTACAAAGCATAAATAAGAAACAATATGTATTGGTGATAGTTGATGACTATTCACGATACACGTGGGTTTTCTTCCTGAGATCCAAATCAGATGCAACCGAAACGATCATCGACTTCATCCGAAAAATACAAGTAAAGTTGCAACTCACAATTCAAACAATCCGCTCAGACAACGGAACAGAGTTCAAGAACAAATCACTTGACTCATTCTTGAATTCATTAGGAATTACACATCAGTTTCAGCTGCTCGAACTCCACAACAGAATGGTGTCGTTGAAAGAAGAAATCGGACACTAGTGGAATCAGCTAGGACGATGATGGCATATTCCAATTTACCGTTATTTTTGTGGGCAGAAGCAGTTGCAACAGCTTGTTTCACACAAAATCGTTCAATAATAAATAAGAGATTCGGAAAGACTCCTTATGAACTGATTAATAAACGAATACCTAATATTAAATTTTTCCATGTCTTTGGATGCAGATGCTTTATTTTGAACGATAAAGACAATCTTGGAAAGTTTAATCAAAAGGCAGATGAAGGAATTTTCATCGGGTATTCAAAGGAGTCGGTTGCCTTCCGAGTGTACAACAAGAGAACCAAGACAGTCAACGAGAGCGTAAATGTCAAATTCGACGAAGGAGTGGTGATGGCTTCTGAACACACCAGTTCAGGACCCGAACCTAATTTGCAGACTTCATTGGAGTCAACTGAACAAAATGCTGAACATTCAGAATTACATAAGTTGTTTGAGAATTTTTATGAAGACTATTTTGAAAAGCCCAAAACTAATGTTCAAAATTTGGTGCCTGACAGGATTACTGAAGATCCAGTCATAGTCTGTGATCTTTCTCAACAACAAGGTTCAGAAGAAACTGGAGAAGCTTCAACAGCAAATGTGCAGTCAACTACTGAGATTGTACAACCAAATGAACCTCCACATTCTTCTGAAATCCCCATTACTTCTGAACATTCAGAAGCTCCTACCTCAGATGTCCCACCTACAACATCTGCAGTAACTCCCGAACCATATCTAGATCTCAACCCAACCAAGACCGTTTCCACATACAGTTAAGTGGACAAGAAATCACCCAATAGAGAACATCATTGGTGATCCATCTGCGTCAGTCCAAACCAGAAGGGCTACTATAAATGAATGCTTATTTTCAAATTTTTTAAGTAAAATAGAGCCAAAGAATGTAAAAGAGCCATTCTGGATGCTGATTGGATTGTGGCGATGCAAGAAGAACTCAACCAGTTCGAACGGTTAAAGGTCTGGAGACTTGTTGAGTGCCCAAAAGACAAATCCATTATAGGCACGAAATGCATCTTTAAGAACAAGAAAGATGAACATGGTGTCATTATTCGGAATAAAGCTCGTCTCGTGGCCAAAGGATACAGCCAACAAGAAGGGATTGATTATGATGAAACATTCGCACCAGTTGCACGAATTGAAGCTATAAGGATGTTTTTAGCTTTTGCCGCTCATAAAAATTTTACAGTATATCAAATGGATGTTAAAACTGCATTTTTAAACGGGGAGCTAACAGATGAAGTATATACATATCAGCCGGAAGGGTTTACTGATCCTTCGAAACCTGATCATGTATATATTTTAGATAAGTCACTGTATGGCCTTAAACAAGCACCTCGTGCTTGGTATGATGCACTCTCAACAAATCTGTTGAGATGTGGATTTACAAAAGGTGCAGTTGACACAACCCTGTTTATAAAACGTCAGGGGTCAGATATCATAGTTATACATATATATGTAGATGATATAATATTTGGGTCTACAAATCCAGAATTTTGTAAGAAATTCGCATTTTTAATGTCCCAAAAATTCGAAATGAGCATGATGGGGGAAATAAATTTTTTCTTAGGATTACAAGTAAAACAATTAACTGATGGTATTTTTATCAATCAGTCAAAATATATACAAGACATGTTAAAGAAATTTAACATGGTCAATAGTACTCTTATGAAAACCCCCATGGCTCCGGATTCAAAGTCAAAACTCGATGAGGACATCTCAGGGAAACCTGTAGATGTGACTCATTATCGAGGTATAATTGGGTCATTAATGTACTTAACAGCTAGTAGACCAGATATTATGTTTGCTACATGTGTCTGTGCTAGATATCAGGCAAATCCTAAAGAATCACACTTAACAGCTGCAAAACGAATTTTAAGATATCTCAAAGGAACTCCAAATCTTGGTTTGTGGTATCCTAGAGAATCTTCATTTAATCTGACTGCTTTTTTTGATGCTGATCACGCAGGTGATAAGATGGACAGAAAGAGTACGTCAGGAGCAGTACAGTTCTTAGGTGACAAACCCGTATGTTGGTCATCCAAGAAACAACATTGTGTTTTATTGTCTACAGCTGAAGCAGAGTACGTTGCTGTATCTTCCTGCTGTTCTCAGGTGTTGTGGATGAAGAGCCAACTGCGTGATTACGGGTTTACACCAAAGAAAATTCCAATATATTGTGATTCTCAGAGCGCAATAGCTATTGCATCAAATCCGGTGCAACATTCAAAAACGAAACACATTGACATTCGGTATCATTTCATAAAAGATCATGTAGAAAATGGAAATATAGAATTATATTTTGTACCTACTGAATATCAACTAGCTGATTTGTTTACCAAAGCGTTAGATGAAAAGCGATTTAATTTTTTGGTATACAAATTAGGTATGTTGAATCGTTAAGATTTAATAATTCAGTAGTTTCAAAATTATAATTTTAAAATTTTCAATTTTTTAAGTGATTTTTATCTGATGTTAAATTCATGAATCATAAAAAGTTTATATTCTTTAGAATTTAACAAGATCTGGATTGTCATGTGCAGGGGGAGCAGAAAAGAAATTTATCTGAGTTTGAATAAATCTGATAAAAATTATCTGTTATTTTGTAGGGGGAGCAGAGCTGTGAAATTAAATATCCAGTTGAGGGGGAGCAACTTTCAGAAATTCAAGGGGGAGCAAATGCGTATTGTTAATATTTTTTAATATTTTTAATTTTTTTTATGTGGTTTCAATTTTTTTTTTGTTTTTGTTGTTTTATGTGCAAATTTTTTTTTTCAGTGTGAATTTTTTTAAGTACATTTTAAAATTTTTTTTTGTTTTGTTTTGTGTGCTGTTAATATTTTTTAAATTCAAATTTTTTTAGTCACAATTTTTGATTGAAATAATTAGTGTGTGGGCTAATTTGATGTAGATGATGGG
The DNA here is from genome assembly GCA_020465985.1 of Centrapalus pauciflorus. Lineage (NCBI taxonomy): Eukaryota > Viridiplantae > Streptophyta > Magnoliopsida > Asterales > Asteraceae > Centrapalus > Centrapalus pauciflorus. The sequence goes on from JAANYP010003745.1 coordinate 62,297, forward strand.
CCGGATATTTCAAATTTGAAAACTTTAAAAATGGGCCGGATATTTCAAATTTGAAAACTTTAAAATTGGGCCGGGTAAACTTGACTATAAATTTGAAATTTCAAATTCAAATTCACTTTTTCCGGAAATTACATTTCATCGTCTTCTCTAACTAGATTACTTCATTTCAAAGAAAGCTCAAACCCACAACCGACAATTTTTTCATCAATATTGTGAGTAAAATTTTTATTTCAGTTTGTTTCTTTATATGTTTAGAGTATATGCTTAGTATGTGAAGTTTGAATCTACCTGTTTGTCTATTTCGGTTATTTTTCTTTTTGTGTTCTTGACCGTTAATGGCAAATAATGTGATTTGTTCATGAGACTGAAATTAATTGTGTGATGTTGTTCGTATTGGTAGTATGACTATGAATCTGAAGTTTCATAAGTCATTTTTACTTCACACAAACAGAATCACTGATTTTTCCAATAAAACAGTTTCGAGTTCATAAATAAACTGAAATTTGAAGTTTTAACAACTTTAAAGTTGTTTTTGTTCAAAGTTCAGTAAAACAAATGTGTTTAAAATCATTTTCGAAGGGGGTACATGTTTTAAAACACTGAAAATGATCCTTGAAATTAAATTCATCAAAATCAGTGAGTTTTAGACTTGTAGAAAAATAAAAAGAAGTTTCTCGAATAAAGCATCAGTGAGTCATTCGAGTTGTATGTTAAGAGTCATTAGAGTTGCATCTGTAAGTCATTCGAGTTGCACCAGTGAGTAATTAGAGATGCATCATGACTCATTCGAGTTGATTCATATAGAACTCAGAGTTAATCGAGTTTAGTACACATAACATTCGACAAACATTTGTGTTTCATGCGAGTTGACAAGTGTGGGTGTAACACTTAGAAAATTTTCAGAACATAACTGTTTCAAGCTTATTCGAGTTGGGACAATGGTCTTATCGAGAAAATGACTTGGTCATTCGAGTTGAATGTTGGATCCCATGTTCCATTCGAGTTTAGTACATAGGTTTATTCGAGTTTCATAGATACATCATTCGAGTTGTATATGAGTTTATTCGAGTTTCATAGATACATCATTCGAGTTGTATATAGGCTTATTCGAGTTTCATGTATATGTCATTCGAGTTTTGTGGAGACTTATTCGAGTTTCATGTGTAAATCATTCGAGTTGTTTATAGTTTTATTCGAGTTGTTTCATATGTTACTCGACATTGATCAAGAGTCATTCGAGAAACTTATAGTTGAATTCGAGTTTCAACAGGAAATTTTTCTAAGTGTGGAATTTTTATGATTTAAGAAAAATGTCACATTTTTTAAGAAATTGTTATAAATTTGTGTTTTTCTAACATTGGTCTCTAAACGATTGACTCTGGAGTCCATTCAATAATTAACTATTATTGTCTGGAAACCCGATGCTTTAAAAAGAAAATCACAAGTTTTGACAATTTCTGATAAAATGTTACAATTTTTCTACATTTTTGACAGCTGTCACTTGTGTACATGATATGACTAACATGATGTTCTTGGTTTTTACAGGTGTTCAAATGGCATCCCCAGTACAATCTCAGAACTCAAATTCTTCTGATTCCCATTCATCATCAAATCATACCCTTGTATCTACCCCAGTTAGATCTACCTCAGTTGCCCGTTCATCACAAACTAACATTATCCCAGATAACCAGCTAGTAAAACCAAAACATTGCCTTCCTTTCCGTGATAATAACCATCGTCTAGATACCAAAGTTATTAAAGTAAGCCATCCTATCATTGTGGACTTTTTGAAAGGCCATCCACTCGGGTATCTGCTTCAATACAAACCGTCTATTCCTCAAGTGTATTTACAACAATTTTGGCACACTGTCAAATTTGTTCCTGCTGACGGAAATCATCACTTTAAAGTGACAATAGATCAGTTCAAGACGAAAATTACTCTAGCAAGACTGCGTCATAATCTATTTCTTTCGAGACGTATAGACACTGTAAACTTCCCAGAGTTGGCAGACTTTGAAGATTTTGTTTCTGATGAGGAGCTGGTACATGACTTGATCTGCTTGGGCTACTCAAAGCCACTTCCGAAGAGCTCAAAGTTTCACAGGAATGGTTTAAATGGAGAATGGTATACACTCTTTGGAATCATAAATAGGTGTATGACTTCAAAACACACAGGCATTGATAGATGCAATATTCACTGTTTGAGGATATTTCATGGCATTGCATTCAACAAGCATTACGATTATGCTCAGTGCATATGGGAAGATTTGAAAGAGATTGTGCTTGCAAAAACAACGAATAGAACAAGAAAATTTGTGCCACTTCAGAGATTCATACAGATACTTATCCGAGGGATTCTCCGTGCTAATGAGAATATACCGAAGCGAGCCAACTCTCAGAGATGTCCGGATTATGTTATGATGAGCCTACACGAAGTGCCGGACTCCCCAAATGCAAACATTATGCCAATTCCAGAGTCTTTGCTTAAATATGCGGATCAAGAAAGTGAGAATGTAAGGTTATATAGAATAGATCATGCTCCGATAGAGACCCAGGAACCGGGATCTCTTAGCCCAGGAGCTTTAAGGATAGAGGAACCTCAGCAAGGGGCTGAAGTTCAGGTTGCTCATTCTGAGAGTGAGGGAGAAGTTAGTGTGAGGGGTGGTGAGGAAGAAGCTGAAAAGTCTGATTCTGAGAGGACGTTGTCTGATATACAAGAAGAAGAGGGAGAAGGAGATGATGATGATGATGATGGTGATGATGGAGGTGATCATCATGAGGGAGGAGGGATGATGGTAGATATTGTACAAATTGCTGTAGAGAGTGTGAGGGAGACCATGACCCCAGAAAGCCGGGAATTAACCACGTCTACTATTAGCTCTCCTATGAGAGTTAGCATTGAACAAGTCAGTATCCCTCTGACGATTGCACACCCAACTATCCACTCAGTCTCCTCTCAACAGGAGACTGTTTCAATTGAACACAAGGATGAACCACACAATCTATCCGCAAGTCACTTGGACTTAATGGATATTGAAACAAGTGCACAACTGCCCGTGTGTACGACTTCTTTGCAATCACCGAGTCTAGTTCCTATACAGTCTAGGACACTTGAGTCACCTTCATTTGTTGAAGTGAGTGTGGTTGAACTTAGTGTTCCCACCGGAATACCTTCAGTAACGGAAGCATTTGTTGCTCCGTCACTTGAAGAGGGTGGAAGTCCAGTCAGAGAAACGACACTACCAACTCTGAGCACTGGCCACGCAGAAGTTCTTTATACAAGTTCGACTGCTGTGACAACTGGAAGTCTACGTGACCCAGTGGTGACTTTATCCCCTTTTTGTTACAGAATCAACCTTGACAAGTGCATTGAATGAAGCTGTGTCTGGTGTAAATATGCACGTATCGAATCAATTAGCTGAGGTAATGGCCCAAATGACAAATATTCAGAAGTTTTTAAAGGGAAAGGACGTTGCAGAGGAGTCTGTTAAGCAATCTGAGTCAAGACAAGCTATTGATGAATTAAAGGATTTTGTTTTCGAGCAGTTTGATGAGATGCGAGAACGTATGATCAGCCTGGAAAATACAGTGGTAACCGCGTTGGGTAATCTTTCAAAAAGGGTAGCTGCAGTAGAAGAAACCTGCAAGGCTCAAGCTTCCTCGTCCAAGAGGAAACATGATGAGCATGACGAAGACTCCGATGATGCTCCTCATGAGGGGGAGAAGAGGAGAAAGCTTGATGAACCAACGCCTGGGATGTTAATGATAACATATCCAGAAAAGGAGCCGGAAGCTCAGGAGAGAGAAGCTGGGGGCTCTAAAGAATCAGCTGGTGAACAGAGAGAGCTGGGATTGATTCTTTATGAAGATGTTCCAGTTCCTTTGAACACTCAGTCCGATATTTATCATTTTATTGAGTATATTGATTCAGAGGAAGATGTTCAAGAGAAGATTCAAGAGTTAAGTGTTCAAGGGACAGGTGAAGAGAGAGAGGAATATATTGAAGTATCTGAAGATGATGACATAATAGCTTTGACTGATGTAGATTTTAGAGCTGAAAGAATTGAGGAGGAGGAAGTGTTAGTTGAGGAAATTTTGAAGGATGTTGAATCAACACCAACGGTTGAAAAGCCTGAGGTGATTGTACAAGTTAAAGAAGAATTTGAAAAGTTTCGTGTTGAGAGCAGTGTGGCTCAAGAACCAGTTGTTTTGAATGAAGTTGAAGTGATGGATAGATTTTTTAATGAGTATGTGCTTGCCGATGAATCGAAGAAACAACATAGACTTAGATTTGAAGCACAACAAGTGGTTCAGAGGGAGATTCAAGATATGCTAACTTTGTTAAATAAGGATGAGATAAGCAAGAAGAAGGTGAAAAAGCTTGAACTTCCAGAAAACAGATCTGCGGAATTTATCAGAAAAAGGAACAAGATGCCGTATATTGAAGATATTATGGAGAAACGGATCTTTTGCAAGAAGCAAGCTCCATGTTCATTCCACAAGTTGTTTAAAGTACTAGAGCCGAACATGCCTAATCTGGTCAACTATGCCAGTTTTCTGAGAAACAAAACACAGGAGGTTGAGAAGGTTAAGAGTGAATTCAGAATTGTTGACCTTGTGAAGATTGAAAAAGAAAGATTTGTTAAGGTGTTCTATCCAAAATTCACTGTTACGAGATCAGATGGAAATACTTATGTGTTCACAGAAGCTGACATGTTCAACATGCACTTGGTAGATATTGAAGATCTTTTTGACGAATTGTGCAGAAACAAAAGAAATGAACACTGTAGATTTGCGCTAAAGACACTGTTTCACTTTATGCATACCAAATTGGTATTAATGTCAGTGCAAGATCTACAGATTGGGGTTGAAAGAGGCATGAGGAAGATCAACATGACAGCACCTCACAGAGATATTAAATTTGCTGGTGAGCTGAAAGAATTTCAAGTGATTATGGTGAAGCATCCAGCAGTCATGTATAAAGATCAGAATAAGAAGTTGAGGGCAATGAGGAGTGTGGAGCTGAACAAGTTTTCTTATGGTACTTTGATTAAAGTTATGAGTGGTTTGAAAGGTAAGCTTGCAGCAGATCAGAAACGAAAGACAAAGAAAGGAGCCCTATCTGTTAACGACCGAAGACTCATGGTTGAGTTTATTTCAAAAATTGAATGGAGGCTTTCGGATCGTAAAAGTATCAGAAGGTTTGAACAAAAGCTGGGCTTATCAGTTTAACGACTTTGCCATTTTCATCAAAGGGGGAGAATGTTAGGATATGTTTAATTGATGAAAAACAAAGTCTAGGAAATGTTTTTGTACTTCCTTAATAGTTTGTATAATTGTATAAATAGAAACTTTGACTTTCCATATTAGTAGATCTGACAGATAATCATTTTGTACGCATTCAAGTCGGATATAGCAGCACTGTATACGAATATTCCTAGTCATCATTTTGTAATCATCAAGTTCATCAATCAAAGCATTCAATCAGTGTTGATTACGTTTATTGTTCTTATTAATTGCATATTGTTGATTGAATTGGTAGAAACTACATTTCACACATTGCAAAGTCACAGCACAAATATCTTAAAATGTTTCAACAAAAATAATATGTGATATAGTACAAAAAACAACCATAGTTAATTTAGCATTCAAATACCGAAATAGTTTAGTACAACCAAAAGAACACCAAAATAGTTTACTTCAAACCGAAATGACACCAAAATAGTTTCCTACAAGCCCCAATCACTCTTCTAAAATCATCTTAATAAACACTTCACGTTGTTCTTCTTTGTGACCCCAAAAGGAGACCACGAGATCGGGTTCCTCCGCAATCTTTCGCACCGCCTTAAACTTCTCGATGTCGGATAATGATGTCATTTTCTCAATTTCAGAAACCAAGAACTTCTTCATCCTTTGTAACTCAACTTCAGGAGAAGCATCTATAGTATTTTCTATAGATTTTTTCAGTGTTTCTGATGCCTCTTTAATTCTATCTCCAAGTATTGTAGCTGCATCAACGACTAAATCCCCATGGTTTTTTCTTTTCTTACCACGTGATGATGAGCAATCTCCACTTTGTGCGTTCGTAGCGTTATTTCCATCAATACTCATTAGCTCGTCCGAATCATCACCAACTTCATTCATTTATTCATGGTTGGCTTCATTTTCCATTTCTTGAATATCGCGTGCTTTAGTCCTGGTTGCCCTATCTTTTCCAAAAATAATACACAATTCCTCAAAATAAAGAAATTGTCTATTTCTCCATTTGGTAGCTCCTTTATGAACCTATCTATATCTATATATCTATATATTATAATAAAGCAAAACAATTTATTCCACGTGTCGCTTCCACGATGCACAGAATTTTCATTTTCCCGCCTCTTTTTCCTAATTTATGTTGGTACACCCTGTGTGACGATAGCAGTCTAAGTGTGTTAGCATTTTGTCTAAGTGATATTACAAGGTATTGACTATTAACTAGTGTTTGATATATGTGATTTTGTGTGTTTGATATTTATTGATTGTATGTTTGAACTTGATGTAATGTATTACAAGAAGTTCAAACATAAAGTCCAAAGATTAATTCAAACATAAGTTAAAACATATAACATATAATCGAATAGGAGTTGTCATGTGAAATTCGAATTTAGCATAGATTCGAATTAACATAGAAGGTAAATTCGAATTTGTCATGAGGACAAATTCGAATGGGCCTTGGGCCTGGATTCGAGTTTGTCCCATGACAAACTCGAATGGATCACTATAATTAGGGATTAACTCGAATGATTAGAAGACTTTTGCAGAATTCCGTGAGTGATTAGCAAAAGGCGATCTCGAGTTTATCAGATATCTGTGTGTGCTTTCGGAGAGAATCATCGCGTAGGTTCGTTCGTAGTTGTTCGTACAACGCCGTGCTAGTCTCCGTGTTCCGTGTGAGTGATATATCCGTCAAGCCGCTAACGAGGATTCCGCACTCGTTGGTGTGTGTCGCGTCTAGATAGATCTTTTAGTTCAAGACCTTACAAGTGGTATCAGAGACAACGGGGTGTTCTTCGTGTTCATAAGATACCTCCTAGGTTTCTTGACGCTTTTGGATGGTTAATCTCACGTATTATTTAGTTTTTCGAGCTTATCAAATTGGATTCTGGGAAATACTTGGTTGTAGTTCACGTTTTTGATCAAAATCAATATTTTTACTTGTAAAAATATTGATTTAATTTAAAAAACGTGAAAAACTCGAGGTATTATCCGTTTTTCGAATTTGCGGCGCTCGAATTTGTTAAGGGGAAATTAGGGTTTGCTTAGATTCGAGTTTGACCAAAATACGCTCCTTTCGAATTTCCTTAAAGTTGGTTTCGAATTTGGCCATTTCGACTTTGCTTTGGATTTCGACTTTACTCTAAAGTCGAATAAAGGACATTCGAGGTTCTTGGGACATTCGAATTTTTGGTGGTTTCGAATTTAAGTGAACTTTCGACTTTAGAGACCTTCGAATTTGTCATTAATTTCGATTTTAATTGGATTTAAGAACTTAACTCGAATTTTATCCCAAACAGGTTTAAATTTAATTAGACTCGAATTTACCTAAATTCGAAAGAATTAATTTAAATTAATTTAGAATTAAATTAATTAAGTTTAAATTCAATTATCTTTGAAACAATGACAAGTCTACAACGGTTTCTGGAGATGGATCACGAGGTCGGAAAAGCAAATACTCCGCCAAAGTTGATGAAACTTGAAGATTATTACTGGTGGAAGGATCGGTTTGCCGACTTCGCGCGATTTAATGATATGCGCATGTGGATTTGTATCGACGAGGGATACATTCCACCTACAGCTGAGGTCGAAGGACGACAAAAGGTTGTTCCTTATTCTAAAATGAAGGATGACGATAAAAAGCTGTTTGAAGCAGAGAACCGTGCATACGCTATCATTAGAATGACGTTACCTCAGGACATACTACACACTTTCCGTTATCATACGACAGCAAAAGAGCTGTGGGAGGCATTGGAAAAACGGTGTGAGGGTAACCCGAGGGTTAGAAGGAAACGAATGGAAATGCTTAAGCAGCAGTTTGCAATCTTCAAAGCATTGAAGGATGAAAAGATGGAAGACACTATCACACGTTTCTATCATCTGCTAATGGAGTTAGACAGTCATGACATTGAGTATAGTGACACTGAGAAGAATAATAAGCTTCTGGATGCTTTACCGGCCAAATGGGCGATGTATGTGGCCTTGATTAAGCATGATGAGGACAAATACTATACTCTGACTCTAGAGAATATTGTGGGAACGCTGAGGGCGTATCATTTTGAGTTACTGAAGACAGAAACGGATCATGATCAAGTTCAAGATCCAGCTATGTATTTCGAAAAATCAAAATCTTCAGTGGCAGCTGAAATGAAGACAGCTACAACCTTCTTCTCGGGAGAAACATCGTCACCGGCTGAGCCAGAAGACTCACAGAGTAGGGCTTTCTTAGGGTTTACTAGACCAGAAGAACAGCAGCATCAGGCTACTCCGGCATCTACATCTCAGGGATATTCTAAGATGCCTATGAGCGCAAAATCGGCTGAAGACCATCTGAATCTGTTGGCTTCATTCGTGGCCGCTTACGGCAATTGCATTCAGGGCAAAATCAACGATCCTGCACTTTGGGATGAGGATTACGATCAGGTAGACGCTGATGATTTTGAAGAGATGGATCTACAATGGCAACTGGCCATGGGAACTCAGAGAGTTTAAGAGGTTCATCAAAAGGACGGGAAGAAATCTGAATATGAGTAACAATAGGATTGGATTCGATAAGTCCAAGGTTAAATGTTACAACTGTCAAGGGTTAGGACACTTCGCTAGAGAGTGTCAGAGACCGAAGGTAGAAAATCACCAGGGACAGTATCAGAATCAACAGGGACAGTATCAGAATCAATCGCAAGGGCGATATCTTCCGAGTAGTTCATCCAGTCAGGCGAATATAGCTGGGTTGTTATCTAATGTCACATCAGACAGACAGCTAGACGACACTTATGACTGGAGTACACATCCAAAATCGAACGCTAGAGCCTTTATGGCTGAAGTGACTAAGACTGGAGGTGAAGGGGCATAGGAAATCACAGGGAACAGTAGTCAGAATGAAAGCAGTCCGATGTGGGTAGAGAAGTCAGATGATCAGACAATTCTGGAGTTTGCCGCTCAGATGGCCAACGTGGAATCAGATCATACCAAGGTAAGTCTGAACTTTTCTCTTTTCCATGAGTTGTGTGTTTTATGTGCTACATCTAACGATAGGTTAAACTTAGTACTAGAATCACATGAAACCATATATGCTCAAAATGAAACGTTAAAATCAGATAATGCTAGCCTAATAGATATAAAGCAAGATCTTAGGGATAAGCTTAAGGCTGATGCACAGGATGTTATAGTTCTAAAGGACAAACTGAGCGAACAGTGTGTTAGGTTAGAACTCATGTATGAACATGTTGAGGCATTAACCAAGGAGCTGAAAACCAAAGACATAGAGCTAGCTGAGTCTAAGGTAAAGGTAGCTGAGGCAAATAGTAAACTTGAAAAGTTTAGGAACTCATCTCTTAACCTAGGGAAAATTTTAGATGCACAACGTCAATCTAAAAAGCCTGTAGGTCTAGGATATCATGAGAGTCCTCCACCTTTCAATGACAACTATGTACCTCAACCTCAGGAGAAAACTGAGAAATCAGTAGACTTAGAGGAAATACCGACACCAGTGTCTGAACCTGTAAAGGAGACTGCAACTAAAGTGACTGATAATAATGTCAAGATTAAGAAAGTTAAATTTGTGCCATCCTCTAGTGATAAACCTGTAGGAAAACACAAAATTGACTTTAATGATCAGGATGATGAACCAGTCGCTATAGTTGAACCAAAAGAGCCAGACACTAGTGAGACAACTAAATCAAAGGGCACACACAAAAAGTCAAATGATAAAATGTCTTGCTTTAGATGTCACGAAAGGGGGCACGTTGCTTCTAGCTGTCCGCATAGGAAAGTATACAATACACCTAAGACAAAGAAGCCAGAACAAGTTAAGCCTTCTCCAAGTGTTGCAAGAACTAGTAGTTCTCAGAGTACCGAGAAAACTGTGCAAGCTACACCAAAAACGGCTGTGAAACAAATACCGGTGTCAGGTCGACCAAAAGAAGTGATTAGGACTAATTCACCAAATCGAGTCATTAATCAATATAGGTCTGGACCGCAACAACAATATAGGAGTACTACACCTAGCAGAGCCTACACTCCGGTTAGGTCACACACTCCTATTAGACATCAAACACCAGGTAGAGCTCAGAGATATCAGTCAGAAATGCATTATAATCGCAACTATTCAAGAGCTCCACAACAAATGCCTACACAAAGGCCAAGAGTGAACTTAAATGTAACATCCGACACCAAACCAGGTTAGCAACAATGACCTAATATGTATTTAATAGTCAATTATAGCCTAATCAGTGGTCATTAGAAATTAATCAAGTGATTAACAAGGTTTATTAGAAAATTCAACTCAATTAGAACCAAATTCATCGGTGCGATGAATCGGGAAATCAATTAATCCGATCAATTTACGATGTGAGGGATTAATTCAACTAAGTACATAATTAAATTATGATTAGTGACACTAATCATACATTAATACAATTACTTAACATTAATTATGCAAGACTAAAACAATTCATTAAAACAATGCATCCAAAAGTATTTATGAATTTATAAGAAAATGAAAATACAAGAATACATTCTAAATACTTTTATACAAAAAAAAAAAAGAAAAATACATGGAAAATACCCACATAGGGGCCGGCCATAGGAAGGACCAAAAGGACCAAGATATATAATTTTTTACACACCACCTCCATAACATTTCACAATCAAATCCTACTACTCCATCCTTCTTTCTTTTCAAATAAGATTTTACACTCCACCTTCACATCTACCATCAATGCTAGATCTCTCTTTTTCTCTATAAATAGAGATCATTTCCATTCATTTTCATCACACCAAAAATCCTTTCCTCTCCTCTCTTGGTCTGGCCACACAACACACACACACTACACACAATTTTCTTTCAAGTGTTCTTCGATCATGTTATGCAAGTGTTCTTGGTGAATTCCTTCAAGATCCAACCTTCTTCACACTTGCATTCTTACATTTCATCAAAGTAAGTAAATACTAGCTTATATCATCTTATATTCATGTTTATATAAGTCTTACATAATATATATAATCACCAACAACAACAAGTTTCATAAAAACTCAAGTTTATAAGTTTCTAGTTTTTATTTTTAAGTTGTTTCTTTAAATGTGTTTATGAATATATGAACACATTATAAAAGTGTTAATATTATGAAAACATGTGATATATATGTATTTTATAACTTTTATACAAGTGGTCTTTGAATAAACAACAAGAATCATAAGTTGTTTTAAGTTTATAAAACTGCGGATTTTCGGCAGAAAATTTATATCGACTTTGAAAAATCATAACTAATTCATAACTTAACGAAATAAGTTGATTCTTGTCTCAAAAGTTAGATCTATGTTTTAACTATAGATCTGGAATTTTTCATAATTTATTTTGGAGTTTAAGACCTCCAGAATTTATTTGGAAAACCGAAAGTTTGACAGCTCAAAAATGGCCAACATAGGGTTTTTAACGAGCTTTTTCACCAACCTAAACATCTCGAAAAATGGCCGTTCTTGATTCTAAAAATCCTTTGTATATAGTAGTTTAATGTCCTAGAAAACCAAAGTCTAAAACATTTTGGAGCTTGGTCAAAAACAGCCTCAAAGTAGGCCGAAAAACCTCCGAAAAAGCTGGAAAATTATATATATATAAACTTGACGTTTTAAGCAAATTTTATTTATAAACTTGTAATGTTGGGTGATTTAAGACATAAAAATCTATAAATATATATATCATCGTATATTAGAGATATTAAGTCCTTATTATCATTTAGGACTCGTTAAAACTCACTCGAGGCATCATCCACCCTTTCACGCTAAATAGCTTTTTACGCTAGTTTTTGCCATCGCAATCTCGGTGAGTTCTCATAGCCCTTATTTTGACACTGTTATGTTTTGGGGATGAAATACATGCTTTGTTTTTATATGGACACGAAAATATCTTCATTTTTATTATGTATTACACATGTGGTTCCATCAGCCCTTATATCATGAACCGTTAATTGCATTTATTTGTAAGCGCGAATATATTGTGGATAGATCTATCGGGAGTCATGTACCCCATTCGGGTTTGTTCGGATCGGCTAACAGCGAGTGCATATATACACGGTATTACGTATGGGAATACTGCACAGGGCAAACTCATTTTAATTAAGCTTCGGTTGCATGATGGTTTATATGTAATAATACATAACATGGAATTTATGATTTTATAAATTCAATCTCTATTATTGTTGTCCATACAAGTCAGATTTACGTGTAAACCTATGAGCTCACCAACAATTTTGTTGACGTATTTTAGCGTGTATTTTTAGGAAATTAAGGCAAGTCCATCACATCGGTAGTATTTTCAAGCTTCCGCATATAAGGAGTCGCACTCAGTTTCAAACCGTCGGAGATTTATTTGCATTATTTTGGATGATTTAATTATGTATTTAAATCTCTATACCTTGCGAACTTCTCTTTATCATTTTGGGTTATGTAAAACATTATATATTTTAAAGTCATACCGATGTATTTTTGAAAACATACATATAGTGGTCGTTCGTTATGATTATGGTTATGCTTCCGCGACGTCACGCTTCGTTGCCAACCGGGGTAACGGGGTGTGACATTAAATCACTCTGCACCACAACAGTCTCCAGTTCAAAGACCCAAGTCACCTGAAAGGAGAGATGGGTATTTAAAAGAGTTCAAGTATGTGGACGAGAATGGTATTACCAAGTCAGTTATGGCTTGGGTTCCCCATGATAACTAACCTATTTTCTTTCATGTGCAGGAGATAACTACATGTCTAAACAACAAATGGTTCGTCGACAGTGGGTGCTCCAGGCACATGACAGGGGAAAGAAGTCTACTTACAGACTTCAAGGGAGGGAATCGGGGATTTGTATCATTCGCGGGCAACAAGGGAGGAAATATCACTGGTACTGGAGTGGTCACTAATGGGACGATCAAGTTGGATCAAGTTTATCATGTTGATAAACTGGTTCACAATCTCATTAGTGTATCTCAAATCCGTGATAAAAAGAATTCAGTGCTGTTCACTGATACTGAGGCGTTGGTGCTAAAACCGGGGTTCAAGATACCTGAAGAGTGGATACTGATGAGGGCTCCAAGGAAGAATGACTTGTACATGCTCGACATGAACAAGCTGGAATCTTCGACGGGACCAATTTGTTTGCTATCTAAAGCTTCAGAAACAGAGTCGGTTTTATGGCATAGACACATGGCACACTTGCACCTAAGGAAAATGAACTATATAACGAAAAATGGATTGGTGCAAGGTGAACCTATGAATACTTTTCAGTTCGAGGATAAGTGTCTACCGTGCAAGAAAGGAAAACAACACAAGAAGGCACACAAGTCCAAGACTCAGAACTCCATCGCTGCCACATTCGATTTGTTGCATATGGACCTCTTCGGACCAATCAACAAAAGGAGTATAGGTGGTAGTTGGTACTGTTTAGTTATTACTGACGATTACTCACGTTTTTCTTGGGTTTTCTTTCTAGGTACAAAGGACGAGACGGCTTCCAAGCTCATCGGGTTCTTAGACCAAGTGGAGAATTCATATGGAACAAGGGTTAAACAACTTCGTAGTGATAACGGAACAGAGTTTAAAAACACTGTAATTGGTGTATATTGCCTATCAAAGGGCATAGTGCATCAATTTAGTGCACCTTATGAGCCACAACAAAATGGGGTGGCCGAACGGAAAAACAGGACATTGATTGAGGCAGCAAGGACCATGTTATCGGATTCAAAGCTTCCTACCATGTTTTGGGGGGAGGCAGTGAATACCGCATGCCATGTTTTAAACTGGGTCCTTACTGTCAAATCTTTGAACAAAAACTGTTATGAAGTGTTGAATAAAAGGCCACCTAATTTAACTGCCTTCGAACCTTTTGGGGTACCATGTACTTTAATGAAAACAAAACATCAACCTAAGTTTGGTGAAAAGGCTGACGAAGGATACTTCCTAGGTTATGTGCCGAACTCACCAAACAAACGGGTTTTTAACAAATCTAATGGTACAGTAGAGATTGTGTATAACATTGAAGTCACAAGTTATACACATGAACCCCAAACAGGTCCGGAATGGATATTTGACTATGACAAACTGTTTGAGTCATTTAACATTCCTTTGGATGAAAATGCAGGTACTATCGAAAAGGACATGTCGTCGTTGAATCTGAATGACGAGGGTCATAGCTTTCCGAGGACCACTTTTCAATCAACTTCTGAGCCTACTTCAACTGAAGATCGATCTCCAGAAGTCACTGATTCTGAAGCACCTACAAACGAGGATCAGACTCAAACAACAACTTCTAACTCTGAGGAAATTGTCCACGAGGAAGAAAATGTGGTGTCTAAAGTCGTTCCCCCGTTAGGTGAAATAGGATCAAATTTAGGAGATAATCTGAGAGTTGACGAGATAGAGACATCTAGGATCAACAAGAACCATCCTATAGAAAGCATCATAGGAAATCCTAATGCGGGTGTGAGGACTAGGAGTAGTTTAAATAACAACACTGTGTTGTTGACGATGATAAATGACTCCGAGGCCTTTCATACCTGCATCTATTCATGTTTCATCTCGCAAGTAGAGCCGAAAAACGTGCAGATGGCACTAAAAGATAACTCGGGTTGAAGCGATGCAGGAAGAACTGTCACAATTTAGGAAACTAAAAGTGTGGGAGTTAGTTCCATTACCTCGAGGGGAAATAGCAATAGGAACCAAATGGGATTTAAGTGTAAAAGAGACGATCGGGGTATAGTCACTCGCAACAAAGCAAGGTTAGTTGTAAAGGGTTCCAACCAAGAGGAAGGAATCGATTACAATGAGGTGTTCGCGCCAGTAGCAATGTTGGAAGCAATTCGTTTGTTTCTGGCTTTTGCTTCCTTCAAGGGATTTAAGGTTTATCAGCTAGACGTTAAGAGTGCTTTCCTTTATGGGAAAGTGAAGGAACTGGTATATGTGGAACAGCCGCCCGGGTTTACAGATCCGAAATACCCAGACAGAGTATATCGATTAGATAAGGCTCTATATGGATTGCATCAAGCACCAAGGGCGTGGTACGAGACTCTATCCAACCATCTGTTAGAAAATGGGTTTGAAAGAGGAAGGATAGAAAGTACGCTGTTCGTGAAGCGAAAAAGAGAACATTTCATCTTGGTACAAGTGTACGTCGATGATATCATCTTTGGATCATCAGACGAGCAAATGTGCAAGGATTTTGAAAAGGTGATGAAGTCAAAATTCGAGATGAGTGCAATGGGTGAGTTGAATTTCTTTCTGGGTTTGCAAGTTGACCAAAAGAAGGAGGGGATGTTTATCCATCAGACGAAGTATGTCTACGACATATTAGAGCGCTTCGGGATGGAAGGGACAAAACTGACAGCTCATTTCAGTACGCCGATTCAAGTGAATCACAATCTCGGACCGGGTACTGAAAGTGATACCGATGTGGATCCGACGTTATATTGGGCCATGATTGGGTCACTTATGTATTTAACTGCTTCAAGACCTGATATTATGTTTGCTGTTTGTATTTGTGCTAGGTTTCAAGCTAATCCGAAAGAGATGCACATGAAAGCTGTGAAGCAGATTCTACAATACCTCAAGTCGAAACCGAAGCTGGGACTTTGGTATCACGCGGAGGGCGATCTGGCATTGGAGGCGTTCACGGATTCAGACTACGGAGGATGCAGCTTAACGCGCAAGTCAACAACTGGAGGTTGTCAGTTCCTAGGAGGGAGACTCGTTTCCTGGCAATGCAAGAAACAGACTTCGGTAGCCGTGTCAACGTGCGAGGCCGAATACGTTGCTGCTGGTAGTTGCTGTTCACAGGTTCTGTGGATCTAACAACTATTGCGGGATTACGGTTTGACTTATATTCATACTCCTATTAGGATAGATAACCAGTCAACAATTGCCATAACTAATAATCCAGTTAAACATAATAAAACCAAGCACATAGACATAAGACATCATTTTATACGTGATTGTGCTGAAAAGAACTTAATCAAGCTGGTAAAAGTGGCAACGGATGATAATAATGCTGATTTATTTACCAAAGCTTTTGATAAGTCACGTTTTGAGTATTTGATTCAACTAAATGGAATGCGTAATCCAGAGTAAGTTGACCTTAGTAGAGTTTATTTCCTTTTATAGCAGTAGTTTTCTTTCTTTTTATAGTAAGTTTAGTAGGTTACTTTATTTTTAAGTTAGTCTTATATTTTCTTACTTTTAAGAAAAAAAAGAGAGAAAACCATAAAAAAATTCAAAAAAAAAAGAGAATATCAGAAAAAGAGTTAAGTCTTAGATGCATAGGATCAAAGTGACGAAAATTAGCACAGTTAATACAAGCTCTAAGTGTTTAGCTTTCACACATAATGCACCTAAAATTCTAAGTGTTATACATTATCTAGTTTGATATGTTGGTAGGCATAATACATATAGGGAGTCTCAAGGCTAATAAAATATTCAAGAAAAGGTCAAACGTGTCACTAACTTAGATGTATGACCAATTGGTCTTAATTTTTATGTTAAAGACATACAGACTTTGATTCTAAATGAGGTATGCAAACTTTCTGGGGATGTATAGCAACATCAGATACATCTTAAAATGGAAAGAATAGAAAAATCATACTGAGTTGAGAGTCAAAACAAGTAACTCTGGTGTACGTAAGTACAGACCTGTTGCCTCTATTTTGATTCGAGTTAGCAAGATAAGTCGCTTTGTTGTACGTCGGTACAGACCTGTCACCGCTGTCTTGCTAGTTTTAAAAATAAACCTTAAGACAAACTAAGACACTTTGTTGTATGTAAATACAGACCTGTGTCCGATGTTTGCCTTTTAAAGAAAGTTTGCAATACCAAAAAGTTACAATCATTGTGTGTATGCCTTGATCATAAAAGTATGTCTATGTATGAGTCACATAAGGTAATTTCTTGATAAATAAAAGGGCCAAGGGATATTCCGAAATGTATCATGTTTAAATGGATAATCATACCAACAATCGGCTAGAAATGTATGTCACGACAAACAATCAAAGGAATCAAAAATTTTTAAGTGTGAAAGTTTAAGTACTGAAAGTGCGTATTTGACACCGCTATCTGATTGAACCTTTCTTTGACTATACTCGTCAAAAATATTCTGTTAAGTGTTTAGTATAGGTTGTAAATTTTAAATAATGTAGTTTAGTCTAAGTTTAATTTTTGTTCACAATTTTAACTTTATTTTATTTTATTTTATTTTATGTTTTAAATTTTATTTTTATTTTTATTTTTATTTTTATTTTTTTATTTTTACTTAGGAAAAAGGTCAAAATTACTGAGGGTGCATTCCTAGTTGAATAAAATAAACATTGCGTGAAAATCATGTGCTTAGGGTAAAAAGATTTGACATAGTTTATTCCGTTACACGAAAAAATTGTAAAAGTAGAAAAAGTTGAATTTACTTCAAAAATCTTCAATATTTTCAAAATTTTCAAGTTCAAATTCGAATTTACAGTAAAATCGAAATGCATGATTCGAATTTGGCAAGGCCTTCGAGTTTGCCATTAAATTCGAAAGATGTCACAAACTCGAAGGTGGTTGATATAAATAGGTCAACAGTGACAAGTCATTATCACCTACCTTTGATTTTAAGCCTTCGAATTTACTGAGAGCGATTTCGAGTTTGTCTTCGAGTTTGCCGTTTTCGAATTTCATACTGTTTGTCGAGTTTCTGTCCGTTTGTGTTCGAGACTACTAGCAAATTTAGGTATAATCAACTGTATTGTACAAGATTTAGGTGGTTTTAGACTCCATTTGAGCCAAAATTAACGGATTTTGAGGTTTTAATGGTGGAAAGTTTGTATTTCAAAATAACAAACTTTGAAATCGGTGAAACATCAAATTGACTACAAATATCTTTGATTAGAACCTATTAGGACTAATGAATGTAATTTTCTAAGTCTAAAATGGTTAAAATTTTGGATTTTTGCTGCTATCCGTTCCGATATATTCGAACTTGATCTTGAATTCGAGTTTGATAGTAACTTCGAGTTTGTCACTAAACTCGAAGATACCATTAAATTCGAAATGATGGTTGTTTCGAACTTGTAATTCGAATTTACCATTATATTCGAATTCTTTGCTCAAAATTTAAATCGAACTTGTGGAAATTCATAGGTGTTGGATTTTGTACTTATACAAGTTCAAAATAAAACAAATTTGAATTTAAACAAGTTTATGTCTATCTTAATAATTCTAATCTCTTATATGCTTTATTGTGCAGACATGACAGATAGAATTTTTGTTCCTAAGCATAATATGGTCATTTCTCCGGACCATGAGATACCAGAGGCTCAAGCATACCGCCAGATGGTGGATTTTTTGGTTGGATCAAGGATTTCGTATGCGCTGTCGCATAATATTCAGATAGTCATCTCATATGTTCGTCAGTTTTGGGATCATTTACAAGTTGACTGTACTGTTACTCCAACAGTATTGAGGACGAGGATTGCTGGAAACCCTCTAGTGTTTTCAGCTGACGTGCTGCGTCGAGTGTTGCAGCTAGGCTCTCAAGAGCAGGAAAATGGGCCGATTGACTTTCCATTAGCAATCAGGCAAGCAGCATTTAGCAGAATGGGATATAGTTTGGATGTGACTAAGTCCTCTTACATGAAGAGTGGGCTGATAGGGCAATGGCGATACCTAGCTCACGTTTTTATGTTGTGTTTTGCTGCCAAGAAAGCAGGATTCGATTACATCGTATCGAAGATTCAGTCAGGGATGATAGCGTTGGTTTACACTCAAAGATTTAGTTTCTCAGAGATGTTCTTTACAGAGTTTGTTCAACAAATAACAGCTCCGGACCGAGAAAGATTTCTGCTATATCCGAGATTCGTAATGATGTTGATAAGACATTTCCTACCGAACCTGCCACAGCTGAATGAAATTCAAAGTGTTGCGGTGATTGACAAACGAATCTTTGCAGATTGTCAAGCTCATCGAGGAAGATTAGCTAGGCCAATGGAGGCACCACTTTTTGGTGCGGTAGTCAATCCAGATTTCCAAGTCGGGAAAGGTGCCAACTGGGCAGGGGATATACAGGTTCCACAACAACCGCAGCAACAGCAACCGCCACAACCGAGGCCTCAGCAACAGAGGAGGAGGCAAAGACCGTCTGCGAGACAAACTCAGGCTGCTAGGCCTTCCACAAGCCAAGTGCAAGAGCCGGAAGAGGCTGGTCCTTCAAATGAACCACCTGTATCTGATCCGAGGCTTCAAACTTTGGAAGAGATTTGGGCAGCTGGGCCACATGCTAATGAGGCAATTACTTCTGAGCTTATTGACAATCTCTTGGAACCTCTAGAAGGAGAAGTTGACATTTTTAAGCAGATAGATGATTATCAACCTGAAGCAGCAGGCGAAGCCGAGTCAACTTCTGATTCTGAGTCAGAAGAAGTTGAAGAGAGTGAGGTTGAGGCCCCAAACACAGTGACCGAAGATCCGTCCATTCATATAGGGACATATGGATCAAGATTAGTGGCGGTTGAGGAAGAAGTTAGAAGGAGAAGAGCTTCAAGGGAGTCAGATGACTCAGATTTTGAGGAAGAAGAAGTAGTTCCTTTGGTACCTAGGCATAGGGCCAAAAGGCACCGTGTCATGCAGGGAGCTTCATCAGCCTCTGCTCCTGAGCCAGAAATACCTACCGCCCAACCATCAGAACCAACATCCATTCCGCCACCACCACCACCTGTTCAAACATCCGTTCCTCCACCAATCATCCCAATCCCATCCAATCCATACCATCCACTTCATCAACCTACACAGATAATCAAAGGTTTTCTGAGCTTCGGAGCAAGGTTGACTTCCAACAAGTCCAAATATTTCAGTTGACAAAAGCTATTGGGGAAATACAGAAGCATAATGCCAATGTGGACAATGAGAATGCTGAGTTAAAGAAAGTTGTTGGAAAGATTGAGGAAGAGAATCTGGAGCTTAAAACTTTTGTTGCAGATCAAGCTGCTGAGATTCGATCAATGCGATCCCTAATTGAGCAATTACTGAAAAATCTAAAGGCTCAGGGGGAGACGAGCTGTAGTGTAACATCCGGCACTAAACCAGGTTAGCAACAAAACCCTAATCTACATTTAATAGTCAATTATAGCCTAATCAGTAGTCATTAGAAATTAATCAAGTGATTAACAAGGCTTATTAGAAAATTCAACTCAATTAGAATCAAATTCATCGGTGCGATAAATCGGGAAATCAATTAATCCGATCAATTTACGACATGAAGGATTAATTCAACTAAGTACATAATTAAATCATGATTAGTGACACTAATCATACACTAATACAATTACTTAACCTTAATTATGCAAGACTAAAACAATTAATTAAAACAATGCATCCAAAAGTATTTATGAATTTATAAGAAAAGGGAAATACAAGAATACATTTCTAAATACTTTTATACAAAAAAAAAATACATCAAAAATACCCTATCTAGGCCGGCCACCATGTAGTACACAAGGACCAAAAGTTTGTATTTTTTTACTCAACCTTTCTACATCAAATCCACCTCTTTCCTTTCATCCAAGATTTTACAACTCCTTTCATCATTTCACCACCTTTTCACCTCTATAAATAAGACCCTAATTCCTTGCATTTTCCTCACACCTTCAAAGCAAAATCTCTCCTTTCTCTCCCTCTTGAAAACCGGCCATCAAGCCTCAAGAACACACAAAGTGTTCTTTCAAGTGTTCTTCATATTTTTGAAGTGTTCTTGGTGAAACTTTTGAAGATCCAACCTTCTACTCATTTTCATTCTTCTAAAAACATCATAGTAAGTAAATACTAACCTATTACATCTTATATTTATGTTTATATAAGTCTTGCATAATATATATAATCACCTACGACAACAAGTTTCATAAAAACTCAAGTTTATAAGTTTCTAGTTCTTATTTTTAAGTTGTTTCTTTAAATATGTTTATGAATATGTAAACACATTATAAAAGTGTTAATATTATGAAAACATGTGATATATATGTGTTTTTATAACTATTATGACTTTTATACAAGTAGTCTTTGAATAAACAACAAGAATCATAAGTTGTTGTAAGTTTATAAACTACGGATTTTCGGCAGAAAACTTATATCGACTTTGAAAAATCATAACTAATTCATAACTCAACGAAATGAGTTGATTCTTATCTCAAAAGTTAGATCTATGTCTTAACAATAGATCTGCAAATTTTCATGATTTGTTTTGAAGTTTAAGACCTCCAGAAATTATTTGGGAAACCGAAAGTTTGACAGCTCAAAAACGGCCAACATAGCGTTTTTAGCGAGCTTTTTCACCAACCTAAACAACTCGAAAAATGGCCGTTCTTGATTCTAAAAATCCTTTGTATATAGTAGTTGAATGTCCTAGAAAACCAAAGTCTAAAATATTTTGGAGCTTGGTTAAAAACAGCCTCAAAGTAGGCCGAAAAACCTCCAAAAAAGCTGGAAAATTATATATATAAACTTGACGTTTTAAGCGCATTTTATTTATAAACTTGTAATGTTGGGTGATTTAAGACATAAAAATCTATAAATATACATATTATCATATATTAGTGATATTAAGTCCTTATTATCATTTAGGACTCGGTTAAACACCTCCGGTTTCATCACCCATCAAACAACGCACATTTGCATTCTTGCGCATAGTTTTGCCATCACAAGTTCGGTGAGTTCTCATAGCCCCTATTTTCACACTGTTAAGTTTTGGGGATGAAATACATGCTTCGTTTTCATATGAACACGAAAACCACTTCATTTCTATTATGTATTACACATGTGGTTCCATCCGCCCTTATATCATGAACCGTTAATTGCATTTATTTGTAAGCGCGAATATATCGTGGATAGATCTATTGGGAGTCATGTTCCCCATTCGGGTTAGCTCGGTTCGGCTAACAACGAGTGCATATATATTTAACACACGGTATTACGTATGGGAATACTGCACAGGGCAAACTCATTTATAATTAAGCTTCGGTTGCATGATGGTTTATATGTAATACATAACATGGAATTTATGATTTTATAAATTCAAACTCTATTATTGTTGTCCATACAAGTCAGATTTACGTGTAAACCTATGAGCTCACCAACAATTTTGTTGACGTATTTTAGCGTGTATTTTCAGGAAATTAAGGCAAGTACGCCTTCAGAAGTAACTACTTTCAAGCTTCCGCACTTAAGGAGTCGCATTCTTTTTCAAACCGTCGGAGATTTATTTGGATTATTTTGGATAATTTAATTATGTATTTAAATCTCTGTACTTTGCGAACTACTCTTTATCATTTACGGGTTATATAAAACATTTCTACCTTTTAAAGTCATATCGATGTATTTTTGAAAACGTCCATATAGTGGTCGTTCATTATGATTATGGTTACGCTTTCGCACTCGTCACGTCTCGCTGCCAACCGAGGTAGCAGGGTGTGACATGTAGGGATCCGAAGGAGCAGCAAAGGGGAGATGATGAAGGTGATGATCCCAATGCACCAAAAGAGAATGAGCCAGTAGATTTTCCTGCTGCTCTATATGCTGAAGTTCAGGGGGAGCCTAGTCAGGCTGGTGTTGAAGGAGGAAAAGCAGGTGAGGCTGGTTCTTCAAAGACTCATGAAAGCGATATGATAGACGCCTTGAGAGATATTGGGGAAGAAATAATGGATTTTGATTTTGAAGATGATGTAGAGGAATTGGAAGAAGGAGAATTCGTACCGGAGGATATTGTTGATTGGCGATCTGACGATGAAATGATAGAAGACGAGGACGATAATGTCAACGAAGTAATTGTAAATTCACAGCCTATCACGGAGTTGTATGTGCGAAATAATCACAATGTGATTGACATAGATGAGATCAAGATAGCCTCGGTCGAAGACTCTGAACTTGAAGAAGCTGAAAAAGAGCCTTCCAGGGCTGATTTACTGAATCTGTGGTTCAAGAAGGAAGAAAAGAAAGAGAAGCCGAAGATGAAGAAGAAGATGAGAACTTCTTGGTCAGAAAATCTCTCAGGTGGAATTATAAGCTGGTTCTTCGACAGAGAACTGCAGTTATTCATACTGAAAGGAGAGATGAACTTCAATATCTTAGGCGTACGCTTAAAGTCTTGAACACATTGCCAAAGGTAGAAGTAAAGGAGTTGGCGTGGAAAGAGTTAATCAATATCGGTGAGGATCCTTATGCTGAGGTTATAGCCAAGATTATCAGAAAGGAGGGCCGATCCGAAAAATTTGAAAGACTCAAACCAAGGTCGGGAAAGAGAGTGGATGACCTTACAAGGATTGATCCACATACGGGAAGGCCTTGGGCCAGAATGGTTTATAAGCCCGTCAAGTGCTTAAAAAGGGTGCCTATGAAATCGATGCCACAGAATGTTTTGAAGAATATGAAATGGTGGTACGTCGATAATGAAACAGCCGAAGCCGTAATGGAGGATGAAGACGAAAATGTCATTTTGAAGATATATGATCCGTTGCACCTTATCAACCTGTCCAAGGATGACCTGCAAAAGCTTCATGATCAGCCAATTTTCTTTCATGAAGGCTGGAAATCTGAAGGCAGGAAGTTCTATAAAGTTGTAAAGGTTAGTATAGATGCAGGCTTATATGCAGGTAGCAGTCTATATAGTTCTAGTACCTAATCAAAATGTAAATAGTTAGAAGCTATCGTCAAGGGGGAGTCTGTTGGTACACCCTGTGTGACGATAGCAGTCTAAGTGTGTTAGCATTTTGTCTAAGTGATATTACAAGGTAATGACTATTAACTAGTGTTTGATATATGTGATTCTGTGTGTTTGATATTTATTGATTGTATGTTTGAACTTGATGTAATGTATTACAAGAAGTTCAAACATAAAGTCCAAAGATTAATTTAAAGATAAGTTAAAACATATAACATATAATCGAATAGAAGTTGTCATGTGAAATTCGAATTTAGCTTAAATTCGAATTTAACATAGAAGGTAAATTCGAATTTGTCATGAGGACAAATTCGAATGGGCCTTGGGCATGGATTCGAGTTTGTCCCATGACAAACTCGAATGGATCACTATAATTAGGGATTAACTCGAATGATTAGAAGACTTTTGCAGAATTCCGTGAGTGATTAGCAAAAGGCGATCTTGAGTTTATCAGATATTTATGTGTGCTTTCGGAGAGAATCATCGCGTAGGTTCGTTCGTAGTCGTTCGTACAACGCCGTGGTAGTCTCCGTGTTCCGTGTGAGTGATATATCCGTCAATCCGCTAACGAGGATTCCGCACTCGTTGGTGTGTGTCGCGTCTAGATAGATCTGTTAGTTCAAGACCTTACAATTTACTACCTTAACTTAATTACATTATATTTTGATTTTTTCTCATTAATGAATTAATATTAAATTAGATATTGCAACATACTAAATTAATGTTTACCTAAAATAAATATGTATCATTATTATCCTTAATGATCATATTTAAATTCAAATATAAAAATTTGGATTTATATGTAGAAGTGTAGTAAATAAAGTAAAATTTTGTGTTAATTATTTTGCTAACAAAATTTAAATTTTAAGTTAGGTAACAAAAGTTAAGAATTAGATAATAAAACTTCAATTGTGAATATGATAATTTTGATTATTGATTTACAGTGATTCCAAATCTTTTATTTTATCATTTTCAATATATATATATATATATATATATATATATATATATATATATATATATATATATATATATATATATATATATATATATATATATATATATATATATATAGAATCAAGTTCATCAACGTACCTATGAGATTCCAGCGTACCCTAATGTGAATGATCATTCACATATATTTTTTTTTAATAGACATGTATAAGACAACATTATAAGACTTTTTTTCAAAAGGAGCAACATCATAAATCTTGTGAATGGTAAAAAAAGATAATGTGAATGGTCATTCACACCATGTAAATGGTGTGAAATGACCATTCACATAAATATGCATTAAGCATTCACATAATTTTTAAGGACACAGAAAGAGTGAATCTATGTGAAATTCATATCTCATGCGTATAACATTAAATTAAACATGGTTATGTGAAAAAAAAATTTAAAAAAGTTTTTTTAAGGTTGGTACCTTTGGGTGCACTTGATTTCGAGAGGTACTTATTTGAACCTGAGTATATATATATATATATATATATATATATATATATATATATATATATATATATATATATATATATATATATATATATATATATATATATATATATACGCATTCACGTAATGGACACTTTTTATTTCTTACATTCATGTTTCATATTTGAAATTAATAAAAATTAAAAAAAAAATCATTCTTTTGCAAAAACATATTATCTGTTTTTTAATGATATAATATAATAACATTTTTTTATGTAATATCAAGCAACTAAGTCTATTTTATCTTTAATTTATGTAACATTCATTTTTTTATTTTAATTATATATAAATTTTATAATTATTATTAAAATATAAAAAATTATGTATTTTTAAAATCAACCCATGTAATACACTAGTCTCAAATTATAATAAATTAAAACAATACATGTCATATGTCACTTCTACAACGCAAGATAATTTTATTTTCCCACAACGTTTTCTAAGTTTAACATTTTAACTTAATTGCATTGAATTTTTATTTTATTTTTTCTCATTAATTATTTAGTAATAAATTAGAGTTTGTAACATATTAAGTTAATGTTTACCTAAAATAAATATATATGATTATTATCCATATTAATCAAATGTCACGTGTCACCTCTACGCTTCATCCAAAAATATAATTACACTTTATTATTATAAAAAAATAACATATAAATTTTTTTTTTTTATAATAAAGATAAATATACTATATTTCTTATTCTTTATATAATAAAAGATAAACACAATTATTATTTTTGTATCTTTTTATTTCATTTTATGTAAATAAATTTAATTAAAAATATCCACGTAATACGTGGGTCGTAAACTAGTATATCAAATATCAGAATATTAATAAATTAAATGAAGATGTAAAAATGAATTTAAAATTTTTAAAAAATAAATTACCGCTAAATAAGTATCCCAAACATCAGGTAGTGCCGTCACACATTGCTTTGTAGCATCATAGCCGAACCCGCTAGTGTTACTTCTATGAACCATATCATAAACAGCTTGCCAATCTTTTTAAATGTTTTCAGTCGCGACCCAATGTGTGGCTTTCCCAAAATACCTGAATTTGGAAGTGTCTCTTTCAAGGCTTCCTCCAAATGTTGAAGATAACCGGATTTAAAGCCATTATCGGCTTTAAAACCACCAATATTGACCATGTTTAATAATGCTTTCACAAGCTTGTTATCTTCAACTCCCGACCAATTATGGTAGTTTCTTTGTTTATCCATCATACCTGTAAAACACATATAAAACAAATCCACCAATATATAAAACACATTTAAAAGTCATATTTTACATCCAAGACACTTATCCACCAATATATAAAACATATTTAATAAGAAACACGACAAATATTTAAAATAAAAAGTCTTCAAGTTTTACATAACACATGACAAATATTTAAAATAAAAAGTCTTCATGTTTTACATAATACATGACAAATATTTAAAATAAAAAGTCATCAAGTAGTCGATACAATGGACTAAATTGTAACACTCCATGAATCAAACATAGTTTGTGCTAAATCATTTCTAGATATCGTCCACTCGTTGGATGTCCCAATAGAAATAATGTTATCATCATCTACACCTCAATCGTCTCCGGTTCCCTCATCCGGTTCAATGTCAATCTCAAATGGATCATTTGTGATTTCTTGTCTTATATAATTATGCAAAAGACAACATGCCATTATGATCTTATTTTTCAAATCAATCGGATAATATGAATTATCCCTTAAAATACCCCATCTTGCCTTTAAAATGCCGAAACATCTTTCTATAACATTTCTTGCGGATGAATGTCTCATATTGAATAATTCTTTGGGTGTAGTTGGTTGGTGACCAGCACGCCAATCATTCAAATGATATCTCTGACCTCTATAAGGAGCAAGAAAACCTTCACAATTTGTATATCCAGCATCTACCAAGTAATAACCTAAAATACTTTCCAGTTAATAAATATTCAATGTATGTTTTGCTCAATTAAATCAATTAAATTATTATACTATAGCATACCCGGTCTTGGGACCCTCAATCCATGTGGTCTAATAAGGACATCTCGAAGCACTTTACCATCAGCAACTGATCCCTCCCATCCCGGTAACACATAGATAAATTGCATATCTTGTGAACACACCGGTAACACATTTGTTGCAATATCGTTCTTTCTTGTTCTATACCTATGTTTGTCTTTAAGTGACACTAAACACTTTATGTGTGTTCCATCTAAAGCTCCTAGGCAATTCTACAAAAAAAAAAAAAGTAAACAGATCAATATATCATAAAAGAGTGAAAAAATCAATATATATACATATATATATACACACACACACACACACACACACACACATATATATATATATATATATATATATATATATATATATAATATACCTTGAACCACTTCCATCGTTGATCTATGGAGTCTTCGGTTACGGGTTTGAGTTTCTTAAGTAAATGAGGATGCAATCGTATCACTGCATTGCAAACTCTAGAAACAACTCTACAAATTGTTTCACTCGAACGATGAAAACGACATATAATCACTCGATTCTTAACATTATGGGTAATAATGTGAAGAAAAATGGCAACTTGTTCATCAATGTTCATATTCCTAGTGGTCTTTAATCCGCCTAACCTTTCAAGCATGCCACATAACTTTTTAAAACATCCTCGAGTCATCCTAAGTTGTGACATGCACATACTATCACTCTCATAAGCATAACAATATAATATAACATTTCGATCTATATTTGACGAAATGTTTCTAATGCGTGGTTTATTAATCAAGTGTTCTTCTAATAAAACATTGAAAAACCATACAACTACTTCCATTATTTGGTTCCAAAACTCAACAATTAATTGGTTTATCCTGAGCCTTGTTGAACTAAGTCGAGCCATTTCCTGTAACACGTAAATCAAGTAATAAACTATAATCACAACACTATAAAACACCATTACAATAAAACCATTTAGGTGGTTGGACATACTTTTGGGTGAAGGGAGACACTAGATGAAAACACCGTTAGAATAAAACCATGAATAAATTGAGAAAATAAATCTTGAACACAGACATATATACTGAGCAAAAACATATATACTGAAAAATCAGTAGCAAAACATAAACATATATCAGTAGCAAAACAGTAACAAAACATATATCAGTAGCAAAAAAATCAGTAGCAAAATATATATCAGTAGCAAAACATATAATAGTAGGAAAAAAATCAAACAAGTTGAAGGAGCAACCTTTGGAGGAGAGATGGAGCAGACGGAGAAGACCGGCGCAGATGGAGAAGAACGGCGGCAGAACCCTAGCCACAGACGGAGAAGAACGGCGACGAGCAGACTGAACGGCGACGATCTGAACGGCGACAGAGGAAGCAGATTGTGATCGTGGCTGCTAGGGTTGGAAGGAAAGCGTGAATGGGAGGAAGGGGTGAATGGAATTTAAATTCCTTGCATTTTTCTAAGGAATGGTCATTCCTTCAAAAGGGAGGATTTTTTTTTTTTAAATGTGGAATGGTCAATCCATTCCTTTGGACTACCAAACAACCCATCAAAATGGAAAATCCATTCCTTTTCCGCCAGATTCTAGCAAACCAAACGCCCCCTAAACTTACACCTCAAGTTTTATAGATTTTTATATGTTCTCTTGCCTTTTCAAGTTCAAGAACACAATAAGCCATAATTATTCAATTTTTGGCTTACCATACCATAGCTTATTATCATCTTTCCATACTTATGGCTATTAGGTTAGGGAGGAGAAGAAGAGAAGTATACACATCCAATTCAAAGCATAGTTATAATAATACCTTGAGTTTAATCTAGAAGTTGCTCAACACCTTGAATCTCCTAGCCACAATTGGGAAAAAATTTCCAGCCCTAAACCATGTTCTTCTTTAAGTGTATAAGTGCAGAAATTTTGTGAAGAGGAAATGACAAGAAGAGGGCCACAATTGGGGAGTTTTTATCCCTTCAATTGGTCCAAAATTTTACATACTTAGCCCTTAGCTTTTATGTATATTAGTTCAACCATCAACATATGTTTTGTCGTAATTGAAGTTGCAAAGTCTTGGTAATAAGCCTAAGGCATTTGTACTCTTGGCTTTAAGGCTTGTGTATTACAAAACATGAAGCAGATAATACAAGTGAAGAAAGCATGTGGTACAAAGGAGTATAGTTTGTGGCTAGTTTCTAGAATAATCAAAATTTAAAAATATTCAAATTGTAATTCCTTAGGAATTTTAATAGATTCAATTGGTACCTTTATTATGAAGATATTATAGCAAGGTATGGGTTAACCGGACTCAAATATGTATATAAGTCCAGTTTACCTTTTTATAAATTTATAGCTTAACATTAACATATATTCTCTTAAATGATAAAATTTTAATCTTTACATATTGATTAACATAAATAAATCACTCAATTCATTAGTTGAGTGTATAATTAGTAGTTTAATTATTATATCAAATTTGAGGATGTTACACATCCGAAAGTTGTTGGAGCCTCGCAGATATATCCCGGTTATATTGCATTATCATATTGTCGACGTGGTCTAACACTGTCTGTGAACACATCTATTGAGAATCCGAGACTTGCCCACCCTGTTCTATACACAGATCATTACAGATACATACTTTCAAATGTTGGTGGATACGGTGATGTGCATACATGTAGAAAATACTTACGCACTACTCATGACAAATCTTCACTTCTTACGCATTTACAAAAAACATGTCATAATATGCTTATCGTACAACACCTGTTATAGTAATTATTACAGATGCTTATACAAAAGGATGTGCTACATGTTTTTTAGGTTACCATTCCAGACAATGCATACATACTAATTAGTTGTTATTACAGACCATTATCAGTTTTTGTTCAAAATGATGCATTTCAAGAAAGTGGCAGAATCATGGTTTTGAATGTCCCGAAACCTGAGCAGCATCGTCGTCTACCCGCTGCCCATCCACCCATAAATCAATTGCTTGCAACTTCATTGCCGGTGTTGTAAAACCCATCTAATCGTCCTTCACTATTACGCTATCTGCATTAGAACCCATCTTCCTTACTTGGTCGTCTTCAAGCCCTTTCAAACGAATATATTCCTCTTTGATATGCTCTCTGAATTTCCTTAAGAGAAGCTGCATGAGGGAAACGGACAACTGCACGTTCCAACTATGACGACATCAACCCCTTTATATTTTTGAATTCTTCGACACTTCTTCCAAACATATTGACACATTTCTGCATTGTTTTATAATAAAAAGAAGTTTTTAATGATGCATCAACCATCATGCATGGTTGGGTGTTAGACTGCATACACACAAACATGTATAGAAAGACATGAATGATTTTAACACATACAAATATGAATGCTTTAACAATCTACATGTTCATGTCACGCATGTAAACACTATTGTCAATCATTTATGTATTCAGACAAACAACACAACTTATGTGTATACATGCATTTATAAAAGTATCGTGCATGAATGATGGAAATATGGACATTACAATACTACTCAACACAACTTATGTGTATACATGCATTTATAAAAGTATCGTGCATGAATGATGGAAATATGGACATTACAATACTACTTAAATAATAAATTGGTGCAGCATATATGTAATAAAAAAATGGTGCAACATATACTACAATACTACTTTAATCTTGTACTTTATTTTTTATTGCCTCAATTGTGGGTTCACTATCTGCATTTGGATTCTTTTGCACACCTGTGTGCTCGTCACCAGCTGTGGGTGGAATAAAATCTACACGTTCCTCATGAGCAACCAACGTCAACTGTGCGGCATTATCTGTCATTACAACATCCGCAACATCAGCCTCAGGTGAAGCCAGACCACAAACATCTTTTCCTATTAACGCAAAAAATCCATTTAAGACATAAATCACATTTTACACATTACAATCAATTATACATACACCAAAAAGCACAAGCAGTGAATACTTTTAATGCAACAACCTTACCATCATTACCTGGACAAACAGAATCATACTTAACAGGGCTAGAACCCGCTGTAGCAAATAGCATTTCTTGCTCGTTGATCTTTGCTAGAAGCACATCAAGTGCTGATTCAGACTGTGAATCTATTAATGTCTCCGTCTCCGGTTGACTCCCAATTGGTCCACCGTCTTTAATGCACGACATTCCTACTACATCAATTTTGACATGTCTTCACAAAATTACCAAAATGTCATTTATTATAATTTATCAAGTTGGACAACTACTAAAACTTAGCTTTTTTTTGAAGTAAAACCTGTATGC
The DNA here is from genome assembly GCA_020465985.1 of Centrapalus pauciflorus. Taxonomy (NCBI): domain Eukaryota; kingdom Viridiplantae; phylum Streptophyta; class Magnoliopsida; order Asterales; family Asteraceae; genus Centrapalus; species Centrapalus pauciflorus. The sequence continues at coordinate 94,043 of JAANYP010003745.1, forward strand.
ACAGCATCATTCACACAGTTACCAACCTTTTCCTCTTCGCTTCTTCTTTTATCTCTAACAAATACACCTCAAGACCACCATCAGATTCTACGTCATAGTCATCATCGACATGCTCATCCTTTCCTAATTCCTCATCCATTCCATCCTCTTCATCATCGTCATCTTCACTAGCATCAACTTCACCAACATCCCCTAAACCAAAACCACCGAGCTGAATTTTTTTATTCTCCCTCTCCTTCGTCATTAACTTGTCCCACACATATATGGCGCGATTGGTTCTATCCAAATTTACTAGCCCAGCACACGATGTGCGATCAAGATAAACCAACTACAAATTATAATAATGATAATATGTTTTCAACAAAACTAATAATGGGTTATTATATAATAATTATATAAACAACATAAACACGTAATACCATAATCATGTAATATTATAACATAACCATACCGCTAATAACGTCAAAGGACCACTGAAATATGAACTGTCATCACGTCGCCAACCATCCTTGCATATCTTCGGTGCTTCTAGCATATAGGTGCACCAATCATCTCCTTAACCATGTCCACATTTGTAATATAATAGAGGAACTTTGTATATGCAAAACCAGACTTTGTGCCTTGCATCATCAACGTTGTGAACAACACCAAATAATTCAGCTTGAACATCTCACCACCCTTAATTACCAGCTTCAGCCTTAATCTTATTGAAAACAATGCGTGGGTAAAGACGGTCTCCTTTGGTATATTGTGTTTTCCAACGCTTCCTGAGATTCTTGTTATCAGCATTTGAGTCTAACCTTTGCATCTTTATCTTACCTTTTGGTAAACCGAGTACATCATGCACAACATGTTGTTATTGGGATAACCTAACGATTAGTCCTTATCTCGCACCAGTCTGCATCGAATTGATTCACAACCCAGTATCCGAGTTTTGTAGGTACTTCATCAACTCCAAGACCAAGTGCATGTTCAAAACCGATCGAAATTAGATCTTTTCTCTGGTTCTCTTCTAGAAGTTGGTTGCATTCAAGCAGACTTTTTGGTGAACTACGAGACATCATTGAATCATATTTTGCTTTCTGTGATTTACCTCCAGTGTGCTTTCTCTTTTTTGGTGAATCATACAACACTTGTTCCTCTTTCATTCTCGAGAAACTGCTAACCCGTTTTTTTTCCTTTCTCCCCTTTAACCACAACTGCTGTGCCACTGACCTTACTTGTACCCTCGTTCTGACTTCTTCCTGTCTGTTTTCCTTTCATTCTCATTGTAAACACATAAACATTGCAACTTAAAAGTATAACATAACACATCAATATATAAATGTTATGTGTCATATACGCTTCAACATACATCATTAATAACATGTAAGTAGACATTACCTCAACATATGTAAATAAATTTTAATGTGATATCTACAATAACAGGAACATTGTTCACGGAAAAGGCATAAATGCATACACATTGCCGATGCATATGATTGTTTCGATGCAATAAACATCGTAATTAATAACGAAAGTTATGAAGACATAATATAATCACGAAATCAACATGCAATCATTAACCTTTACAAACAACAGTATTTGAACAATGTTTTAACCATAAAAATGTTACTAACCAAGTACAAGTTAATGCATAACATTAAAACAGATGCATTAAATAACAAAAAATGATAAGTGTCATCAAATATTTAACATTAGTCGACACAACAAATAAATAAATACCATATCAACGACAATGAAATATATCCTACCTATTTTATATGTTCGCTAAATTAAATGAAACATGCATTTTGTATGCATTCATAAACAAAATTACTCATTACGACATCTGCTAATGGTAACTAAAATAAACGAAATAACCATTTCGTATACAATCAAAGTAGATGCATTGATCATCAAAATCAATTGCATTCACACATAGAAACCTCCCCTGCACCAACTATGTATTGTTGCATCAATATACAACCACCAACAAAAATATACATTTTTTAATATGTTCATATACACAAGTGTTAAATGTAGTAAACAAAACAAAAAAAAATGCATTTTTATTCTTAAGAATGTACTATTATCGAACAAACCCTAGATGCATTAACTCACAGTGCTATTGATGCATCCGTCAATTGAAGAATACAAACATGCATCAATATCACATTAAAGTAAAATCTATACCTGATCTTGATGCCATCTCTCTCTCTCTCTCTCTCTCTCTCTCTCTCTCTCTCTCTATGTCTGACATTGTCACTGTTTCCCATGAAGATGAGCTTTCATCGTCTGATACAGTCAACGAGTCTTCAGAGGTGTTGGTGATCTTCGAGTGGGTGCCTGCATCATACCGTAATCGAGGAACAAACATCTTAGGGTTTATGAAGCAGAGCATCAATTAACATTTTTAGGTTTGCGGATGAACTAAAAAACCAAAAACCATGCTTCAACTATATTAAATTCATACTTGATGCTCCGATTTTACTTTCCTCTTTGATGATGATGCATCCCCATCTATATCGCAACCCTTTATGCGAACAATCCCTAAAAATTTGGGGTTTTCCTTCCAAAATTTTAGGAAAAAAATCAAAAGCAAGATTGATATATCACAGTGCAAAAAATTTGGGAGGAGAGAGGACAGGTTCAATTAGTGAGGTGTTGTAGTTGTTTCCAAAAACCGATGATATTTTTGTTTACTAAATTACCCTTCCACAACCAAAGTGAGACGCACCTAATTTTAACCAAGTTGACGTTATTTACAATCGTGCCACCACACATTTTTGCTCATCTACACCAAAATGAACGGTTCTAAGGGGTTTCCGTAGTTTTTTGATGCATATCGGTTCTCCATTGAACCCACCCATATATATAGTAAAAATCTTTTGTGAACAATTTAAAGAATGTGAACATTGTGAACCAATGAAGGTTTGCCAAATCAGCATCATCATTATTAATTATTGATTAATAATTTAATTTCAGTTAAGGGTATTATTGTCGTTAACAATATCACAAGCCCTTGCAATTTTAATTACACAACAACTGCTCCTCGTTTCATGCGAACTACATTGACTTATAATTATAATTGATTTTGGTGGTTTCCATTAATCAATCAACCAAATAATGCATAATATTCATAATATGCAAATGATTATTTAGATAAAAAGAACACACAATCATAAATATTCAGAAAGTGCAAAGAGTTCATCAAACCATGATGAATCCACAATGTGCGAGATTTCATAATGCAAATTATCAAAATATATAGTGTACATATATAACATACAAACCCACTCTAAGGTGTCGTTTGTTTTTAAATATGTTATAGCTAGAAGATCTTTTTTCATGTCTGCGAAGGTCTTCAGAAGAAAAGATGATACAAAGGTTTTCAAGCTGAATAAGGAAGGTCATTTGTTTTTCATATTTGAAAGATTGTCCCTTTAGTTATAATGCAATAGTTTTATAAATATAAAAACAAATGAAATACAAATCCAAATTATATAATACTATTTATATAACATAATCAAATATTTTACTCATTACAATAAAAAAGTAAATAAAACTGTCAAAGTATTTTTAAAATATTCATCCACCAAAATATAAACCAACAATTAAAAACTAGAAATTCATCTAACATTCATCAACTGTTGTGCAATTTGATCACGTAAAGTACTCATATATTGTTGATCCGTCGTGCTTCTAACTGGATGATCACCGTCAAATATTTGTTGATTAGCATCATCACCACCATCTTCTTCTTCATCTTGGTCACAATGGGCAAAAAAACTCATCATGCAAACTCTCCTTTCGTATATAACTGTGAAGCGCAAAACATGCAATAGTAATATTTCGTTGAGTAACTATCGTAAACGGATCCATTCGCTTCAATATCGGAAAACGTGCTTTCAGAACCCTAAACAAACGTTCAATGACATTTCTGAGTTTAGCATGTGCATGATTGAATTTTTCTTTACTATTCCTTGCCCGATTACGTTAAAATCCCAACCAATATCTTACATTTCTGTATGGTGCCATAAAACACCGAGTACGTGCATATGCCGCATCACAAAGATAACATTTACCTACAAACATAATAAAATGATCAATGCTAAAATATACAACATAAATATAAAGTTGAAACTATAATTATACCTGGAGGAGGAAATGGAAACGATGCAGTTGGATTGCTTAGAGCTTCGAATAATATTCTGGAATCGTGTGCTATACCTTCCCAGCCGGCAACAAGAAAAGTAAACATAATGTTAAAGTCACATATTGATAAAACATTTTGCTAACACTCTCCTCTTCATCTTCCTCTATACACATGTTGTTTCGCAGTAGGAACAACAACATGTATTAATGTTCCTTCAAGCGCACCGATCGCTCCCTATAAAAACGATAATATTAAAGTATAATTACAAGTTTATTAATTAGCTGAAACAACTAAATTTATCAGTCTTACCTTAAAAACTCGTCGCCAATTCTTAATGTGTCCCGGAATGTTTTGATTGGAATTAAAAGACGTCGGAACTATAACCTCTTTACCAAACTCTACCATTTACGCTAAGACTTCATGAAAAAACTTATGAATTGTTTGAGTCGATTGTTGAAATCTATGTTTCACAACTACATACCGTTGATTATGACCTATCATCATCAAAAACATAAGTAACTTCTCTTCAACGGATACATGTTTACTATCCTTTAACCAATCTTTCACTCTAAATGTGCAACAAGTCGGACAAATGAATCACGCGACATGCGTATCAATTCAACGCATTGTGTATTGTTGTCATTCAATAACTGACCAGACATTATCGAAGTATTATCTCTTTTTTTTTGCCTCTTGGCCCAAAAATAGTGAATATACAAATACATAATAATAACGATCATTATCTATTCATCGTGATTCATGATGAACCTGTTAATATGAAATAAAATGAAATATAAATATCAAATATATAATCTTTCAAATGAAACCTACATTTAAAAAAACCACATAATAGTTCAAACGGAAGTTACAACTAAAATAAACACATAATAGTTCAAACAAGCATCTAAACAAACACATAAAGGTTCCAACAAAAGCATGAAAACAAACACATAATTGTTCAAATACCAAAGTTATCTCCTACTTAAATATCCCTAATGTTTTTGCCGTCAACATTAGCCATCCTTTTAAGACCTCTAGATCAGATGGCAAGTCATCCACGACTCTCTCATTCCTTTAGACTGGCCAAGTATATTGAATGCTGCTAAAAACAAAGGATCCAGTTTATCCAAGCCAACTACTTTCAATTTCTCGTAGCATTCTTCTGTCGTTGACCCTTCTTTTCTCTTTATTAGATGTTCAAGTGCTTTCTTCATCTCCGCACCTAACTCATCAACATTCACGGAGGTTTTAGCCTTTTTCTTACGACGACCTGCATCAGCATCGTGAACACTTGGGCCGGATTCATGGACAAGTGGTATATTCTCATTACTGGTATCATCATTAGGGGCACTTGGTCCAGCTTGATGAATATTGTGACCATCATCTTCCAAACCATCAAAAGGGTTATCTGATTCCATCGAAGGTGCTGGGGTAATACGACGAGAAGACAATGACACCTCAGATGTCTCAGTAGATGTCCATTGAACATCACCAGTAGCAACAGTTCCTTCAAACACGCTGACACATAGATCAGGATAAAGCAATGGATGTGTTCTCAATGATGTCGCCTTTGGATGACCCTAAACCCAATTTAATAAGGATAAGTATGTTTTTTGTATATGTTATTATTTATGTATAACCAAAAATTAAACTATAAGATGTAAACATACCTTTTTAAAATCCTCCCAATCTTGAGTTGTTAATTTGAATGAATTTGATGTCCGATTATAAAGATTACCAGTTTTGTTCTTTAGATACACACATCCATTGTATTTTCCCTTCAGAGTTCATAACCATTTCTAATATGTTTTTTAGATAGATCCATACCAAAAAAAAATTTCAGCGTCTCCCCTATCATCGCCCATGACTCCTTATAGAAGGTTTTGTCATTTCAACCCACCCAATCGATTTCCTCGAGGCATGTTTCTAATAAGCATTTGGTCGCCTCATTTGACCAAACTATCCTCTCTTTGGTGCATAACAAACGTCTCATTTAGAACTATATATACACACACATGTTCAAGAAACAAAATCACGTTACAAATTAAATAACATATGCAATCAACAATCATGAAATTTTACTATTGACAGGGTAGGTGATTTACCTTTTTACAAATGACTAGAAATAACAATTCATTCAACTATATATTTTGGTGGAATTTTATGCTAAATTTTAATTTATTATATTTGCAACAAAAGTTCCAAACACACTAAATATAAATTTCAATTCCTCCAAATTTTATTGAGTATGAATGAGCCAAACTTACCATAAGATTTACTGGATACAAGGACTAAAACATAACTATGAGATGTTATTTGATCTTTATATACAAAACGGTGAAATCTTTTAATTTGTTTATATTTGGATACGGACATAATATTTGATGGTTTTACTTTTTCAATTTGTTTGTGTATCTTGGTAAATGTGATAATCAACAAAGTTTAGTGTGGTTGTTCATTTGTTGGATTTGTATAATCATTGGTTGTTGTATTTTTGATGATTAATTGACATTTTTGTATGTGTTTGGAACATGTATTATTGTTTCTTGGTGCCTTTGACACTCCCAGTCTCCCAGTGCTTCTAGTTGCTGTATACTTCAGGTGGGGTGTTTGGATTTTTATGATGAGAGCAGAAAGAAAAAAGAAACGATGACTTGCCATTTCATTTGTCCTTCACTCTCCATCTATAGTCATGAAAATAAACCCCGCAAATTCAAGGATTTATACACAAATTCAGGAGATCAAAATACATACTTTCTGCGCTATCAGATTATGATTCACAAGATGCAATGTGTGTTCACACATTTACAAAATTAATTAAAAAAATAGAAATAATGCAGAGAATTCATAAACCGGTCATAAAATACTTTGATAGTGCAAAAGGATTCATAAAATAATGCAGATAATTCATAAGATGCAAAGTATTATTTCGAAAAGAATGATTCACAGTCATAAAATAATGCAGAGAAATCATAAGATGCAAATGGTTCAAATCAGTCATAAAATACTCAGATAGTGCAAAAGGATTCATAAAATAATGCAGAGAATTCATAAGATGCAAAGTACTATTTCGAAAAGAATGATTCACTGTCATAAAATAATGCAGATAATTCATAAGATGCAATTATCATCCAAGACACATATGTTTATATAGTTGGAATCCATAATTTGAATAATTTATGGAATACAGTTATCTCCCGAAGATTTATTACATGTCCATGTTTTTTGGAGAGAATCCAAGAAACAATCAACATTGAAGTTTCATATCCTTCTCCTGATTTCCTTTTTGCCCTTGTCATCCGTAATTTCTCTGATTTAATTAATTAATTTACGAATATGATGTGACAACATTTCATTGGTGCACAATGTTCACAAAATACAATTTGTTCAAAATAGATCTTATCCATATATATATATATATATATATATATATATATATATATATATATATATATATATATATATATATATATATATATATATATATATATATATATATATAGATTTGGGTTCAAATGAGTACTACTAGTTTTGCGGAGTACCGGAGGTACCTCGCTTAAAAACCATTTTTTTGAAAAAAAATTTCATAATCATGTTTAAATTAATAATACAAGACTACTTGTAAAAAAATCACACATAAACACACACTAGAACTATGTAAAACGTGTGTGTTCACATGAACTGTACTGTTGTAAACGTGTTTTCACAACTAAGCATGTTCACATGAATTTTTTCACGTTCACATGACTTTTAATATGCTAGAAAGTGTGAATGCATATAATTTTTTACGAATAACCTTATTTTATTTGTACCTAAATGAATATGAAAAAAATTCAAAAAAAAAAACTTTTTTCGGAACAAGTTCACATCCGAAACCGTGTGTTCACAGGTACTCACGGTGCTCTCATTTTTTAGGTACTCACACGAACCATATTCTATATATATATATATATATATATATATATATATCTATATATATATATATATAAATGTATCATATATTATACAATATACTTATACATATAATCATTAATTGTACTATACTATATAGTATTATATATCTACATATATATATATAATATATACATAATCTATACATAATGTACATAGGTATACATATATATATATAATAGCTAATATATATATGTATACAATAATACATATATATAATAGGATATATGTATAGATAATAATATATATATATATATATATATTATATAGTATAGTTACATAAGTATATATAAGCATATCAATATATATATACTATCCTATATATATACACAGATATATACTAGTAATATCATATACATATATATATATTACATATCTATATATATATCATAAGTATATAATAGTTATATATATATGTAATAATAATCATATGTAATAAGATATGTATCATATTATAGTGCTATATATAATATATATATATATATATATATATATATATATATATATATATATATATATATATATATATATATATATATATATATATATATATATATATATATATATACATAGTTGGGATCATTGTGAAACATTAATTTAGTACAGAAATATAAAACCAATCTACACCATATGATTATAACATAACAGTAGGGATAAAATGATAAATACGCAATTAACATTACATTAAAGGTCACCCACCAAGTTTGATTTTTATTTTTGACATTTATTTTGACTGTCTTAATAATATATATGCAGTGTTGCATATATGATATATAGTATTACTTCAACATTGAATATAAAATATAAACTGTTATTCGACATTGAATGATCTCGATATGATATATTGAATGATCGTCTGGGTAAAAGTTTGACTTTTTTAATGTTGAATGTATATGCAGTGTTGCATATATGATATATAGTATTACTTCGACGTTTAATATACGATATAGATTGTTACTTCGACATTGAATGATTCCAATATGCTATATTGCATAGTGGTATTGGTAAACTTTTTTTTACAAAAAATAAACACGTAAAATTTTTTCAAAAAAAAAATATATCATGACCTGTCTCGTTTTAAAAGTATAAAATTCTCGTTTTTAAGGTATAATTTTTTTGATGTAAAAACTAATCATATTAATGTTTTTTTAATTTAAAGAAAAATGATAATTTTTTTGTTGATGTCAATCTTTTTGATATTGCCAATTTTTCCAATTTTACCATTTCATTAATTAAAATATCACTAATACCAAACCTTTTTTCACTAATTCGACACTTGATAATTTTAATAAAGAACATTATAGTAATGTAATCTATGGATGATACCGGTTTTACAGTTCTACACTAAAGTTAGGTTTTGTGATGATCTTATCTCTACACACACACACACACACTCACACACTCACACATAGGGTTGGTTTCCATGGATTCTGTGAATAATAGTTTCTACCAATTCAATCAACTAAATGCAATTAATAAGAACACAGAATATAATCAACACTAACCAAATGATTCGATTGATGATCTTGATGATTACAAAATGATTTCGGGAATGTTCTTCGTGTACAGTACTGCTACTCCCAAATGATTACCAATCGTACAAAAAGGTATTCTGACAGATCTACCAAATTGGAAAGTCAACAAGACTATTTATACATATTTACACACTTTAAGGAAATTACAAAACAGTCCCTAGACTTTGATATTTCATCAATCAAAAACATATTCTAACAATCTCCCCCTTTGATGAAAGTAGCAAAGTCTTCAGATTGACAAGCCCAGCTTCTGTTCAAATCTTCTAATACTTTTTCGATCTGACAGCCTCCATTCAATTTTAGAAATAAACTCGACCATGAGTCTTCGATCATTAACAGATAAGGCTCCTTTCTTTGTCTTCCTCTTTTGATCTGCAGCCAGCTTGCCTTTCAAACCATTCAACACCTTAACCAACGTACCATCAGAAAACTTGTTCAGCTCAACACTCCTCATAGCTCTCAACCTTTTATTCCTATCTTTATACATGACAGCTGGATGCTTCACCATAATAACTTGAAACTCTTTAAGCTCACCAGCAAATTTAATATCTCTGTGTGGTGCAGTCATGTTTATCTTCCTCATTCCTCTCTCAACTCCAATCTGTAAATCTTGCACTGACATTAATACAAGTTTGGTATGCATAAAGTGAAACAATGTCTTCAGCGCAAATCTACAATGTTCATTCCTTTTATTTCTGCACAGCTCGTCAAACAGATCTTCAATATCAACTAAGTGCATGTTGAACATATCAGCTTCAGTGAATACATAAGTATTTCCATCAGACCTGGTTACAGTAAACTTCGGATAAAAAACTTTAACAAATCTTTCTTTTTCAATTTGCACCAGATCCACTATTCTGAAATCGCTCTTCACCTTCTCAACCTCTTGAGTCTTATTCCTCAGGAAACTTGCATAGTTAACCAGATTGGGCATATTCGGCTCTAAAACTCGGAATAGCTTGTGAAAGGAGCAAGGAGCTTGCTTTTTACAAAAGATCCGTTTTTCTAAAATGTCTTCAATGAACGGCATCTTGTTTCTTTTCCTTATGAACTCAACAGACCTGTTCTCTGGTAATTCAAGCTTTTTCACCTTTTTCTTACTTATCTCATCCTTATTTAACAAAGTCAACATATCTTGAATCTCTCTTTGCACCACTTGTTGTGCTTGAAATCTTAATCTGTGTTGCTTCTTTGATTCATCAGCCAAAACAAATTCAATAAAGAATCTATCCATCACTTCCACTTCATTTAAAACAACTGTTTCTTGAGCCATACTGCTCTCAACAGGAAACTCTTCAAACTCTTCTTTAATCTGTACAACCACCTCAGGCTTTTCAACCGTTGGTGTTGATTCAACATCTTTCATGATTTCTTCAACTAACACCTCCTCTTCTTCTATCCTTTCAGCCCTAAAATCAACATCAGTCAACGTAATTATGTCATCATCTTCAGACAATTCAATGTACTCCTCTCTTCCTTCTCCTATCTCTTGAATACTCGGCTCTTTCTCTTTCTCTTGAACATCTTCCTCTGAATCAATATATTCAATGAACTGATAAATATCAGGCTGAGTGTTCAAAGGAACTGGAACATCTTCATAAAGAATCAATCCCAGTTCTCTCTGTTCACCAGCTGTCTGTTTAGATCCTCCGGCTTCTGTCCCTTGAGCTTCTGGTTCCTTCTCTGGATATGTTATCATTAAAACTCCAGGAATCGGCTCATCAAGCTTTCTCCTCTTCTCCCCCTCATGAGGAGCATCATCGGAGTCGTCGTCGTGCTCATCATGTTTCCTTTTCGACGAGGAAGCTTGAGCTTTGCAGGTCTCTTCCACTGCTGCCACTCGTTCAGAGAGATTACCTAACGCCGTTACAACTGTAGTCTCCAAGCTTATCATACGCTCCCTCATTTCATCAAACTGTTCAAATACAAAATCTTTTAAGTCCTCCTTCAACTCTTCAATTTGTTGTTTTGACTCATTTTTCTTAACAGATTCCTCCGCAACATCCTTTCCTTTCAAAACTTCTGAATATTGGACATTTGAGCCATGACCTCAGCCAGTTGATTTGAAACATGCTTGTTTACTCCAGAAACAACTTCATTCAAAGCTGTTGACAAAGTTGATTCGGTCACAAACGGGGATAAACTCACTACTGGGTCACGAAGACTTCCAGTTGACACAACAGTTGAACGGGTATACAGAACTTCTGTGTGGCCAGTGCTCAGAGTTGATATCGGCATTTCTCTGATTGGACTTCCACCCTCTTCAAGTGACGGAGCAACAAATGCTTCCGTTACTAAGGATGTTCCAGTGGGAACACTCAGTTCAGCCACACTAACTTCAACAGATGAAGTTGACACAAGTGTCCTAACGTGTATTTCAGCTAGACTCAGTGAATCAAATGAAGTCGTACACACGGGCAACTGTGTACTTGGTTCAATATCCATCAAGTCCAAGTGACTCTCGGATAGATTATGTGGCTCATCCCTGTGTGCAATTAAAACAGACTCCTGTTGAGAGGAGATTGAGTGGCTAGTTGGGCGTGCACTCGTCAGTGGGATACTGACTTGTTCAATGCTAACTCTCAAAGGAGAGCTAACAGTGGATGTGGGTAATTCCCGGCTTTCTGGGCTTAGGGGCTCCCTCACACTCTCTACAGCGATGTGCTCAACCTCAATCATCATTCCCCCTCCTTCATGATGATCACCAGCATCATCACCATCATCATCATCATCACCCTCTCCCTCTTCTTCTTGAATATCAGATAGAGTTCTCTCAGAGTCAGATTTCTCTTGTTCTTCCTCACCTCCCCTCACACTTCCTTCACCCTCACTCTCAGAACGGCTAACCTGAACTTCAGCCCCTTGCTGAGGTTCCGCTATCCTTAAAACTCCTGGGCTAAGAGAACCCGGTTCTTGGGTCTCTATCGGAGCATGATCTATTCGATACAATTTCACATTTTCACTCTCTTGATCAGCATATTTGAGTAATGACTCTGGGAATGGCATTATGTTGGCATTCGGAGAGTCCGGCACTTCATGCAAACTCATCATAACATAGTCTGGGCATCTTTGAGAATTGGCTCTCTTTGGAATATTTTCATTAGCCCTTAAGATCCCTCGGATAAGAATCTGAATAAACCTTTGAAGTGGAACGAATTTCCTTGCTCTGTTTGTGGTTTTAGCAAGTACAATCTCCTTTAGATCTTCCCAGATACACTGAGCAAAGTCATAGTGCTTGTTGAATGCGATCCCATGAAATATCCGCAGGAAATGAATGCTACATCGATCAATTCCCGTATGCTTTGAAGTCATGCAACGATTTATGATACCAAACAATGTGTACCATTCGCCATTTAATCCATTTCTGTGAAATTTGGAGCTCTTCGGAAGTGGCTTTGAGTAGCCTAGACAAATCAAATCATGGACAAGCTCTTCATCAGAAACAAAATCCTCAAAATCTGCTAACTCTGGAAAGTTCACAGTGTCTATTCGTCGTGGAAGAAATAAATTGTGACGTAGCCTTGCAAGAGTGATCTTTGTCTTGAATTGATCAATCGTCACTTTAAAGTGGTGATTACCGTCCGCAGGAACAAATTTGACAGTGTGCCAAAATTGTTGTAAGTATACTTGTGGAATAGACGGCTTATACTGAAGCAGATAACCAAGAGGATGGCCTTTTAGAATGTCCACAATGATAGGATGGCTTACTTTTATAACTTTGGAATCTAATCGGTGGTTATTGTCCCTGAAAGGAAGGCAATGTTTTGGCTTGACAAGTTGATTGTCTGGGATAATATGTGTTTGTGAGGAACGGGCCACTGAGGTTGATCTGACTGGGGTAGAAAGAACGGTATGATTTGACGATGAATGGGAATCAGAGGAATTTGAATTTTGGGATTGCACTGGGGATGCCATTTGAACACCTGTAAAAATAAAATCATGTTAGACTTATCAAGTACACAAATGACCACCTTCAAAATATAGAAAAACTTGTAACATTTTATCAGAAATTGCAAAAACTTGTGATTTTCTTTTTAAAGCATCGGGATTCCTGACAATAATTGAAAATTATTGAAAGGACTCCAAAGTCAATCGTTTAGAGACCAATATTAGAAAAACACAAATTTATAACAATTTCTTAAAAAATGTGACATTTTTCTTAAAACACAAAAATCCCACACTTAGAAAAAACATTTCTGATTAAACTCGAATGATGAGTCTATGAAACTCGAACGTCGGATGATACATTAGACAATTCGAATGATGTCTATGAAACTCGAATAAGACTCTGTAAATCTCGAATAATGAGTCTATGAAACTCGAATAAGATTCTGTAAATCTTGAATAAAGAGTCTATGAAACTCGAATAAGACTCTGTAAATCTCGAATAATGAGTCAATGAAACTCGAATAAGCCTATATACAACTCGAATTAAGTGTGATTCAACTCGAATCTGTCTTTGAGTTTTCTCGAATGATGATATGTAAAACTCGATATATATATATGTCCTAAACTATGTGCTGAAAAATTTTCTAAGTGTTTGATACACTAGACAACTCGCATAAAGCACACTTCTTTCTCGAATATAATGTGTAGTAAACTCGATTAACTCTGAGTTTAATATACATCAACTCGAATGAGTCATGATTCAACTCGAATTACTCTCAGATGAAACTCGAATGACACATATAGGCAACTCGAATGACTATACAGGCAACTCGAATGACATACATATCAACTCGAATGACTTACATATACAACTCGAATGACTCTGTCATTCAACTCGAATGACTCTTTGACACAACTCGAATGGAACTGTCAATCAACTCGAATAACACTTTCATTCAACTCGAATGAAGCTTTATTCGAGAAATATCTATCTGCTTTTGTTACAAGTCCAGAACACTGATTTTATGAATTTGAGTTCAGGGCTATGTTTCAGTGTATAAAAACTTGTACCCCCCTCGAAAATGCATTTTAAACATATTTGTTTTACTGAACCTTGAACAAAAACAACTTTAAAGTTGTTAAAAATTCAAATTTCAGAAAAATCAAAAAATGCGAAACTGTTTTATTGAAACATCGATGATTGTGTGTGTGTGATTTAAAAACGACTTATGAAACTTCAGATTCATAATCATATTATCATTATGAACAACAGCACACACTTAATTTCAGTTTCAAGTATCATTCAAGTAATTCACCATTAACGGCCATGAATGCAAAAAAAAAAATTGATATTCGAACACATAATGACATTCAAACAAATACACTGATAATATGCTCAAATAAACTGAAAGAATAAAGAAAATCAAAGCTTGACTCACAATATTGATGAAATTAGATCGTCGGTTTGTGGGTTTTTGAGGTTTCTTTGAAGTGAAGAAAGGTTGTGGAAGAAGGTGAATTCTTTTTGAATTTCCGAAAAAGTGAATTTGAGTTTGAAAATTCAAATTTATATTCACTTTTTACCCGGCCCACTTTATTTTTCAACATTTCAAATTCTCGGCCCATATTTTAAACCAAATTAACCCATAAACCACCTTTTCAATCAAAAATTGTGAGTTAAAAAAAATTTGAATATAAAAAAAAATTTACCTACATAAAAAAAACAAAACCAAAAGAAAAAAAATTTAAAATGGACTAAAAAAAATTCTTGTAAAAAAAATGTCACATGAACACCACAAAAAAAATGAAAAATACACACAAACAAAAAACAAAAAAAATAAAAATATTAACAACAAACAAAAAAAATATTAACAAAAAATAACAGTATTAACAAAATGCAATTGCTCCCCCTTGAATTTCTGAAAGTTGCTCCCCCTCAACTTATTATTTCATTTTTCAGCTCTGCTCCCCCTACAAAATAACAGATAATTTTTATCAGATTTATGCAAAATCAGATAAATTGCTTTTCTGCTCCCCCTGCACATGACAATCCTGATCTTGTTAAATTCCAAAGAATATAAACTTTTATAATACATGAATTTCAACATCAGATAAGAATCACTTAAAAATGAAATTTTACAATTATAATTTTGAAACTACTGAATTATTAAATCTTAACGATTCAACATACCTAATTTGTATACCAAAAAATTAAACCGCTTTTCATCTAACGCTTTGGTAAACAAATCAGCTAGTTGATATTCAGTAGGTACAAAATATAATTCTATATTTCCATTTTGTACATGATCTTTAATGAAATGATACCGAATGTCGATGTGTTTCGTTTTTGAATGTTGCACCGGATTTGATGCAATAGCTATTGCGCTCTGAGAATCACAGTATATTGGAATCTTCTTTGGTGTAAACCCGTAATCACGCAGTTGGCTTTTCATCCACAACACTTGAGAGCAGCAGGAAGATACAGCAACGTACTCTGCCTCAGCTGTAGACAATGAAACACAATGTTATTTCTTGGATGACCAACATACGGGTTTGTCACCTAGGAATTGTACTGCTCCTGACGTACTTTTTCTGTCCATCTTATCACCTGCGTGATCAGCGTCAGAAAAAGCAGTCAGATGAAATGAAGACTCCCTAGGATACCACAAACCAAGATTTGGAGTACCTTTGAGATATCTTAAAATTCGTTTTGCAGCTGTTAAGTGTGATTCTTTTGGATTTGCCTGATATCTAGCACAGACACATGTAGCAAACATAATATCTGGTCTACTGGCTGTTAAGTACATTAATGACCCAATTATACCTCGATAATGGGTTACATCTACAGGTTTCCCTGAGATGTCCGCATCGAGTTTTGATTTTGAATCCGGAGCCATGGGAGTTTTCATAGGAGTACTATTGACCATGTTAAATTTCTTTAACATGTCTTGTATGTATTTTGACTGATTGATAAAAATACCATCAGTTAATTGTTTTACTTGTAATCCTAAGAAAAAATTTATTTCACCCATCATGCTCATTTCGAATTTCTGGGACATTAAAAATGCGAATTTCTTACAAAATTCTGGATTTGTAGACCCAAATATTATATCATCTACATATATCTGTATAACTATGATATCTGACCCCTGACGTTTTATAAACAAGGTTGTGTCAACTGCACCTTTTGTAAATCCACATTTCAACAGATATGTTGAAAGTGCATCATACCAAGCACGAGGTGCTTGTTTAAGGCCATACAGTGACTTATCCAAAATATATACATGATCAGGTTTCGAAGGATCAGTAAATCCTTCGGGCTGATATGTATATACTTCATCTGTTAGTTCCCCGTTTAAAAACGCAGTTTTGACATCCATTTGATATACTGTAAAATTTTTATGTGCGGCAAAAGCTAAAAACATCCTTATAGCTTCAATGCGTGCAACTGGTGCGAATGTTTCATCATAATCAATCCCTTCTTGTTGACTGTATCCTTTGGCCACGAGACGAGCTTTATTCCGAATAATGACACCGTGTTCATCTTTCTTGTTCTTGAAGATCCATTTCGTGCCAATTATGGATTTGTCTTTTGGGCGCTCAACAAGTCTCCAGACCTTTAACCGTTCGAACTGGTTGAGTTCCTCTTGCATCGCCACAATCCAATCAGCATCCAGAAGGGCTTCTTTTACATTTTTAGGCTCAATCTTACTCAAAAAATTTGAAAATAAGCATTCATTTATTGTAGCCCTTCTGGTTTGGACTGATGAAGATGGATCACCAATGATATTCTCTATTGGGTGATTTCTTGTCCACTTAACTGTATGTGGAAACGGTTCTATTGGGTCTTGGTTGGGATTGGAATCGAAATATGGTTCGGGAGTTGCTGCAGATGTTGTAGGTGGAACATCTGAGGTAGGAGCTTCTGACTGTTCAGAAGTAATAGGGGTTTCAGAAGTATGTGGAGGTTCAATTGGTTGTACTATCTCAGTAGTTGACTGCACATTTGCTGTTGAAGCTTCTCCAGTTTCTTCTGAACTTTGTTGTTGAGAAAGATCTGAAACTACGACTGGATCTTCAGTGATCCTGTCAGGCACCAAATTTTGAACATTAGATTTGGGAGTTTCAAAATAATCATCATAAAAGTTCTCAAACAACTTATTTAATTCATTTTGTTCAGCATTTTGTCTATTTGACTCCAATGAAGTCTGCATGTTAGGTCCGGGTCCTGAACTGGTGTGTTCAGAAGCCATCACCACTCCTTCGTCAAATTTAACATTTACGCTCTCGTTGACTATCTTGGTTCTCTTGTTGTATACTCGGAAAGCAACCGACTCCTTTGAATACCCGATGAAGATTCCTTCATCCGCCTTTTGATTAAACTTTCCCAGATTGTCTTTATCATTCAATATAAAGCATCTGCAACCAAAGACATGGAAAAATTTAATATTAGGTATTCGTTTATTGATCAGTTCATACGGAGTCTTTCCGAATCTTTTATTTATTATTGAACGGTTTTGTGTGAAACATGCTGTTGCAACCGCTTCTGCCCACAAGAACAATGGTAAATTGGAGTAGGCCAACATCGTCCTAGCTGATTCCACTAGTGTCCGATTTCTTCTTTCAACGACACCGTTTTGTTGTGGAGTCCGAGCAGCTGAGAATTGATGTGTAATTCCTACTGAATTTAAGAACGAGTCTAATGATTTGTTCTTGAACTCTGTTCCATTGTCTGAGCGAATTGTCTGAATGGTGAGTTGCAACTTTACTTGTATTTTTCGGATGAAGTCGATGATAGATTCGGTTGCATCTGATTTGGATTTCAGGAAAAACACCCATGTGTATCGTGAATAGTCATCAACTATCACCAATACATATCTTTTCTTATTTATACTTTGTACTCTCATTGGTCCACACAAATCCATATGCAGTAACTCTAGTGCTCTTGTGGATGAGTGTGCTGTTTTGGATTTGTGTGTGGCTTTTGTCATCTTTCCTTTTTCACATGCCGTGCATAGTTGCTCTTTTTGAAATTTTAGCGCCGGCAGCCATTTAACTAACCCTCCTTTTGCATGTACAGATCAAATTCTTTCTCTGAATTAATAGAGTCTAGAGAAGTAGTTGATTGTGGATCAGACACATTTATGTGTTTTGGTTTATTTTGCAACATTTGTTCCATTTTATTTAATTCTTCCTTGAGAGTTCCATTCTCTGTCTCAAAATTTTTAATTTTCAATTCTAAATCAGAATTTATCTGTTCTAAAAATTGAATTTGGTAAATATAATTTTTGAGACTGAGATGGTAATTCAGACAAATTCTTTTCAGAATAGGTTTGAATTAACTCTTCTTTAGTATCAATAATGTTGCTTGTTTCATTTATCTTTGTATAATCAATATAATTTTGCATTTTGTCTGATCTTAATCTTTTTACTTCTTCGCTAGATTCTACTTCTTCAGATGCTTTCATGAATGTCATTTTTAATCCTAGATTCATGTATCTGACATCGTATAGTGTTGGTGAATTTGATATAGCTTTTTTCAGATATTTAGGATTTTCCCAACCAATACCAGATTTACAGTTGTAAAACTCTGTATCTTTTGGTTGATTTAAATATATTGTTTGATCTGTTTGCCCTCTTTTAATAAATTCATCCTCCATCTGTTTTATTTTCTCATAAAGTTTAGTTCTTTCTTCAAATATGGCATGATATTTTACAGAAAAGTTTGAGGCTTCTAACTCAGCTATTCGCAGACTTTCTTGTATATCAGATATTTTGTGATTCAGATTAAGTATTTTGCTTTGAAGTTCTTTTTCCTTATCTTGTAAGTCTGAGACAGCTCGTAAAGCTAAGGCTTTATCTTTGGAAAAATCTAGGACTAAATTGGGTTCATTTAGAAGTTTGTTTTCCAAAGAATGAACCTTTTTCTTTTCTGCTTTTAAGGATTTTTCAAACTTTTTAAGCATGAAAGCCATATTAGTTAGTTTTTCTTCTAATATGCATGAGTCATCAATATCAGAATCTGAAATAGAATTTACCTCCGGTCCTTCTGAATCCTCTGAGTTATCAGACTCTGAATCCTCCTCATTTTCAGCTTTATTTTGGCCAGATGCCATTAATGCAACTTCTTCTGTTGTTTCTTCTTCATCAGACTCAGATTCTCTCCTATCTGCATCCTCTTCATCTGTCAGTCCAACCCATACCTCATCTTCAGCTATCATAGCTGATTCACTTAGTTCAGATTCATTGAGAATTTCAGACTTTAGACAAATATGTGCATCTTCATCCAAGATATCATCGTCTTCTGATAACTGTAACCAATGATCGTCCTCTGCCATCAGAGCTTTGCCTGACTCTTTCTCTTTGGCCAAAAGTGCCTTTCTTGTGTAGTAGTCTGAATTTTTTACTACAGGTGATCTGCATTCCCTGGCATAGTGACCTGGTTTTCCACAGTTATAGCATTTCTGCTCCGACTCCTTCTTGGCTGATTTATCTGACTTCTCATATTTGTCAGACTTTCGTGTACAACTTTCTCCAGCTTTCTCACATTTATCCTTTTTCTCAACTTTTCTAGAACCTGTTTTGTAGCGCATTTTGTTGTTTGTTGGCTTCCTGTAAAATTTCTTCTGAAATGCCTTCGTAAGTAGTGCCATCTGCTTTTTCATCTCTTCTATTTCCGGATCTGCAGATGAATCTGATGATTCTGATTCAGATGATGTGTTGCTGATTACTGCTCTCTTTTCCTTTTTCAGTTTGTATTTATACTTTTTCTCCGCTAGTAGAGCTAGTGGATCAGCAGTTTCTTTTTCAGCTTTCTTCTTTCCAGATATTTTCCTCAAAACAACTTCTTGGTAGTTGTTGAGGTTTTCAAATAGCATATGAAAATCCATCTCCTCTATATCTTTCGTTTGTTGGATGATCATAGCATATTTTTCCCATTCTGGATTTAACACATTTAAAAATTTGACATTGATGTCCAAGTTGGACTTTGTCACTCCGTTTCTTTTTACTTCACTTACCAGATTCACAAATCTGAGGTAAGTGTGTTCCAAAAGCTCACCTTCACGAGCTCTGAAGTTCTCAAACGTCATTAGACTATTCCTAGCCCTATTAGTAGCAGATCTGTCTAATCCCCTCATGATTTTGCATACTTCATCCCAGATGGACTTTGCAGTCATTGTATTTGTCAGACAAGTGTATATTTCATTGGGGATAGAAATCAACAATAGTTTTCTGGCAGTCTTGTCCCCTAACTTTCTCTTTTTCTGGGCCTCTGTTAGGTTTGTGACCTCAACAGTTCTCGGTGGTATTGGGGGATTGCCAGTTGGTACTCCTGGGATCGTTTCCATAAAAGTTGTTGGTCCGTCATTTAATGATTTCAGCATTTCCTCAGACAAATCATGGAAACTTATGAATTCAAGAAACCGCTCCCGCCATTGGACATATTCTCCCCTGTATAAGATTGGGGGTTTGGTTTCTGATCCCATAGCAAGTGCATCTTTAGACATGTTGATTGATCGTTAGGAAACTTTGACCAAGATCAAATGAACTCCGAATGAGATTGAAACGTTTGATCACACCTTGAAACACAGATTAGTACTGAAATCTACAACACAATGACTTGTTAGTAGCAATAAGCAGCTTAACTCAGACAGTGAATTGTGTTTGGATTCATATGTGTGTGTCAAACTTGAATGATTCTTGTGTTATGTGTGAACCTTGAATGAATGTAGTGTAAAACTTGATTGAGTTTATGATAAAACTCGATTGATTCTTTCACTAAAACTCGAATGAGTGTTCGATCAAACTCGAATGAATGTGTGATCAATCTCGAATGAGTGTTTGATCAAACTCGAATGAGTGTTTGATCAAACTCGAATGAGTGTTTGATCAAACTCGAATGAGTGTTTGATCAAACTCGAATGAATGTTTGATCAAACTCGAATGAGTATGTGATCAAACTCGAATGAGTATGTGATCAAACTCGAATGTGTATTTGGCAAAACTCGAGTGAGTATATGAATACTTGAATTTTATACCAAACTCGAATGTGTCTTGTACAAAACACGAATCTGTCTTTTATAAAACTCGAATCAGTCTTCTAGAAATACTTGAATGTCTTTTAAGAAAATCGAATGTCTTGTAAGAAACTCGAATGAGTCTGTCAACTTGAATATTAGTTATACACAACTCGAATTCCTAAGATAAGCAACTCGATTAACTAATGTACTCAACTCGACTTACTAAGACACTCAACTCGAATTACAAAGATAATCAACTCGAATTACTAAGATACTCAACTCGAATTACACACAGGATGTGTATATTTCGAGTTTCTTAGTATTTTCAGGTTTTACAAGTCTGAATTTCAGATTAAAACCAAATTTTACCCAATTTCATTCAAATTGTAATCGAAGGTAAGGTTTTTGAATACAAACACTTTGTGTTAAGCACTTTTATGCAAAAATGGATCTAAACCAGACTTTTTCAATGAAACAGTACCGGTTTTTGAACTTTTCAAAATTTCAGAAAATTGCTTAGATCTTTTTCTGTGTTTTGAAAATCAAAACAAGTTTATATTCAATTGATTCGTCTTTGAAACCTTAACCTTCGATCCAATCAACACTGAGAATGATCAACAGAATCAAAACCCCTAGTGATTTTAGGGTTTTTGCGAAAAAATACTCAAGAACACGAAAAATTCAATCTCAATCAGTATGATTCATCCCTAAGGCTCTGATACCAATTGTGAATTTAAGTTTCTACCAATTCAATCAACTAAATGCAATTAATAAGAACACAGAATATAATCAACACTAACCAAATGATTCGATTGATGATCTTGATGACTACAAAATGATTTCGGGAATGTTCTTCGTGTACAGTACTGCTACTCCCAAATGATTACCAATCGTACAAAAAGGTATTCTGACAGATCTACCAAATTGGAAAGTCAACAAGACTATTTATACATATTTACACACTTTAAGGAAATTACAAAACAGTCCCTAGACTTTGATATTTCATCAATCAAAAACATATTCTAACAGATTCCTAACTTAAAGTGGAGTCATGGAGTCTTACCTGTTTGTTTCAATAGGCAAAAGGGTAGAATTGTCAAATAATATTTTTTGATTAAATGCTAATTAAATTAAAAATCAATCCCTAATTAGTAGCATATTTTTCATAAATAAGATTCCATAACATAAAACTAAATATTCTTTCATATTTCTCTATCTAATTCTCGTATCTCTATCAATGTACATATTCTTTAATTGAAAATCACATCATATTGATTGATTTTTTAGTTCCATGTTATATTACTACGTATGCACATGTTTAAATACGTATATGGACATGTTTAGTTGATGCAATGTATGTTTTCGTATACAAACATGTTCAATTGCTGCAATGTATGGTTTCGTATATGGACAAGTATATGAACATGTTCAGTTGCTGCAGGGTATGGTTTCGTATACGAACATGTTCAGTTGTTGCAGAAATATGTTCAACACATGCAGGTATATGAACATGTTCAATTGCTGTAAGTATATGGTTTCGTATGTATTTTAAACAAAAGAATTATAACATTACATTGGAATTATCTCTATATACTTGTACATGTTCAATTCATATTCGTATGTGTATGGAATATGCAGTACTGAAGTGAGAGACTAAAACGTTTGATGATATTGAGAATCATTTTAAGAGTGAAAAATTAAAGTTTCCTTTTGAAATCTATCAATCATAAAAATGCATACTAAGAATACCCTTATTGTCCAAACACCCACATAATTTTTTACTAAAAAAAGTACAAGTTTTAAAAAAAATATTCTTAAAATAATAATAAATAATTGTCAAACATAGGAGGACTCTAGGACTCCACCCTAATAAGAGACTCCATGGAACTTAAATCTTTATACATACATACATACATGCATGCATGCATACATACACACACACACACACACACACACATATATATATATATATATATATATATATATATCACACACACACACACACACACACATATATATATATACAGTCAGGTTCTATGGGGAACCATATGCATCGGGAACCAAAAAAATACCAACCACAGCCTTTAGATTAAATGATCATTGGTGCATCACGTGATGCACGTATTTTGGTATACATAGGGGTATTTTGGGAAAAATATATATGTCTAGTCAAATAAAATTTAAATTAATATTAATTGAATATTTAATCAAATAGTTAAACAATAAATGCTAAATAAAATTAATTGATACACTTCCAAAATTATAAATTCTAAACAAATTCAAAAAGGATGATTTGATGTCGATGCATCTAATATTCATCTTTTAATTCGTGATGCATCTTTATCGGATGCATCTCATTTTCAATCATATTCATCATCTTTTTCGTCCCATTATCATGCATCATCAAATGGTGATGCATCTTCATCGGATTCATCTTCAAAACACGATTCATCTTCATTTGATTCATCAAAAATCATGATGCATCTTCATCAGATTTATCTTCAAACACGATTTATCTTTATAAACACGATGCATCAGATTCGTCTTCCTTAAATATCGGATAAACATCATGCATCATCATCTTTCTTTGGCCATAAATTTATTGTAATCTTCGATCATCATCATGCATCGTGTTCGTCGTCAACATGTTCATCTTCATCTTCAACGGGTTTATGTTGGAATCATCATGGATGGAGAGGGGAGAGAGGGGCGGCCATGGATGGAGAGGGAGAGGGAGAGATAGAAAGAGGGAGGCGAGGGAGAGAAAAGTGGGGATAAATAAAAAATGTAGTTGATTTTTAGATTTACCTTCCTAAAATAGTTTTATTCTATTTTTAAAAAGTAATTAATTTTAATACAATAAGTATTCCAATAATACCCCTAGTGCACCCTTAGTAATTTATTATACAATTTTGGTTCTCAGTGATTTCCAATACATCAAAATTTCCCATTGAAACGATCAACCAAGTGACCAACAAGCATTGTCAAAATGGTTGTTATTATGAAATTAAAATATAAAAGTAGAAAATTAGAAGTTGAATATCAACCTACAAGCATTGCAAAATAGTTGTCATTGAAATTAAAATAAAAAAGTAGAAAATTGAAAATTGAAGGTTCTTGATTGATGGAAAAAATTACAAATATTCGCGTGTTATTTGTTTTTTTATAAAAATAAATATGATTCCAATTCAAAGATCTAAAATTTCATTTTAAAACGCTTGACTTGATCAGACATTAAAATTCAATAAGTGATAAGAGACAAAAATAAACGAAAATTAAGTCGCTCTATCCTTATGATAGATTTTCCTACAAGAATACATTCGTTGTGTGACCAAATGGTTGCAATCAGCCACACATACATAAAAATAAAGTGGTCATTGCATTGACAATAGTCACACAAAATACAAGTTTACCTTACTTAAAACAGCATATGGTCACACTTTTTAACACATACGTCCACTTTTGGCATAATTTTATGTGACCAAAGCCCACAAGAAGACACTCGTTGTGTGACCAAATGGTTGCAATCAGCCACACACACATAAAAATATAGTGGCCATTGCATTGACAATAATCACACAAAATACAAGTTTACCTCACTTAAAACAGCATATGTTCACACTTTTTAACACCTACGACCACTTTGGGCATAATTTTATGTGACCAAAGCCCACAAGAAGACACTCGTCGTGTGACCAAATGGTTGCAATCAGCCACACATACGTAAAAATAAAGTGGTCATTGCATTGTCAATAGTCACACAAAATACAAGTTTACCTCACTTAAAACAGCATATGGTCACACTAACACCTATGGCCACTATTGGCATAATTTTATGTGACCAAAACCCACAAGAAGACACTCGTTGTATGACCAAATGGTTGCAATCAGACACACATAGATAAATATAAAGTGGTCATTGCATTGACAATAGTCACACAAAATACACTTTCGCTTGATTTTAAAGAGCATATGGTCACACATTTTATAGTTTAGGTCACTCTTTGTAAATGGATACGGCCACTAACCATCTAACGTGACCGTATGGACCCTTTGGTCACGGGACCTTTAGTCACACACACAATGAAAATCAAGTGTAACTGTATGGTTATCATCACACATTTCTGGTGTGACCAAAGCCAAAATTTGTACCAGTGTTCAGATATTAAAGCCTCCTCTTAAGACGTGGTTTTCAGACTTCAGACATTTAACCTCTTAAAAATCAAATGCCACCTAAGTCACTCTATTCTTATGATAGGTTTGCCCTATCACCCATGTGAATTACTTATAAACTTTACAAAACAAAAAGTTTTACCCTCTAAAGTCAAACATACACTCTGCTTAGTTAGAATTCTATAAATACTATTAAATAAGTAAATAATATGCCACGTGTCGTGCTATTCTTTAATTTGCCACATGTCGTCATCTTCTTTTGCCATTTCATTTACTAAATTTGCTTTAAATTTTAAAATAACATCATATATGTCCAAATCTAATACGATTAGTTTAAGGGATATTTGTACAAATAACCTTGAAGTTGGGCCATTTTTTTTATTAAACCCCAAATCATTTTTCATTATACAAAAAACCTCTAACTGATTAAAACTTATCAAAATGAGGTTTTTTTCAAATATAATGACTTGCAACCTGATGAACCGGTTGCAATCTGCTGTCCAACCATTCGTCTTCGACGAACCTTTGTAACATCCGACACAAAACCAGGTTAGCAACTATAACATAATCAGTAGTTATTAGCTAATTATAACCTAATCAGTGGTCATTAGCAATTAATCAAGGTGATTAACAAAGTTCATAAGGAAATTCAATTCAATTAGAAACAATTTCATCGGTGCGATGAAACGACAAATTAATTAAATCCAATCGATTTACGATATGATGGATTAATTCAACTAAGTACATAATTAAATTAAGATTAGTGACACTAATCATGCATTAATACACTTACTTAACATTAATTATGCAAGACTAAAACAATTCATTAAACTAATGCATTCATAAGTATTTATAAATTTACAAAAAAAGAGAAATAGAAGAATATATATTCTAAATACTTTTATACAAAAAAATGAAAATACATATATACATCATAATGGCCGGCCCCCTGGACTAGTACACATAGAGTTTGACTTTTTTATTTATTAAAACACCATACACGATCACAATCACATCTTTATCACCATCCTCTTTCATTTCACTTAAAACACACTCAACCTCCGCTCTTTTAATCATTTCACCACTTTTTTCTCTTCTATAAATAGAAGACCAATTCTCACTTCATTTCCACACACTTTCAAGATCAAAAACCTCTCTTTCTCTCTTGCAAAAATCCGGCCAAGAATGCCTCTCACAAAGCCAAAATTGCAATTTCTTTTGTTCTTCAACGTTTCAAGTGTTTTTGGGTGCAACTTTTCAAAAATTTCAACTTCTTCTAGTTTGCATTCTTCTAATACCTCAAAGTAAGTAAATACTAACTTATAACCTCTTATAGTTATGTTTATATAAGTCTTTCATAATATATATAATCACCAACAACAACAAGTTTAATAAAAAATCAAGTTTATAAATAACTACTTTAGTTTTTAAGTTTGTTTCTTTCAAATGTGTTTATAAATATATAAACACATTATGTAAGTATGAATATTATGAAGACAAGTTATATAAATGTGTTTCATAACCTTTTATATATGTGGTTTTTGAATAAACAACAAGAATCACAAGTTGTTTCAAGATTATGAAATCCGGATTTTCGGCAGAATTATTACATCGACTTTGAAAAATCATAACTAATTCATAACTTAACGAAATGAGTTGATTCTTGTTTCAAAAGTTAGAACTATGTCTAAACTAATTATCTAGAGGTTTTCATAATTTAATATGGAGTTTAGAACCCCCAAATATTATTTAGGAACCCGAAAGTTTAACAACTCAAAAATGGCCAACATAGGGTTTTTAACGAGCCTTTTCCCTAACCTAAACACCTCGAAAAATGGTCGTTCTTAACTTGAAAATTTCTATGTACATAGTAGTTTTATGACTATGAAAACCAAAGCCCAAATCGTTTTGGAGCTTGGTCAAAAACAGCCACAAAGTAGGCCGAAAAACCTTTAAAAAGTTAGGATATTATATATAGTTAAGTATCATTTTGACCATTTAACTTTTAAATTTGTCTCATTTAGCCACTAAACTTTAGTTTAGTGTTCTATTTTGGGAAAAATTAATAAAACTAATGGCTAAATTGGTACAAAATATGATAGTTTAGTGGCTAAACCGGGACAAATTTCAGTGGTTAAATCGGCAAAAAGAAAGTTTAGTGGCTAAATATATATACAAAATATAGTTCAGTGGCTAAATCGAGACAAAAAGATAGTTTAATGGCTAAATAAAAAAATCTGAAAGTTGGATGGTCAAAATGACACTTAACCCTATTATATATATAAACTTGACGTTTTTAAGTGGTTTTATTTATGAACTTGTTAAGATGGGTGATTTAAAAACATAAAAACCCTTATACTGGCATATTATCATATATGGGAGTTATTAGGTCCCTCATATCATCTAGGACTCGGTTAAACACCTCAAGTCTCATCTTAAGTCATCAACAAAATCTACGTTTTTACGCTCGTTTTGCCATCAATTTACGGTGAGTCTTCATAGCCCCTATTTTTAATGTTACGTTTTGGGGTAGAAATACATGCTTCATTTTCGTATGGACACTGAAACTGTTTCTTTAGGTCCCGAGAGGTTCCCAAAGTATATAGCTTTAAGCTGTAGAGGGGGGGTGAATACAGCTATTTACAAACTACACACTATTTTCTCAATGTTTGTATGTATTATCAACAATTTGTTAATTACAAACAAGCTTGAATGCGGAATAGTTCAAGCTGAGATGACAGATACAACAGTATGTTCACTAGTCTAAGACAAACTCAAACTAGTATACAATGAATACACTCACTAAGAAGCACTCACTGTGTTTACAAGACTTAAGGGAACAGCTTATGTAAAACAGCTTAGACACACAGATACTGATTTACACAGAAGGCTTGCATGCATGAAAATCACACTTGCACGTTCACTCTTGGTTTCAGCACTTAGCTTTCTTCACACTTCTTTCTGTCCTTAGAAGCTTCCTTTTATACTCACTCAGAGGATCTAAGAGAAACATCTTCATTGGAAGGAATGAAAAAGGAGAAGTCTTGTTGAAAAGACAACATAACCTTTTCTGCACTTTTCTGAAAAGCAAGCTTGTCCTTCACATGTGCGAACTTTGTTCTTTTACTTTGTCTACTGTTGCATTGCACTTAACTAATTTAGGAATGTCAACTTTTGCGTCTTTTCTTCCTTGTAAAGTAAAGGCCTATTTTGATATAAGAAAAAGGTCTGTCACCCTTTTTCAAATAACCTTTTGTCTTCATGTTACAGAACAGCGTGGGCAGGCTGAGCAGTTCTGTTTTCCACTTTGTCTTCGACTTTGTAAACTGATCTTGTAGTCAAAAACAATACATGATGACTTGGAAACATATTCCATAAAGTGTTTAGCCTGTTCACAAAGAACAGCATCTGTTCACAGAGAACAGAACACTTTAAAATTGCCCAAGCTGCTCAACAGTGTAGAGCAGCGTAGACAGTTTATGTCCAGCCTGTTCAGCAGACAGAGCAGCTTGGACAAACTGTCTTAGTTGCAACACATGCAACATATAGAAACGCTTTAGACTGATATTGCAAATCATTTTCAAGTTTCAATAAGGCATATAACAGGCCTTAAATTCAACCTTCAAATGCATCAACAGGTTTGATTATAAATCTCCCCCTCAGATGTAGAACAGGTTTGACTGAGGCCTTTTTGTGCCTAACAATGATGCCTCCACTGAACAAGTACTAGCGCGATCTCTTATTCCGCAACGTTTTCACCTTCCGGTCAGTAATTGCCTCGGGGTGCTCAACATATCTCAGATGATCGTCCATGGTAATCTCAGATAGCGACACGAATTGATCGTCTTTGGCCAGACATTTCCTCTGATGACTCACATAAACGTATCATGAACTCCGGCCAACTCGGGAGGCAATCTCAGTCTATATGCCTGATCTCGGACTTTGGCGATGATCTCGAACGGACCAATGTATCGCGGACTCAGCTTACCTCGGTGTCTGAGTCTAATAACTCCCTTCCACGACAATACTTTCAGCATAACGCGGTCTCCAACACTGAACTCAAGCTCAGTCAGACGACGATCGACATAACTGTTATGCCGGTTCTGTGCTACTCTCATATGCTCACGAATGACCACTACCTTATCGCTCGTATCCTTTAGCAACTCGGGCCCACTGATAGGCCGCTCGCCGACCTCACCCCAACACACAGGGGTTAGGCACTTACGCCCGTACAATGCCTCAAACGGAGCCATCTTGATGGAGGTATGGTAGCTGTTGTTGTACGCAAACTCGACCAACGGCAAGTGAACGTCCTAACTACCACTGAAATCGATCGCACAAGCTCGGAGCATATCCTCGAGAGTCTGATTCGTCCGCTCTGTGTGCCCATCTGTCTGAGGTCTGTACGCTGTACTCAACTGAACTCTCGTCCCCATCTCGCGCTAAAAGCTCTGCCAGAACCTCGAAGTAAACCGCGTATCTCTGTCAGACGTAATCAACATCAGAACGCCGTGTCTCGAAACCACCTCATTAATGTACAACTGAGCCAACTGATCCATGGTAATGGTGCCCCGAACCGCTAGGAAATGAGCACTCTTCGTCAACCGATCCACAATCACCCAGATCATATCATTTCCTCGAACCGTGCGTGGAAGTCTGACGATAAAATCCATCGTGATATGATACCACTTCCACTCGGGGATCTCTAGAGGCTGTAGATGCCCGTGAGGCTTATGATGCTCGGCTTTTACTCGCAGATAGGTCATACATTCCTCGACATATCGGCTCATATCTCTCTTCATCCCAGGCCACCAGTAAAACTCGCGCAGATCTCTGTACATCTTGGTGCTCCCGGGGTGGATAGACAGTCTCGAACGGTGCGACTCATCTAGAATCAATTGCCGCAGATTACCGACCCTCGGAACCCAGACCCGATCATGAAACACATATAAACCTCTGCTATCTCTGCTCAACACATCAAAATGCCCTGAAAGCCGCTCTCTCTTCACGTTTTCAGCTCGCAAACCCTCTAACTGAGCCATCCTCAAACTATTCACAAGAGTCCAGGTGACCTCGAGCCTCGCTGCTCGGGAAACCACTGTTTGGCCGCACGCCTTGCGGCTCAACGCATCGGCCACCACATTGGCCCTACCCGGATGATACTGAATCTCGCAGTCATAATCTTTCAGTAGCTCAAGGCTGCGCCGCTGTCTCATATTCAACTCTTTCTGACTGAACAGATACTGAAGACTTTTATGATCTGTATAACCATACAAATAATGACGCCATATCTTCAACGCAAACACTATCGCGTCCAACTCAAGATCGTGCACGGTATGGTTCTCCTAAGTCTTCAGCTGTCGCGACGCATACGCAATCACCTTGCCTTGCTACATCAGAACACAACCCAACCCAGTACCTGACGCATCACAGTAGACCACGAAATCCTATGTACCCTTAGGCAATGCTAACACTGGAGCCTGACACAGCCTGGACTTCAATTCTCTAAACGCTGACTCCTGCTCCTCAGACCACACGAAAGGAACGGACTGTCGTGTCAATCTCGTCAACGGCCTGGCAATCCTCGAGAAGTCCTGAATAAAGCGGCGATAATACCCGGCAAGTCCCAAAAAGCTGCGAATCTCAGGCACGGTCCTAGGTGGCTCCCAACTCATGACGGCCTCTATATTCGCCGGATCCACTGAAATACCCTCGGCGCTCACAACATGTCCCAGAAACTGGACCTCTCGCAACCAGAACTAGCACTTGGAGAACTTCACATACAGTCTCTCCTTTCGCAACACGGTTAACACCTCCCGTAAGTGCTGCTCGTGATCCTCGGCACTCCTCGAATAGATCAGGATGTCGTCAATGAACACTATCACGAACTGGTCCAACATAGATCTACACACCCTGTTCATCAAATCCATGAATGCCGCGGGTGCGTTAGTCAGTCCGAAGGGCATCACAAGGAACTCATAATGGTCGTATCTCGTCCGAAACGCAGTCTTCGGAACATCCTCGTCTCTGACTCTCAGCTGATAGTACCCCGATCTCAGATCTATCTTCGAAAAGAAGCTCGAACCCTGCAACTGGTCAAACAGATCGTCGATGCATGGAAGCGGATAACGGTTCTTCACTGTCACTCTATTCAACTCTCCATAATCAATACACATCCGCATAGAACTGTCCTTCTTCTTCACAAATAGCACGGGAGCTCCCCACGGGGACGAACTTGGACGGATAAATCCACAATCTAGCAACTCTTGAAGCTGCGACATCATCTCTCTCATCTCAGTAGGTGCCAGCCTATAAGGCGTCTTCGCAATAGGCACCGCTCCAGGGATAAGGTCGATACAGAACTCAACCTGATGATCTGGCGGTAACCCAGGCAACTCCTCTGGGAATACCTCAGAGAACTCCCTAATCACGGGTATATCCGCTATAGTCTTCTTTTGTAATCTGGCGTCAATAACATAAGCCAGGAAAGTCTCACATCCTTTCGCAACATACCTCTAAGCTCTGGCCATTGAAACAATGCCAATCTCGCCTCGGCGCCTCTCGCCATATACTGTCACAGTCTCACCGTCTGAAATGGGTATCCGGATCATCTTCTTCACACACAGAATGTCGGCCTGCCTGGCTGTCATCCAATCCATACCCACTATCACATCAAAACTACTTATCTCTATCGGTAACAAATCAATCAGAAACCGGTGAGCATTGATCTCCAGAACACAATATCTAAACACCCTGCTCACTAACGTTGTACTACCATCTACCCTCTCAACAACTAACGGAACAGATAAAGCAGTAGAAGGCACAGAAAAGTACGCACAAAATATTACAGACACATATGAGCGGTCCGCTCCAGAATCAAACAAAATACGAGCACTAAGCCCGTTCAGGATGTATGTACCAGAAACAACATCTGTAGACTCGCGAGCCTCCTCTGTCGTAGCTTGAAACACTCTGCCTCGACCTCTAGGCGCTGACTCCCGACGACTCGAAGATGAAGGCTCCACTCTGGTCCCGCTAGTGCTCGCTCCCTGCACTGCTGGCGGTACATCTGGACAATCTTTCGCAATGTGACCTGGCCTCCCACAGCGGAAGCACAGGGAATCCCTCGATGTGCAAGTGAAAGATGTGTGGCCGTACTGTCCACAATGATAACATCGGGGCTGCTCCGGCATACAAGGACCGGAATGACGGCGGCGGCATCTCTGACAGTCTCTCTCCCCAGCTGAACTGTCTGCCCGACTCCCTGATGGCTGGGACCCCTGCCCCACGCTACTCTGACTCTGGCTGGGAGCACTATAATGGGAAGTCTGACCCTGACTCTGACTGGCCGTCCCTGACCCCTGATACTGACCCGACCTCCTGGATCTGCGGTCTCTTCCCCTATCTCGATCTCTGCGGAATCCCGAACCTTGCCCTTAACTCTGCTGCTGCTCAGGCTCTCTCTCTCTCTCTGGATGTCCTGAGGCTCTCGATAGTAGCTATGGGACTGCTCAGACGTCCCTGTCCTCTGTCTCTGGGCTGGGGGCTGACCCCTCTGTCTCTCTATCTCCCTCTCTCTAACACGAGCCAACTCCAAGGCTCTCGAAAGCGTAGGAGTGTCATGAAGCCCGACGAACTCTTGAAAGCCAGATCTCAAACCATCGATAAAGGCATCGGCCTTGCGGAT
This sequence comes from Centrapalus pauciflorus, assembly GCA_020465985.1. NCBI lineage: Eukaryota > Viridiplantae > Streptophyta > Magnoliopsida > Asterales > Asteraceae > Centrapalus > Centrapalus pauciflorus. Next base: position 127,436 of record JAANYP010003745.1, read on the forward strand.
CTTGGTGTCAACGTGTTGGGGTGCAAACTAGGCATACTCATTAAAACGATCTACATACTGCTGAACTGACATACTGCCCTGCTGGAGATGTAAGAAACGACGCTCCATTTCCAGGCGCTCATCGCGGGGAATGTACTGTAACTCAAAGATGGCGCGGAACTGCTCCCACGACATGGAATATGCTGCAACTATAGTCATAGACAACTCAATGGACTTCCACCACTGTGAAGCCCCTCCTCTCAGCAGATAGGTCGCATAACCGACCATATCATGTGGATCAACATGGGCGACTCGGAAAGCCGCCTCGATCTCTCTCTCCCAAGCCATACCGCGCCCGACTCACCACCACCTCGGAACTAAGGTGGGACTCCTGTCATGAAGTCCTTAAAGGACCCACCTCTCGTAGAAGAGGAAGAAGATGCACCAACCCCTGTCTCAACACTGGTAACCGGCGGAGGATCGGATCTCTGACGCTGATCCTTCTCTCTGTAAAACTCAGTCAGAACCGCTAACATCTCAGACCGGCGGATATACTCGTCCCCCGCTGGCATCTCGGGCCCTGATCCCTCTCCATGATCTGCCATAACTACCTGCACATATCACAAAGGTAAGATAACAGATTGACCACCCAGCTTTATACAATAAGCTAGGTAAATTAATTCCGCTAAAACTCAGTCACAGGGAAGAATGCCACGGATCTGAACACGGTAATAGCTCAAGCATCCACTGATACTCAATACTGAAACCACAAGCTTTGATACCAAGCTGTAACACCCACATTTCTCACACAAATGCCACGTCAATAAACAATCATAAGTGGCAACAACTCAAGCATCTCATAATGCACATGTCATAGGATTAACTGAAAATCACTATTAATTAAAACTTTAATACAACGTCGCATACATCATGTCACAGGCTGAGGCAACATATACACAACTGATATATACTGACTACGGATAGCTAACACCACACTGGTCAAGTACAAGATACAGATAACAGATTCCGAAGTCTAATAAAAAAAGTCAACAAGCACCCACGATCTCTGAACTACTTCGGTGGCTGCTGCTGTGACTGCGATCCCACGGTACGGCTGCCTGAGACACGGAAGACTCGAAAACATAAGCTGGGAAGCTCGTGAGTACGCAAGGGTTAGACTCTGTAGGTAAGAACACATAGCATACACAACACAAATAGCTCAACACACATAACACAGCTCGAGGCATACACATATCTCTACTCAAAAGGGGACGCCGTTCCTAAGCTAACAGGCCGCACACAGCAGTGGTTAGCTACTCAATAGGCATAGGAGCGACCTGGCAATAACACTGCTATATATATACAGTCTAATACTTCATGACTGGTTAGGGACAGTCAGCCTGCGCGACCAACTGTCGCGGACACCTGCAACTCAAACACATATAACACGTATAGGGTAGAAAAATTCATACCTGCGCGCTACAACACAATCTCATACACATATATCACAATCACATAGACGACTCGAAAGAATGCACGTGCGTTTGAAAAGAACTCGAGTACTCACCGATTACCCGAATTTAACTGGACCCCGAAACTCTAACGCAGCTCGACACGCGATCGGCTAAAACCTGTAAACGCCCCGAATCCCACATATTAACATAAGTCTCAACAATCAAACAATTCAATGGAAACACAATTATCGCAATTGAACCTGTTGGGAAATATTCTAAGTAGTTCAAACTGTTAGTTAGATTTCTCAGACTGTTTGTAGATTTTCTGTGTAAATACAAAGTTCATGCTGTTAGTTGAAGAAGTTCGAGCTGCTAGTACAAAAGTTCAAGCTGCCAGAGTAAATTCACTCAAGCTGCTCTGTTCAAGCTGCTAAGTGATTCAAGCTGCTCCACAGATTCATAAACAGAAAGTGTTGATATTCAGGAAAAGATATTTACACGAAGATTCTAGCATATCTACTATCAGAGAAGTCAGAGTCCTTCAAGGAAACAAATCAGAAAGCATTATAAATACATAGAATAGGTTTTTTTTTATTGTAATCAAGTTTTCTACACGTTCAACTTTGTAATTGCTTTTTGTTTAAGTTTTCATAAGCCTCTAAGGTTGTAAAACCCTAAGAACAATCTGTGTTCTTCGTGTAATCAAACAGATTAGAGGTGATTGTAATCATTGAAGTTCAGTAATACAAGCAAGTTTGTTTATTCAATTATATTTATCTGTTATTGATTATGAAAGCTTTTCTTAAAACAATTAAGTGTTGTTCCGCAAATTTCTTAATTGGACTTTGATTCAATACAAGATTATTGATTTATACTCTGATCAATTCAAATCAGTTAATCTTAGGTAGTTACATTCTGATCCTGACAAGGGGTATCAGAGCCACAGGTTGTTCTTTGTTTTCAAAGTCAGAAGCTTTCTTCTACAAAATTTTAATTTTCTGCAATGGAATTTGAAAATAGCAGTAGTGGATCTGGGCAAGGACTCAAAGTGCCTATGCTCAAGCCCACTGAGTTTGAGATGTGGAACTCAGGATTCAACAGCATATTCAATTCATTGATTATGCCATCTGGGAAGCTGTTGAATTTCCTCCTGCAGTTGATCCTGAACTTGATGCTGATGGCAAACCTATCAAAACTCCTCCAAAAACTGAACTCGAAAGAAAGGCTAGAATGAATGAAGTGAAAGCTCTTACACTTCTACAAATAGCCATTCCTAATGCTTATCAACATCAGTTTAAAAAGTTTTATACTGCTCATTCTCTTTGGATTGCTTTAGAGAAAAGATTTGCTGGGAATGCCAGTTCCAAGAGAAATCAAAAGGATCTTTTGAAACAGCAGTATGAGAACTTTTCTGGTGGCAAGAATGAAAACCTTACTCAAATCTTTGACAGGTTCAACAAACTGATAAGTGAATTGGAGAGTGCAAAAGTTAGCCTGGATCAAGATGAAGTCAACAGAAAATTCCTTAGATCTCTTGGAGAAGAGTGGACAGTCTATGCTGCTCAATGGAGAACAAAAGACACTCTTGATGAAATAGAGCTGGATGATCTGTACAACAGTCTGAGAGTGTTTGAAACTGAGATTGACACTAAAAAGAAATCTTTTTCTTATAATCATAACACTGCTCTTCTGTCATCTGAAAAATCTAATTGCAGTGATTCCTTTTCAGGTGGTGATGGTAACTCTACTGAAGTTCACTATGAGGCTTTTGTTGCCAATGATGGACTGTTTGCTCTAAATGCTGAAGATCTAGAACAGATTCATCCAGATGACCTAGAAGAGATGGATCTGAAATGACAACATGCAATGCTGACCATGAGGGCCAAAAGGTTTCTGAAAAGAACTGGCAGAACCAACTTTCAAGCCAGAGCAGAAGGCAAACCAGCTTTTGATAAGTCAAAAGTTGAGTGTTTTAAATGTCACAAACTTGGCCACTTTGCTAGAGAATGCAGATCTCAAGGTCAACAGCCATCAAGACCACAACTGACTAATCAGGCTTCATCATCACAAGCACTTGTCTCTCAAGAAGACAATGTGTTTGACTGGAGTGATCAGACAGAGAAAGAGTTTCAAAATCAAGCTCTAATGGCAGAAACATCAAATGTCACCTCCACTGAACTACCATCTGAGGTAAATTCTAAACTCTGCTCTCAAACATGTAAAAATATGGTTAAAAAGTACAGAGATCATAATGAGAGCATGTGTAAAACTCTAGCTAAGATGGAAGAGAGGAGATATGAATACATGCAGGCCATAGAAGATCTTGAAAAACAGATCAATGACTATAAGGATAATGAGATTCAAATGGGACATGATAGAACATATCATGAGTGGGAGAAAAAGGAGTTGAATAAGAAAATAGACTCTCTAAATAAAAAATTAGAAGAGACTGAACAAAAGGTGTTAGAAGCTAATAAGAAACTAGAATCTGTCAATATAGATCTAGGAAACTCTAAATTTGCAAATCAAAAGCTGGAACACCTAATGGAAGTCCAATTTAAAGATAGGGTAAAATATCAGCTCAATCCCAAAGAAGGTATAGGATACAGAGCTACTCCTCCTCCATACAACAACAAATACATTCATCCAATGAGTGAAGTGGCTGATAGGCTTGTCAATGAACCATTAGATGAGTGTATGACCACTGTAGATCCTATCCTTGAAAACAGTCCTGAATCTAAAGAAGAGCTGATTCAACATAGAGACTGTGAGTGCACAGAGGTTGAGAAAGAACACAAAACAATGAGTGCACCTATAGAAACCCAAATCCCCAATAAGAAAGGAAAGGAGAAGATGAGTGTATGTAATGCTGCTCCACAGGTCTCTGTACCTTCTAACTGTAACACTACATCTTCATCAAAGAATCATAAAAAGGGTAAAAACGTTCCCATCTGCACATGCCAAAAGCATGGTGTCCAAAAGTTTCCCAAACAGCAGCAGGTAAGGGGAAATCAAAGGAACAAGAACCAGATATTGTCCAATAAAACTGGTTCTCCAATCCAAACAGTCAAAAAATGCTTCCATTGTGGCATGAAAAATCACTTGGCCAGGGACTGCTTTTATAAACCATCTGTTGTAAAACAGACTGTGCTTCATAAAAAGACAAATTCAAAAAATTCAAAAAATTCAAAGGCCAAACTTTCTGCTACATCAGTTCCAAAGAAAACTGCTGATCACAGGTTCTCAAAAGTCAATAAAAAACAATCCACACACCAAAAACAAGTTTTAACAAAGCCTAAATCAAGCTTTAAACAGATATGGTGTGTTAAAGGTAAGAACTCAGGTGAACCTGTTGATACAAATGTTGAAACTGCCAAGTCTAAAGTTGAGACTGCTAGTGCAAATTCTCAAGCTGTTAGCACTACAGACTCAGTTCAGACTGTTAGGCTCAAAGTTGGGACTGGTAATGGATCATCTGAGATTGTTATTGAAAAGGATGGACAAAATACCTGGATACCCCATGTGATAACTAAGTACTCTCCACAAAATCTATCAGTGGATCTCACTAAGTATAAGAAATCAAAGACAGTGTTTAGTTATGTCAATGCACTAGGACAACCCAAAACCAACTTGGTTTGGGTTTACTCCACTGCTAACTAAGCTTTTATTTGTGCAGAGCAACCACAGGTCACCACATAAAACAAGATGTCATTTGGACAGTGGATGCTCTAGGCACATGACAGGCAATTCTGAGTGCTTGTCAAATTTCAAAGGCTTTGAAGGAGGATATGTTGCATTTGGAGGCAACTCCAAAGGAGGTAAGGTTACAGGTAAAGGTACTGTTAATGCAGGCAACATGATTTTCAATGATGTTTTGTATGTTGAACAGATTAAGTATAACTTATTGAGTGTGTCTCAAATCTGTGACAAACAAAATATTGTTTTGTTTACAGATTCTGAGTGCATTGTCCTTTCAAAAGATTTTACAATTCCTGAAAATCTTAATTTACTAAGAACACCTAGAAAGGATAATGTATACTGTTTGGACACAAAACTTTTATCCAAATCAAGTACTTTAAGCTGTTTGATATCCAAAGCATCATCCAATGAGTCTGCTCTTTGGCACAGAAGGATGTGTCACATGAACTTCAAATCCATGAATGTTTTAGTCAAAAAGAACTAATTGGTAAGAGGTTTACCACAAAAGGAGTTCATATGTGATGATCATTGTGTAGCATGTCTTAAAGGCAAGCAACACAAAACTTCTCATAAGGCCAAAGAAGTAAATTCAATCTCATCTGCACTTCATCTGATTCATATGGATCTATTTGGTCCAACATCTGTTTTGACTTTGAATAAAAGGGCTTACTGTTTAATCATTGTTGATGATTTCACCAGATTCACTTAGGTTTACTTTCTTAGGTCTAAAGATGAAACTGCTGAGTTAGTTAAATCATTTATTCTTAAGATAGAAAATCAGTCCAATTCCAAAGTTAAGGTGATAAGATCAGACAATGGTACTGAGTTTAAAAACCATATCCTAAACAGTTTTTGTGAGTCCAAAGGTATTGCTAGGCAATATAGTGCACCAAGAACACCACAGCAAAATGGTGTAGCTGAAAGAAAGAACAAAACACTAATTGAGGCTGCTAGAACCATGCTAGCTGATTCAAAACTGCCAATGACCTTTTGGACAGAAGCAGTTAATACAGCGTGTTATGTTCTAAATAGGGTTCAGGTTGTTCAATCACAAGGGAAAACTCCATATGAGTTATTCCATAATAGACTACCCCTAATAGCCTTTTTCAAGTCTTTTGGCTGTACATGTACCATTCTTCACACTAAGACTCACTTAGGGAAGTTTGAAAGTAAGGCTGAAGAAGGTTTCTTTGTAGGATACTCAAATCAAAGCAAACCCTATAGAGTATATAATAGTGTGTCTAAAACCATTGAAGAAAGTGCCAATGTTGAATTTAATGAAAATACTGCAAATATCAAAGGCACTGGTCCTGATTGGTTGTTTGATTTAGATTCACTAACAAATTCTCTGAGCTTTGTTGAGTATACTGCAGAATCTGATGCAAACCGGATTGAAGCTGTTTACACAAATTCTCATGCTGGTAGCACAAATGATCAAGCTGTTGGCCCAAACTTTCAAACTGCTGCAGATTCAAATAACTGGGATGCGTATACAATTATACCACTTCTGTCTTGTGACCCTCCAGGGGTTCTGAATGCTCAAAATGATTCACATCTAGACACTAAAGTGCAGATCCCAAGTCCTGAGAAAACAGCTCAAACTCAAAGCGAAACAGTCCCAGATTCAAGTCAAGCTGTTCCAGAAGCTGAACCATCAACTGGTCCTGATGGAGATCATACAAATCTTGGATCCTCTTTCCAGACAGATAGAGAGCCTACACTCAGGGTTCACAAGTATCATCCTCTCAATCAAATAATGGGTGATCCACGTACTCCTGTGCAAACAAGGACAATGGTTCACAAGGAGACTGCTGCTGTTGAACCAGCAGTTCCTGAATTTAGTCTAGCTGCATTTGAACATGCATGTTTCATGTCTCAGCTAGAACCTAAAAAGGCATCAGAGGCTTTAAAAGATTTATCTTGGACTGAGGCAATGCAGGAAGAGTTACTACAATTCAAGATTCAGAATGTATGGACACTTGTTGATCCTCCTAAGGGAAAAAGAGCCATTGGTACAAGATGGGTGTTCAGAAACAAGAAGGATGAGAGAGGGATAGTCATCAAGAACAAAGCAAGACTAGTAGCACAAGGGTACACATAAGAAGAAGGAATAAACTATGATGATGTCTTTGCTCCAGTGGCAAGAATTGAAGCAATCAGACTGTTCCTAGCTTATGCAAGCTTCAAAGGGTTCAAAGTGTATCAAATGGATGTGAAGTCTGCTTTTCTGTATGGCACAATTGAAGAAGAGGTCTATGTGTGTCAACCTCCTGGATTTGAGGACTACAAGTATCCAGACAGAGTCTACAAACTAGACAAGGCCCTCTATGGACTCCACCAAGCCCCTAGAGCATGGTATGACACTTTGTCATCATACCTTCTACAGAATGGATTCAAGAGAGGTACTCTAGACAAAACATTATTCACAAAGTCCATCAAATCTGAGATTCTGCTTGTACAGATATATGTTGATGATATTATCTTTGGGTCAACCAATGACAGTCTGTGCAAAGAATTTGAGGCCTTAATGCACAAAAAGTTTCAAATGAGTTCAATGGGAGAACTCACCTTCTTTCTAGGATTGCAGGTCAAGCAGAAGCCCACGGGACTCTTCATAAGCCAATCAAAGTATGTTAAAGACATACTGGAAAAGTTTGGGTACAAAGATACCAAAGTTGCAAGTACTCCAATGGATCCTCACAAGCAGCTTCATACGGACAAAGATGGAATGGATGTGGACATTCATCTATACAGATCTCTTATAGGATCTCTTATGTATCTAACATCTTCTAGACCTGATATTATATTTGCTGTTTGTGTTTGTGCCAGGTATCAATGTTCTCCAAAGGACTCCCATCTGGTTGCTGTTAAGAGAATCTTTAGATATCTCAAAGGCCAACCACATTTAGGCCTTTGGTATCCTAAAGACTCTCCTCTTGAATTAACAGCCTATTCTGATAGTGATTATGGAGGATGCAACATTGACAGAAAATCCACAACTGGTGGATGCCAATATCTGGGAGCAAGGTTGGTCTCTTGGCAGTGCAAAAAGCAAACAACTGTCTCCACTTCCTCTACTGAAGCAGAATATGTAGCAGCTGCAAGTTGCTGCACCCAAGTGATGTGGATTCAGAATCAACTGAGAGACTATGGTATGAATTTTCTATCCACTCCCATTTATATTGACAACTCAAGTACAATTAGCATTGTACAAAATCCAGTGAAATTTCCCAAAACCAAGCATATAGAAATTAGATTTCATTTTATAAGGGACTGTAATGAGAAGAAATTAATCCAAGTCACCAATATTCATACTGATGATCAGTTAGCTGATCAATTTACAAAACCATTTGATGTAGGAAGATTGACCTTCCTAGTATCAAATATTGGTATGGTTAATATGGATTAATTTGTTTTTCTTTATTCTCTCTTATTTTATGAAAATTTACTACTACATATGCTTGATTAAGGGGGAGTCACTGTTTCATTAGCTGGTGCTTAATTTTCAACTAACAGCTTGAGTATTTTCTCAAGCTGCTAGTTCATTTTCTCGGACTGTTAGTTGTTTCACTTGATCTGTCAAAGTGTGCAGGGTAATATGGTAATTTCCATAAGTATGTTTGCGGGTTTAGATATTTTCAAAACCTTTAAAGGTTCCAGTTTCGTTCTATTGCAACTACCAGTTGCAAAATATCTTTCACAACCTTCATTCGATTCTCTAATTCCCATGCACATCACTGAAACCCTAATTCATCGATCATCAATGGAGTTCGTCAAAGAACACAACTGTCTACCCTACTCTCTAAAACATGCTGATCTTGCCCCATTCCACGTCATGATGGACTTCCTTCGAAGTTCCCATATCCATCATGCCCTTACTATAAATCCCACTATCTACATATCTCATATAGAACAGTTCTGGAAACATGCCTCCCTCAAAACCGTTAATGGAGTCACATCTTTGACATCCAAAATTGATGGCAATACTGTTTCTATCACTGAGGAGATCATACGCTAACATCTGCATCTTCAAGATGCCTCAGGTATATCAGACCTATCTCTTACTGCTTTACACAACGGTCTTCATAATATTGGATATAGGGGTCCTGCTGAATCTTTTACTTTCTTTAAAACAAATTTTGCCCCTAAGTGGAAGTATCTTGTACATATTATTCAGCAATGTATAAGCCCAAAAAGAACTGGTTGGTCAGAAGTTTCATCAAATATAGCCACTGCCTTAGTGTGTTTATCAACGGGCCAACAGTTCAATTTTTCTAATATGATTTTTCAGGGTATGCTAAGGCATCATGCCCTAAAACATGGGAAATTTTTGATGTATCCTAGATTTTTGGCTGAAATTATTGCAAGAACTTGCAGTAATTTCAATATACATAAAAGGATTCATGTTTCCCATAGGCACTCTTTACCATCAATAAAACGTCTTTTAAAAACAAGTGCCAATGTTTTGACTGTTGATGTCCCATTGCCTTCTGCAATGTTGGACATCATTCCAAGAAACAGAGGAGAGGGTCCTGAGCAGGCTCAGCCTAACATTACTGCTTCACCCCCAGGACCCCAACCCACTCCTCACGATACACAAATGCCTTATGTTCCTATTGTTAAGCAAACATCCCCTTTCATATTATACAAAAGGAAAAGAGGTCCAGGAGCTCCTTCCTCCTCATCCCTCTTACAAGAGCCAAATAACCCTGTGCAGGAGGATACTGTTGGGTACAAATTTATATAGAGTTGTAATCAATTTTATTGTAAAAGTTCAGGGGTTGTTTGTGTAAATCCTCAATACTTTGTATTGTGTATAAACAGGAGTGTATGTGTGCTGTTATAAGAGGAATCGAAGATTACACACACGGCTGGAATTAGAGAGAAAAGAAGGATTGCTTTCCAAGAAAGCCAAGAACACCAATGTAATATTTTCTCTCTTAATCATTCAATAGATTGAGTTGGATTGATAATTGTTCATATGAATTGTTTAATGTTGATTGAATTGCTAGAAATTTGAATTCACAATTGGTATCAGAGCCTAATATGGCTGAAATTGATTGAATTTTGAATTTGAAATTTGATTTTTCGAACACTGTTACATCAATTTTTTTTCGAAATCAGAAAATCAATTTTGGATTTTGATTTTGTGGATGAAATGATCTGAATTTTGGATCGAAGGTGTGAAATTTAAAGGCGAATCTGATGATATAAACATCAAATATTATCTCAAAACACACAGAATTTAATTGAGAAATTTCAGATTTTTTGAAAAAGTTTCTATGTGGACCTGGACTTGTTTTCTCACAAAATGAATGTGTTTCATTTTCCCCAAAGTTGTAAAGCTTTGTTTTGTTCTAAAAAGATATAATATCAATTCGAGGGGGAGTGAACTTTTTGAGGGGGTGAGATAAATCTGTTTTGTATAGGGGGAGAGATGTCAGTTTAAGGGGGAGAAAATCAATTTGTAATAATTTCTGAGTTGTAATTGTTGTTGTATTTCTTCTACTGTAATTTCATTGAATTAATGTATCTGAAGTTTTTGCATGATGTTCATAATTTTTTTTATGATCATCATGAGGGGGAGAAAAGCTGAATTTCAGAAACAACTGTTGAGTAGTTTGAAATCAACTGAAGGCAATTATCACATCATCTCAAGACAATTGATCAAGGAAGAGATTTAAAAGCTATTCATGATCCAAGGGGGAGTGTGCTTACAAGAAAAGAGAAGATCAGAATAGAAGAGATGTGAAGATCAGAGTGAGACAATAAAGAAGAAGATTCAGAGATCGAAGAGAAGGTGCAAGAAAAGTTTCAAGAAAGAATGTTCAAGTTCTCTGCAATGTACTTTAATTTGAAAATTGATTTCATCTCTAAGGGGGAGATTGTTGGGTACAAATTTATATAGAGTTGTAATCAATTTTATTGTAAAAGTTCAGGGGTTGTTTGTGTAAATCCTCAATACTTTGTATTGTGTATAAATAGGAGTGTATGTGTGCTGTTATAAGAGGAATCGAAGATTACACACACGGCTGGAATTAGAGAGAAAAGAAGGATTGCTTTCCAAGAAAGCCAAGAACACCAATGTAATATTTTCTCTCTTAATCATTCAATAGATTGTGTTGGATTGATAATTGTTCATATGAATTGTTTAATGTTGATTGAATTGCTAGAAATTTGAATTCACAGATACTTCTGCACAGAATACCCAAAGGGTACCCATTGACGACACTCTCAACCTCAATTTGGAGGTGGACATCCCAACAGAGGATGTCCATATGGGTTCTGTGGCTGACACTACTGTTGCATCTGCACAAGAGGCACAGGACAGTGTCAACATCAATAAGACCACACCCATGGCAACAGAAGGTGTGCAAGCACCATCTGGAAGTCCCCAGTACCAAGAACAGAGGGGCCCAGAGGTTTCTACTTCTGGTATTCCTGCTAGTGATAGATCACAAGCACCACCTTCGTTTGCTGATCTTGAGGCTAGTCTGCAACTAATGCTATTAACGGATCCTAAGCTGCAACCTGTTGTAGCAATGTTGGAATACCATCAGTCCATCATTGCTGCACAGGGGGCACAAATTATTGCACTCGGACAGAATGAAGCTGCTCAAAACCAAAGAATGGATTATCTTCACAAAGGGTTCACCCTCTGTGGAAATAAGATCATTAAACTAGAGCAACTGATTCGAACCCAATTAGCAAAGGTTGTAGGTCCTCCTGACCAAACCAATGCTTCCAAAAAGGGGGAGAATCAGGAGATCCCTCAATCAGTCCAAGCAGCTCCAACAGTCCAAGATTCTAGGCTAGCAGTCCCAACAGCTTCTCAAGCTGTTAGCCTAGAAACTCAAGCTGCTCCTACAAGAACAACTAGGGTTGTTATCAGAGAAGGAATTCAGGCTCCCATCAGTACAGTCCAAGCTACATCTTCTGCTACCAAGGATAAGGGCAAGGGTATTCTCATTGAGTCTCCAAAGCACAAATTTTCTTCTAGAGATGCCCAAATTGCCTATGATGCTGAAATTGCCAGAAAGATAGCAGAAGAACAAGATCAGGATCTAGACCAGCAAACCCAGGCCCCAATGCAAGATGATGAAACCTTAGGTGATTACCTGAGAGGGTTTGTGGTCAAGCAAAATGAAAGGAAGAGGAAAATGCCAACAGGGAATTCAAAGGCTGAGCATAGAAGGTTCTTAATCAATTTTGCCTTTTCAGCAGGCATTCCAAAGAAGATGGCTCAGTCCATGAGCACAGAGAGACTACAAGACATCCATGATAAAGAAATGGAAAAACGAAAGGTAGCCAGAGTCTCCCAAGAAGTCCAAAGCCAACAAGAACCAGCTCAAGCTGGTATAAGTAATGATCAAGCTGGTGAGAGTGATATTGCTCCTTCTAGTCAAGCTGCTGCTTCTATTCCCACAATCAGATACAATTTCACAGGCAAAGCTTGATCAGGTTAAAAGGATATTTTTTGAACAACAGCTGCAGAAAGTGATGGAAATGGAGAAATCCTTAGACCAGCATGACTTCACAAAACCCCTTATTAATTACTGATATCCTAAGCCAATGGACAACATTGACTTAAGATATCAGTTTATAGTAAGAAGGGAATCTGGTCCTGAGGAAGAGTATAAAAGCTTAATGCATATAGTCAAAGGGATGACCAGAGATGAGCTTACAAGAATGCATCATGTTGGGTCTGTAACACAAGTTAGATCATCTCTTCCACAAGTAAAGCAAGCCATCAAAGATCTGAAGAGCATTTTTGATCCTGAGTCAATAAGGAAAGATATAGAAGATGCCAAGGAGATGAAGATTGCACAAGTTGATCTGTTTGTCAAATCAAAGACTTACACACTCAAATTTGCAAATGGATCCGGTATGTACTTCAATTTTGAATTTTATGATCTTCCAAAGGCTTTGTTACTTCAGATAAAATCAGTGAGAATATATTGTGATAGAGAAGATCTGAAGAGAGAATTTTTCAAGGCTGTCAATCAGAAACTTGCACAGTTGTAGGTTTTTGAAAGCCTTGGTTTGTAAATAACAGTTTTACTTTGTTTTATTTCCTTATTTGTATAGAACTTAAAGTCTTGTGTAAAGAATTTAAGTTAGGGGAGATTGTTGGGAAATATTCTAAGTGGTTCAAACTGTTAGTTAGATTTCTCAGACTGTTAGTAGATTTTCTATGTAAATACAAAGTTCATGTTGTTAGTTGAAGAAGTTCGAGCTGCTAGTACAAAAGTTCAAGCTGCCAGAGTAAATTCACTCAAGCTGCTCTGTTCAAGCTGCTAAGTGATTCAAGCTGCTCAACAGTTTCATAAACAGAAAGTGCTGATATTCAGGAAAAGATATTTACACGAAGATTCTAGCATATCTACTATCAGAGAAGTCAGAGTCCTTCAAGGAAACAAATCAGAAAGCATTATAAATACATAGAATAGGTTTTTATATTGTAATCAAGTAATCTGCACGTTCAAGTTTGTAATTGCTTTTTGTTTAAGTTTTCATAAGCCTCTAAGGTTGTAAAACCCTAAGAACAATCTGTGTTCTTCGTCTAATCAAACAGATTAGAGGTGATTGTAATCATTGAAGTTCAGCAATACAAGCAAGTTTGTTTATTCAATTATATTTATCTGTTATTGATTATGAAAGCTTTTCTTAAAACAATTAAGTGTTATTCCGCAAACTTCTTAATTGGACTTTGATTCAATACAAGATTATTGATTAATACTCTGATCAATTCAAATCAGTAAATCTTAGGTAGTTACATTCTGTTCCTGACAGAACCAAACCCAAAACACATTCCCAACGAATAACCGACTCCCGAAATCCCTTCACGAGACTCCCACCGGGATACAAAACTCAAATAAACTCAACCCGACATTATCCTGAAGGTACCCAACACATTAGCGACCCCAAACTTCCCCAAAAGGATCAAGCCAAATTTCCCCTGCAGGCTGCGGCTCGCGCCGCTAAGCCCCTGAGGGTCGCGCCGCGACCAAGCGGTCCTCTGCACCTTGACCTGCGATTTCCATGGCTGAACCAGGGGATTCAAAACCCCTAACCGATTTTAGCAGCAAAAGCACACATAAAACTCATATACAACAACCCTTACACTCCAGAACCCAATCCCTCAACATAACACATATATATTTCAAGATTTAACTACCAAAATCTCTAACCTTTGTCTTGAAGCTCAAAGAACTCAAAGGAAGGTGAAAGAGACAGGTTTCAGCACCCAATTGCAAGGATTGAAGCTTGCTTCTTGCTGCTCCAGAAGCTCACACATACACACACTTCACGTTTCTAGGTTTTGGAAAGGAGGAAATGAAAAGAAGATAAGGTCACCATCCATATATATATCCACTTTCCCTTTTAAGTAAGTCTCGAACCTGATAAAGTCGAACCCGATTTCACTTTTTCAATATTAATATCATTTGGACCCAATTAAATCCACGATCTCAATGATAATAATAATCCACTAATTATTAACCCGGAGACACGTATCACTCGGTCTCGACAGGTTTAATCCATGAAACGGGATTTAATTGGAACAACACAATAATATTAAAATAATGAGCCAATAAATTAAATTCACGTACCATGCTCAAATCCGGGATGTTACAAAAAGAAAAATACTAACTATTATTTTTTATTCTTGGTAAATGCAATTTATTATTTTTAAAAAGATAAACACACTCTATTACTTTTTTAATCTATAAATATTACTTTGTAATGAAATATGTTTGTATTACATGATAATAAACTAAAATATCGATTTATATCAACTAAACTATATTAAATTAAAAAAATATAAAGTCTAAAAAATCATTAAAAAACAACTTTTATTATATAAAAGACATATTTTATAACATTGTATTTCGTGTAATAAAATATATAAACATTATGTTACATATAAATAATTTTTATTAAAAATATCTACGTAATACGTGGGTTATAAACCAGTGTACTATATATGTCTAGTTATGCAAAATTCAATAATATAAACCAGTGTATATCCGTTCAAGTGATTTTTATTTTCCAATTTAAAAGGTAATAATCGTAGTAGGCGTTTGGTTTGCAGTTTTTTTCTTTTGAGATTTGCATTCTGTCAAATAATTTTACGTTATGTAGCATTTTCATTTACCAGGATTTAGTCAAAAAAATTTACATTATCTTTTAGGAAAAATTTATCAATATAAAGAATGGATGCTAACTGGGATTTAAAATCATAGGGAACATTATGAGTTTTTAAATAACAAAGATAAATGTGATTTAAAAAATTCTGAGATTTTAAATTTTTACTGAAATCTACGAACCAAACATTAGATTTTAAATATAAATTCTAAAAAAACTCAAAAAATCCATGAACCATACGTTCCTTAGTTGAATTCTTCTATAACATGCTTTACAGAACGTTACAACTTAATTTTGTATCTGTTACTACAAAATATATCTCCTCAAACCATTTCAATAACAAGTGGATCTATTACTACAAATCAGTCATCTTTATAATGGTTTATGAGAACGATAATAAAGAAACTTAATTTTGTTTATTGCAAGCATATATTTCATTCTTTAATTATGTCTTTAAGACCAATCTCATAAGTTTAACATCTAAAATACAATGACACGATTTTTTCTAGTAACCAGGTCATTAAATCAAATTATATATCATCCAATAATATAGAATACTATCATTTAAGTTAAGGGAAAATCATATAAAAAATCAACGTACTTTCAGTATTTTTCGAATAAGTCATTGCACAAAAAACGTTTCCATAAAAGTCCCTCAACTTAAAAACGTTTTCGTAAAAATCACTGCACATAAAATGTTTCGATAAAAGTTCTTTAACTTAACGAAATTATACGAAAAACATCTGAAAAATCCCTAAAAAAAATCTCATAAAACAACACAATTCGTAAAAAAATTTCAAGTTGAATTACTTTTATGAAAATGTTTTTGGTATAATTTTCACTTTAAGTAATGCAATTTTACATCTAACACACAGTGGGGATAAAATTTATTACATATTACCCAACTAATAATCAAACTTATAAATGAATGGAATAAAACATGATTTAACAAACATCAATCTACTATGAATACTGACTAAAATTTATAATCTATATAATTATTCGATAAGCACAATTCATTCAATATTTTTTTCACTGAAACTTTGGGTTATTAGAATTTTTTTTTTCCTAAAGTGTTTATAGTTTATACATATGAAAGAATCTATCTATCTATCTATAAATACTATTAAAAGAGTAACTAAATTGTCACTTGTCATCTTCTCATGATGCCAAGTGGCATCTTATACTAATGACACATGTAATTAGTATTTAGATTAAATTAATACTTTTAAATCAAATTACTTTTAAGATAAGATCATGATTAGATTCTTAAATCCCACAAAATCACAACAAACAATGTTTAAAAGATTTTTTTGATTAATAATTATAATAATAAATTTAATACTAATAATAAAGTAAACGTTATTAATGATTAGTTTTATTGTTTAATGATTTATACATAAAGTAATTATAATAAGATATATTAAATATTATTAGTATTAAAAGTTTGAATATTAGTTTTTAATTTTAAGTTTATATAGATTTAAGAAACAAGTTTATTAAAATTATCCGTGTAATACACGGGTTAATAAACTAGTACATATTAAAAAAAGAAAATGGTTTGTGCCACGTGTCACAACCATAGCTCATCATAATTTCATTTTCTCTCCAAAACTTTCATATACATGTTTGTCACAAATTTAGTTATAAACTATAATTAGTTTTCTTTAAAAATTTAATTAAAAAGCTAAATTTATTAATACCTAAATCATTAAAATACAATCTATTCATTTAGAACTTCCAATTTTATACCCTAATTTAATTCAAACTGATTTATTTTGAAAAGATAACCATTCAAGGATCTCAATTAATTAGGTTAATCTATATATATATATATATATATATATATATATATATATATATATATATATATATATATATATATATATATATATATATATAATATGGTTCGTGTGAGTACCTAAAAAATGCAGAGTACCGTGAGTACCTGTGAACACACGGGTTTCAGATATGAACTTGCTCCGAAAAAAAGTGTAAGGTCTTGCACTAACAGATCTATCTAGACGCGGCACACACCAACGAGTGCAGAATCCTCGTTAGCGGCTTGACGGATAAATCACACTCACGGAACACGAAGACTACCACGGCGCTGTACGAACACTAACGAACGAACCTACGCGATGATTCTCTCCAAAAACACTCTAGTAACCCTGATAAACTCGAGATCGCCCTTTTGCTTAATCTCACACGAATTCTGCAAAAGTCTTCTAATCATTCGAGTTAATCCCTAATTATAGAGACCCATTCGAGTTTGTCATGGACAAACTCGAATCCAGGCCCAAGGCCCATTCGAGTTTGTCCTCAAGACAAATTCGAATTTGACTACTATGTTAAATTCGAATCTATGCTAAATTCGAATTTCACATGTCAACTTCTATTTGATTATATTTTTAACTTATGTTTGAATTAATCTTTGGACTTCATGTTTGAACTTCTTGTAATACATTACATCAAGTTCAAACATACAATCAATAAATATCAAACACTAGATAATAGTCAATACCTTCAAATATCACTTGAACCAAAATGCTAATACACTTAGACTGCTATCGTCACACAGGGTGTACCAACAGACTCCCCCTTGACGATAGCTGCTAATTATTTACATTTTGTTTAAGTACTTGGTTTATTTAAACTGCTGCCAGCATACAATCCTTGCTCAACACATACTTTAATTACATTCTGATATTTTCTAGCCTCATACTCCATATGTGCATCACTTGAGATTTGATGAGTGTAAAGCACTTGCATGTCATCTTTGGACAGATTAACTAGGTGCAGCGGATCGTACACTCTAAGAATTACTTTTTCTTCAAAGTCCTCCATCACCGCTTCACCTGTTTCACTTTCCACGTACCACCAATTTAGATTTTTCAAAACGTTCTGTGGCATTGGCTTGAGAGGTACTTTCTTCAGACATCTAACTGGTTTATATTGAATTTTCATCCACGGTCTACCAGTTAGAGGGTCAATTCGAGAATTGTCCATTACTCGTTTACCAACCCTTGGATTGAGCCTTTCAAATTTTCTCGACCTCCCTTCTTTTCTAATGATCTTAGCTATGACTTCAGCATAAGGGTCGTCGCCGATATTTATGAGCTCCTTCCATGCTAACGCCTTTATTTCAACCTTTGGCAAGGAGTTGAAAGCTTTCAGTCTTCTTCTGAGATACTGGAGGCCATCCTTTCGTTTGATAATGAATAGTTGCAGTTCTCGATCAAAGAACCAGCTTAAAATATTTCCTGATAGCACTCCAACACCCGGCACACGCATCTTTTTCTTCAGCTCTAACTCCTTTTTCTTTGCCCTGAACCACAGCTTCCTTTTTTCTTCATTTGTAAGCTCTCTGACAGGCTCTTCAATTCATGATTCAGCATTTAAAGCAGCTTTGACTACTTCTATGTCAATCATATTATTTCCTTCTGACACGTATGTATCTGTGATAGGGTTTTGTTGAACGTTGATCTCATTCGCCTCATCGTCCTCATCAACATAGACCTCATCATCAGATTTCCAGTCAGCTATATCTTCAGGCACGAACTCACCCTCTTCCAAGTCTTCCATTTCATCTTCAAAATCAAAACCAAAATCTAGTGGGACTTCCTCAATATCCATTAATGCTTCAATCATTTCATGCATTTCACTCTCTGTGATCTTTGAGGAACTTCCTTCTCCTCCTTCTGTTACACCTTGACTAGGCTCCCCCTGAACTTCAGCATACAGAGCAGCAGGAAAATCTACTGGCTCATTCTCTTTTGGTGCACTGGGATCATCGGCTTCATCATCTCCCCTTTGCTGCTCTTCCGGATCCCTACAGCTCGTCTCCCCCTGAGCCTTTAGATTTTTCAATAATTGCTCAATTAGGGATCGCATTGATCGAATCTCAGCAGCTTGATCGGCAACAAAAGTTTTTAGCTCCAGATTCTCTTCCTCGATCTTTCCCACAACTTTCTTCAACTCAGCATTCTCGATGTCGATATTGGCATTATGCTTCTGTATTTCGCCGAGAGCCTTTGTGAACTGAAAGATTTGGACTTGTTGGAATTCAACCTTGCTCCGAAGCTCAGAAAACCTTTGATTATCTGCGAAGGTTGATGAAGTGGATGGAATTGATTGGATGGGAGTTGGAATGATTGGTGAGGGGATGGATGTTTGAGCAGGTGGTGGTGGTGGTGGAATGGTTCTTTGAACTGGTGAATGTTGAGGTATTTCTGTCTCGGAAGCAGAGGCCGAGGAAGCTCCCTGCATGAACCGATGCATTTTGGCCCTTTGCCTGGGCACCAACGGAACTACTTCTTCTTCCTCAAAATCTGAGTCTTCTGACTCCCTTGAAGCTCTTCTCCTTGTAGCTTCTTCATTTATCACCACGATCCTCGATCCATAAGTTCGTATGTGAATAGAAGGATCTTCGGTTTCTTTCTCAACCTCAATTTCTTCCATCTCTTCTGATTCAGACTCTGACGTCGACTCGTTTTCACCTGTTGGCATTGGGACATAGTCATCGATCTGCTGAAAAATATCCACCTCACCTTCCGGTGGTTCCAAAAGTTCCCCAACGAGCTCAACAGTAATCTGCTCATTTGCATTTGGCCCAGCTGCCCATATTTCTTCTAAAGTTTCCGCCCGTTGATCATTTCCAGGGGCGACATCTGAAGTACTAGCTTCAGCACCTGATGTACCAGTTTCTACTGGCTCCTGTACTACTACTGGCTCCTGTACTTGACTTGTGGAAGGCCTAGCAGCCTGAATTTGTCTCGCAGACGGTCTTTGCCTCCTTCTCTGTTGCTGAGGCCTTGGTTATGGCGGCTACTGTTGCTGCGGTTGCTGTGGAACCTGTAAATCCCCTGCCCAGTTGGCACCTTCCCCAACTTGGAAATCTGGATTGATTATGCCCCAAACAGTGGTGCCTCCACTGGCATAGCTAATCTTCCTCGATGAGCTGAACAATCAGCAAATATTCGTTTGTCTATGACTGCAACACTTTGAATTTCATTCTGCTGTGGCAGGTTCGGTAGAAAATGTCTGATCAACATCATTACGAATCTTGGATAAAGCAGAAATCTTTCTCTGTCTGGAGCTGTTATTTGTTGAACAAACTCGGTAAAGAACATCTCTGAGAAGCTAAACCTTTGATTATAAACCAATGCTATCATCCCTGACTGAATCTTTGAGACAATGTAATCAAAACCTGCTTTCTTGGCGGCAAAACAAACCATAAAAACGTGTGCTAGATATCGCCATTGTCCTATAAGGCCACTCTTCATGAAAGAGGACTTAGCCACGTCCAGGCTATATCCCATTCTAACAAAAGACACCTGCCTGATTGATAACGGGAAGTCAATCGGCCCATTCTCTTGTTCTTGTGATCCTAGCTGCAAAACTTGACGTAACATGTCCGCTGAAAACACTAAAGGATGGCCAGCAATCCTTGTCCTCAAAACTGTTGAAGTAACATTACAGTCAACATGTAGATGATCCCAAAAGTGACGAACGTATGGGATGACTATCTGAATATTATGTGATAGCGCATATGAAATCCTTGATCCCACCAAAAAATCCACCATCTGGCGGTAGGCTTGAGCCTCTGGAATTGCATGGTCCGGAGAGATGACCATATTATGCTTAGGAACAAAAATTCTATCTGCCATGTCTGAACAATACAACATATAAGATATTAGAATTATTAAATAGACATAAACTTGGTTAAATTCAGATTTGTTTTATTTTGTACTTGTATAAGTACAACATCTAACATCTATGAATTTCTACAAGTTTGATTTACATTTTAAGCAAATAATTCGAATATAACATTAAAGTCGAAGACACATTCGAAACTATCCTTTATTCGAGTTTAAAGGCATCTTCGAGTTTAGTGACAAACTCGAAGCCTCCATCAAATTCAATTTTAAGAACAAATTCAAAGGTGTCGGAACGGATAACAACAGAAATCCAAGATTTAATCCATTCTAGACTTAGAAAATTTCATTCATTAGTCCTAATAGGTTCTAATCAAAGATATTTGTGGTCAATTTGATGTTTCACCGGTTCAAAGTTTGTGATTTTGAAATGCAAACTTTCCACCCTTAAAACTTCAAAATCCGTTAATTTTGGCTCAAATGGAGTCTAAAACCACTAAAATCTTGTACAATACAGTTGATTATACCTAGATTGGTTAGTAGTCTCGAACACAAATGAACAAAACTCGACGAATAGTATGAAACTCGAAAAACGGCAAACTCGAAGCAACAAACTCGAAATCGCTCTTAATAAACTCGAAAGGGCAAATTCGAAAGTAGGTGATTTATGACCATCACTGTTGACCTATTTATACCAACCACTCTCGAGTTTGTCCACTTTCGAATTTATCAGCAAATTCGAAGACCCTGCCAAATTCGAATATATATTCGATTTTGGTTAAACTCGAATTTAACTTTGAAAATTTGAAAATCTCGAAAACCTTTGAATTAAATTCAACTTTTTCAACTTTTTCAACCTTTTCGTGTAACGGAATAAACTATGCCAATTCTTTTACCCTAAGCACAAGATTTTCACACAATGTTTATTTTATTCAACTAGAAATGCACCCTTAGAAATTTTGACCTTTTTCCTAAGTAAAAAAAATAAAATAATAAAACTTAAGTAAAGAATAAAATACAAATGAATTAAAGATAAAATTGTGAACAAAAATTAAACTTAGACTAATCTATATTATTTAAAAATTTACAACCTATACTTTAACACTTAGAATATTTTTGTCGAGTATCGTCAAAGAAAGGTTCAATCAGATAGCGGTGTCAAATACGCACTTTCAGTATTCAAACTTTCACACTTAGGAATTTTTGATTCCTTTTATTGTTTGTCGTGACATACATTTCTAGCCGATTGTTGGTATTATTTTCCCTTTAAACATGTTACACTTCAGGATATCCCTTGGCCTTTTTATTTATCAAGAAATTTTCTTACGTGACTCATACTTCGACATACTTTTATGATCAAGGCTTACACACAATGATTATAACTTTTTGGTATTGCAAACTTTCTTTAAAAGGCAAACATCGGACACAGGTCTGTATTCGAATACAACAAAGTGTCTTAGTTTGTCTTAAGGTTTATTTTTAAAGCTAGCAAGACAGCGGTGACAGGTCTGTACTGACGTACAACAGAGCGACTTATCTTGCTAACTCGAATCAAAACAGAGGCAACAGGTCTGTACTTACGTACAACAGAGTTACTTGTTTTGACTCTCAATTCAATATCATGATTATTCTAATCTTTCCATTTCTTTAAGATGTATCTGATGTTGCTATACATCCCCAGAAAGTTTGCATATCTCATTTATATCAAAGTCTGTATGTCTCTAACATAAAAATTAAGACCAGTTGGTCATACATCTAAGTTAGTGACACGTCTGCATTTTTTTCTTGAGTATTTTATTAGCCTTGAGACTCCCTATATGTATTATGTCTACCAACATATCAAACTAGATAAAGTATGACACTCAGAATTTTATGTGCATTATGTGTGAAAGCAAAACACTTGGAGATTGTAAAGACTGTGCTAATTTTCGTCACTTTGAACCTATGCATCTAAGACTTAACCCTTTTTCTGATATTCTCTTTTTTTTTAACTTTTTATGGTTTCCTCTCTTTTTTCTTTTGTTTTTCATAAATAAAATAAGGAAATAAAGTAATCTACTAACTTACTATAAAACGAAACTATCCTAAGCTACTAGACTTACTATAAAAAGAAAGAAACACTACAGCTATAAAAAGAAATAAAAACTCTACTAAGGTCAATTAACTCTGGGTTACGCATTCCATTCAGTTGAATCAAATACTCAAAACTTGTTTTTATCAAAAGCCTTGGTAAATAAATCTGCATTATTATCATCCGTTGCCACTTTTACCAGCTTTATTAAATTCTTTTCAGCACAATCACGTATAAAATGATGTCTTATGTCTATTTGCTTTGTTTTACTGTGTTTAACTGGATTATTAGTTATAGCAATTGTAGATTGGTTATCTATCCTAATAGGAGTTTGAGTATAAGCCAAACCGTAATCCCGCAATTGTTGTTGTATCCACAAAACCTGTGAACAGCAACTACCAGCAGCAACATATTCGGCCTCGCACGTTGACACGGCTACCGAAGTCTGTTTCTTGCATTTCCAGGAAACAAGCCTCCCTCCTAGGAATTGACAACCTCCAGTTGTTGACTTGCGCGTCAAGCTGCATCCTCCGTAGTCTGAATCCGTGAACGCCTCCAATTCCAGATCGCCCTCCGCGTGATACCAAAGTCCAAGCTTCGGTTTCGACTTGAGGTATCGTAGAATCCGCTTCACAGCTTTCATATGCATCTCTTTCGGATTAGCTTGAAACCTAGCACAAATACAAACAGCAAACATAATGGCAGGTCTTGAAGCAGTTAAATACATAATTGACCCAATCATGGCCCGATATAACGTCGGATCCACATCGGTATCACTTTCAGTACCCGGTCCGAGATTGTGATTCACTTGAATCGGCGTGCTGAAATGAGCTGTCAGTTTTGTCCCTTCCATCCTGAAGCGCTCTAATATGTCGTAGACATACTTCGACTGATGGATAAACATCCCCTCCTTCTTTTGGTCAACTTGCAAACCCAGAAAGAAATTCAACTCACCCATTGCACTCATCTCGAATTTTGACTTCATTACCTTTTCAAAATCCTTGCACATTTGCTCGTCTGATGATCCAAAAAGGATATCATCTACGTACACTTGTACCAAGATGAAGTGTTCCCCTTTTCTCTTCACGAACAGCGTACTGTCTATCCTTCCTCTTTCAAACCCATTTTCTAACAGATGGTTGGATAGAGTCTCGTACCACGCCCTTGGTGCTTGATGCAATCCATACAGAGCCTTATCTAATCGATATACTCGGTCCGGATATTTCGGATCTGTAAACCCAGGCGGCTGTTCTACATATACCAGTTCCTTCACTTTCCCATAAAGGAAAGCACTCTTAACATCCAGCTGATATACATTAAAACCCTTGAAGGAAGCAAAAGCCAGAAACAAGCAAATTGCTTCCAGCCTTGCTACTGGCGCAAACACCTCATTGTAATCGATTCCTTCCTCTTGGTTGAAACCCTTTACAACTAACCTTGCTTTGTTGCGAGTGACTATACCCCGATCGTCTCTTTTGCACTTAAAAACCCATTTGGTTCCTATTGCTATTTCCCCTCGAGGTAATGGAACTAACTCCCACACTTCTAGTTTCCTAAATTGTGAAAGCTCTTCCTGCATCGCTTCAACCCAAGAGTTATCTTTTAGTGCCATTTGCACGTTTTTCGGCTCTACTTGCGAGATAAAGCATGAATAGAGGCAGGTATGAAAGGCCTCGGAGTCATTTATCATCGAAAACAACACAGTGTTGTTATTTAAACTACTCCTAGTCCTCACACCAGCACTAGGACTTCCTATGATACTCTCTATAGGATGATTCTCGTTGATCCTACATGTCTTTATCTCGTCAACTCTCAGATTATCTCCCAAATTAGATCCTATCTCTCCTAACGGTGGAACAACCTCAGACTCCACATTTCCTTCCTCATGGACATTTTCCTTAGAGTTAGAAACTGTAGTCTGATTATCGTTTGTAGGCACTTCAGAATCAGTAACTTCAGGAGATCCATCTTCAGTTGAAGTAGGCTTAGTTGTTGGTTGAAAAGTGGTCCTCGGAAAGCTATGACCCTCGTCATTCAGATTTAACGACTCCATGTCCTTTTCGATTGTACCTACATTCTCATCCAAAGGAATGTTAAATGACTCAAACAATTTGTCATAGTCAAAAATCCATTCCGGACCTATTTGGGGTTCATGTGTATAACTTGTGACTTCAATGTTATACACAATCTCTACCGTACCATTAGTTTTGTTAAAAACCCGTTTGTTTGGTGAGTTCGGGACATAACCTATGAAGTATCCTTCGTCAGCCTTTTCACCAAACTTAGGTTGATGTTTTGTTCTCAGTAAAGTAAATGGTACCCCAAAAGGTTCGAAGCCAGTTAAATTAGGTGGCCGTTTATTCAAAACTTCATAACAGGCTTTGTTCAAAGATTTGACAGTAAGGACCCGCTTTAAAATATGACATGCGGTATTCACTGCCTCCCCCCAAAACATGGTAGGAAGCTTTGAATCCGATAACATGGTCCTTGTTGCCTCAATCAATGTCCTGTTTTTCCGTTCGGCCACCCCATTTTGTTGTGGCTCATAAGGTGCACTAAATTGATGCACTATGCCCTTCGATAGGCAATATACACCAATTACAGTGTTTTTAAACTCTGTTCCGTTATCACTACGAAGTCGTTTAACCCTTGTTCCATATGAATTCTCCACTTGGTCTAAGAACCCTATGAGCTTGGAAGCCGTCTCGTCCTTTGTACCTAGAAAGAAAACCCAAGAAAAACGTGAGTAATCGTCCGTAATAACTAAACAGTACCAACTACCACCTATACTCCTTTTGTTGATTGGGCCAAAGAGGTCCATATGCAACAAATCGAATGTGGCAGTGATGGAGTTCTGAGTCTTGGACTTGTGTGCCTTCTTGTGTTGTTTGCCCTTCTTGCATGGTAGACACTTATCCTCGAACTGAAAACTCTTCATAGGCACACCTTGCACCAATCCATTTTTCGTAATATAGTTCCATCTTTCTCAGGTGCAAGTGTGCCATGCGTCTTTGCCATAATACCGATTCAGTCTCTGAAGCTTTAGATAACAGACATATTGGTCCCATTGAAGATTCTGGCTTGTTCATGTCGAGCACGTATAGGTCATTCTTTTTTGGAGCCCTCATCAATATCCACTCTTCAGGTACTTTGAATCCCGGTTTTAGCACTAACACCTCAGTGTCAGTGAAAACCACTGAGTTCTTTTTTGTCACAGATTTGAGATACACTAATGAGATTATGAACCAGTTTATCAACGTGATAAACTTGATCCAATTTGATCGTCTCATTAGTGACCACTCAAGTACCCGTGATGTTTCCTCCTTTATTTCCGGCGAATGATACAAAGCCCCGATTTCCTCCCTTGAAGTCTGTAAGTAGACTTCTTTCCCCTGTCATGTGCCTGGAGCACCCACTGTCGACGAACCATTTGTTGTTTAGACCTGTAGTTATCTCCTGCACATGAAAGAAAATAGGTTAGTTATCAAGGGGAACACAAGCCATAACTGACTTGGTAATACCATTCTCGTCCACATATTTAAACTCTTTCAAATACCCATCTCTCCTTTCAGGTGACTTGGGTCTTTGAACTGGAGTTTGTTGTGGTGTCGTGTGATTTAAGTTCACTCTTTGCCTTTGCGTAGGCATTTGCTGTGGAGCTCTTGAATAATTACGATTATAATTCATTTCAGACTGATATCCCTGAGCTCTACCCGGTGTTTGATGTCTAATAGGAGTGTGGGACCTAACCAGAGTGTAAGCTCTGCTAGGTGTACTCCTATATTGTTGTGGCGGTCCAGACCTAGATTGATTAACGATTCGATTTGGTGAATTAGTCCTAATCACTTCTTTTGGTCCACCTTTCACCGGTATTTGTTTCACAGCCGTTTGTGGTGTAGCTTGCACAGTTTTGTCGGTACTCTGAGAACTACTAGTGCTTGCAACACTTGTAGAAGGCTTAGATTGTTCTAGGTTTCTCGGCTTAGGTGTAGTATCTACTTTCCTATGCGGACAGTTAGAAGCAACATGCTCTCTTTCGTGACATCTAAAGCAAGACATTTTATCAATTGACTTTTTGTGTGTGCCCTTTGATTTCGGTGTCTCACTAGTGTCTGGCTCTTTTGGTTCAACTATAGCTACTGGTTCATCATCTTGATCATTAAAGTCGATTTTGTGTTGTCCTACTGGTTTATCACTAGAGGATGGCACAAATTTAACTTTCTTGATCTTGATATTAGTATCAGTTACCTTAGTTTCATTTTCCTTAACAGTTTCAGACACTGGTTCAGGTAATTCCTCTGAGTCAACTGATTTCTCAGTTTTCTCCTGAAGTTGAGGTACATAGTTATCGTTGAAGGGTGGAGGACTCTCATGATATCCTAGACCTACAGGCTTTTAGATAGACGCTGTGCATCTAAAATTTTCCCAAGGTTAAGAGATGAGTTCCTAAACTTTTCAAGTTTACTATTGACCTCAGCTACCTTTACCTTAGACTCAGCTAGCTCTATGTCTTTGGTTTTCAGCTCCTTGGTTAATGCCTCAACATGTTCGTACATGAGTTCTAACCTAACACACTGTTCGCTCAGTTTGTCCTTTAGAACTATAACATCCTGTGCATCAGCCTTAAGCTTATCCCTAAGATCTTGCTTTATAACTTCTAAGCTAGCATTATCGGATTTTAACGATGCATTTTGAGCAGATAAAGTTTGATGTGATTCTAGTACTAAATTCAACCTATCGTTAGATGTAGCACATAAAACACATAAATCACGGAAAAGAGAGAAGTTTAGACTTACCTTGGTATGATCGGATTCCACGTTGGCCATATGAGCGGCAAACTCCAGAATTGTCTGATCATCTGACTTCTCTACCCACATCGGACTTCTGTCATTCTGACTGCTGTCCCCAGTGATTTCCTCTGCCCCTTCACACGCATTCTCAGTTACTTCAGCCATAAAGGCTCTAGCATTCGATTCTGGATGTGTACTCCAGTCATAAGTGTCGTCTAGCTGCCTGTCTGATGTGACATTAGATAACAGACCAGCTATATTCGCTTGATTGGTTGAAGAACTTGGAAGATATCGGCCTTGTGATTGGTTCTGATACTTTCCTTGCTGATTCTGATACTGCCCCTGGTAATTCTCTACCTTCGGTCTCTGACATTCTCTAGCGAAGTGTCCCAAACCTTGACAGTTGTAGCATTTAACCTTGGACTTATCGAAGCCAATCCTATTGTTACTCATATTCAGATTTCTTCCCGTCCTTTTGATGAACCTCTTAACTCTCTGAGTTACCATGGCCAGTTGCCATTGTAGATCCATCTCTTCAAGATCATCAGGGTCTACCTGATCGTGATCCTCATCCCAGAGTGCAGGATCGTTAATTTTGCCCAAAACGTAGTTGCCGTATGCGGCCATGAATGAAGCCAACAAATTCAGATGGTCTTCAGCCGATTTTGCGCTCATTGGCATCCTAGAATATCCTTGAGATGTAGATGCCAGAGTAGCCTAATGCTGCTGCTTTTCTTCTGGTCTAGCGAACCCTAAGAAAGCCCTACTCTGTGATTCTTCAGTCTCAGCCGGTGACGACGTTTCTCCCGTGAAAAAGGCTGTAGTTGTCTTCATTTCTGCTGCCACTGAAGGTTTTGATTTCCCAAAATACATTGCAGGATCTTGAACTTGATGAAAATCTTACTCCTTCTTTAGCAACTCGAAATGATATGTCCTCAGCGTTCCCACAACATTTTCTAGAGACAGAGTATAGTATTTATCTTCATCATGCTTGATTAAGGCCACATACATCTCCCACTTGGCCGGTAAAGCATCCAGAAGCTTGTTGTTCTTCTCAGTTTCACTATACTCAATGTCATGATTGTCTAACTCTGTAAGCAGATTATAAAAACGGGTGATTGTCTTCTCCAGCTTTTCGTCCTTCAATGCTTTGAAGACTGCAAACTGCTGTTTGAGCATTTCCATGTGTTTCCTTCTAACCCTTGGGTTACCCTCACACCTCTTCTCCAACGCGTCCCACAGCTCTTTTGTTGTCTTCTGATTACGAAAGGTGTGCAGTATGTCCTGAGGTAAAGCCATCCGAATGATAGCGTATGCACGGTTCTCTGCTTCATATATCTTCTTGTCGTCATCCTTCATCATAGAATAAGGAACAACCTTTTGTCGTCCTTCTACCTCAGCTGTAGGTGGAATGTATCCGTCGTCGATACAGATCCACATGCGCATATCGTTAAATCTCGTGAAGTCGGCAAACCGATCCTTCCACCAATAATAATGTTCAAGTTTCATCAACTTTGGCGGAGTATTGGCTTTTCCAACCTCATGATCCATCTCCATAAACCTCTGAAGACTTGTCATTGTTTCAAAGATAATTGAATTTAAACTTAATTAATTTAATTCGAAATGAATTTAAATTAATTCTTTCGAATTTAGGTAAATTCGAATCTAATTAAATTTAAACTTATTTGGGATTAAATTCGAGTTAAGTTCTTAAATTCAATTAAAGTCGAAATTAATGACAAATTCTAAAGTCGAAAGTCCACTTAAATTCGAAACCTACTCAAATTCGAAACCCAGTAAATTCGAAAGACCTCTATTCGACTTTAGTGCAAACTCGAAATCCTAAGTAAACTCGAAATGGTCAAATTCGAAAACACTTTTAGGAAATTCAAAAGGAGCGTGTATTGGTCAAACTCGAAAATGAGCAAAACCCTAATTCCTCCTTAATAAATTCGAGCGGCACAAATTCGAGAAACGGCTAATACCTCGAGTTTTTGCACGTTTTTCAGATTAAATCAATATTTTTACAAGTAAAAATATTGATTTCGATCAAAAACGTGAACTACAGCAAAGTATTTCCCGGAATCCAATTTGATAAGCTCGAAAAACTCAAAAACACGTGAGATTAACCGTCCAAAATCGTCAAGAAACCTAGGATGTATCTTTATGAACACGAAGAACACCTCGTAGTCTCTGATACCACTTGTAAGGTCTTGCACTAACAGATCTATCTAGACGCGGCACACACCAACGAGTGCGGAATCCTCGTTAGCGGCTTGACGGATAAATCACACTCACGGAACACGGAGACTACCACGGCGCTGTACGAACACTAACGAACGAACCTACGCGATGATTCTCTCCAAAAACACTCTAGTAACCCTGATAAACTCGAGATCGCCCTTTTGCTTAATCTCACACGAATTCTGCAAAAGTCTTCTTATCATTCGAGTTAATCCCTAATTATAGAGACTCATTCGAGTTTGTCATGGACAAACTCGAATCCAGGCCCAAGGCCCATTCGAGTTTGTCCTCAAGACAAATTCGAATTTGACTACTATGTTAAATTCGAATCTATGCTAAATTCGAATTTCACATGTCAACTTCTATTTGATTATATGTTTAACTTATGTTTGAATTAATCTTTGGACTTCATGTTTGAACTTCTCGTAATACATTACATCAAGTTCAGACATACAATCAATAAATATCAAACACACAAAATCACATATATCAAACACTAGATAATATTCAATACCTTGAAATATCACTTGAACCAAAATGCTAATACACTTAGACTGCTATCGTCACACAGGGTGTACCAACAAAAAGTTTTTTTTTTGAATTTTTTTTTTCATATTCATTTAGATACAAATAATATAAGACTATTCGTAAAAACTTATATACATTTACACTTTCTATCATCTTAAAAGTCATGTGAACGTGAAAAAAATTCATGTCAACATTCTTAGTTGTGAACACACGTTCACAATAGTACGCTTCATGTGAACACACACGTTTCACATAGTTCTAGTATGTGTTTATGTGTGATTTTTTGTAAGTAGTCTTGTATTATTAATTTAAACATGATTATGAAAAAAAATTCAAAAAAAAAAGATTTTAAGCGAGGTACCTCCGGTACTACGCAAAACTAGTGGTACTCATTTGAACCCATATATATATATATATATATATATATATATATATATATATATATATATGAGATCATTGCAGAACCTTAATTTAGTGTAGAACCGTAGAACCAATATCGTCCATAGATTAGATTAATCTAATGGTCTTGATTAAAACCATAAAGTTTGGAATTAGTGAAAAAAAAATTGACATTAGTGATTTTTTAATTCTTTCAGGGGTAAAAAAGGAATAGATCGGAAATAGCAAAAAGATTGACATTAATAAAATAAATATCATTTTTCTTTAAATTAAAATAACATTAATATGATTAATTGTTAAATCAAAAAAATTATACCATAAAAACGAGAATTTTATACTCTTTAAAACGAGACCGGTCATGATATATTTTTTTCGAAAAAATTTTACGTGTTAATTTTTCGTAAAAAAAAATTACTCAGACCACCATGCAATGTAGCATGGCGGTATCATTCAATGTCGAATGACTACCTAATATCGTATATTCAACGACGATGCAACACTGCATGTACATTCAAAATTAATAGAACCAAATTAATGGTCAAAATTAGTAGTCAAAAGTTGGTTGATTTAATGAGAACAGTAATGACATATTTTTTTCGAAAAAATATTACGTGTTTATTTTTCGTAAAAAAAAATATCAGCAGACCACCATGCAATGTAGCATGACCGATATAATTCAATGCGATACAACACTGCATGTACATTTAAAATTAACAAAACTGAAATAATGATCAAAGTTAGTAGTCAAAAGTTGGTTGATTTAATTAGAATAGTAATGATATATTTTTTTCGAAAACATTTTACGTGTTTATTTTTCGTAATAAAAAATATCAGCAGACCACCATGCAATGTAGCATGACCGATATAATTCAATGCGATGCAACACTGCATGTACATTCAAAATTAACAAAACTAAAATAATGATCAAAGTTAGTAGTCAAAAGTTGGTTGATTTAATTAGAATAGTAATGATATATTTTTTTCGAAAAAATTTTATGTGTTTATTTTTCGTAAAAAAAATTACTCAGACCATCATGCAATGTAGCATGGCGGTATCATTCAATGTCGAATCACTACTTAATATCGTATATTCAACGTCGATTCAACATTGCATGTACATTCAAAATTAATAGAACCAAAATAATGGTCAAAATTAGTAGTCAAAAGTTGGTTGATTTAATGAGAACAGTAATGACATATTTTTTTCGAAAAAATTTTACGTGTTTATTTTTCGTAAAAAAAAATATCAGCAGACCACCATGCAATGTAGCATGACCGATATAATTCAATGAGATGCAACACTGCATGTACATTCAAAATTAACAAAACTAAAATAATGGTCAAAGTTAGTAGTCAAAAGTTGGTTGATTTAATTAGAATAGTAATGATATATTTTTTTCGAAAAAATTTTACGTGTTTATTTTCGTAAAAATTTTTTTACCTAGACCTCCATTCAATGTATTTTATAGAAATCATTCAATGTCGAATTACAGTTTATATCACACATTCAACACTGCATGTACCTTCGATGTCAAAAATGGTCAAAGTAGGCAGTCAAACTTGGTAGGCTACTATTAATTCAATATTAATTGCATAATTACCATCTTATCCCTAGTGTTATATAATAATCTAATGGTTTAGATTGGTTCTATAGTTCTGCACTAAATTAAGGTTCTGCAATGTTCCTAACCCTCTATATATATACATACATATATATATATATATATATATATATATATATATATATTTATATATATATATATATATATACATATATATATATATATATATATATATGTATATATGTATATATATAGAGGGTTGAGATCATTGCAGAACCTTAATTTAGTGTAGAACCGTAGAACCAATATCGTCCATAGATTAGATTAATTTAATGGTCTTGATTAAAACCATAAAGTTTTGAATTAGTGAAAAAAAGATTGACATTAGTGATTTTTTTAATTCTTTCAGGGTAAAAAAGGAATAGATTGGAAATAGCAAAAAGATTGGCATTAGCAAAATAAATATCATTTTTCTTTAAATTAAAATAACATTAATATGATTAATTGTTAAATAAAAAAAATTATACCATAAAAACGAGAATTTTATACTCTTTAAAACGAGACCGGTCATGATATATTTTTTTCGAAAAAATTTTACGTGTTTATTTTTCGTAAAACAAAAATTACTCAGACCACCATGCAATGTAGCATGGCGGTATCATTCAATGTCGAATGACTACTTAATATCGTATATTCAACGTCGATGCAACACTGCATGTACATTCAAAATTAATAGAACCAAAATAATGATCAAAATTAGTAGTCAAAATTTGGTTGATTTAATGAGAACAGTAATGACATATTTTTTTCGAAAAAATTTTACTTGTTTATTTTTCGTTAAAAAAAATATCAGCAGACCACCATGCAATGTAGCATGACCGATATAATTCAATGCGATGCAACACTGCATGTACATTCAAAATTAACAAAACTAAAATAATGGTCAAAGTTAGTAGTCAAAAGTTGGTTGATTTAATTAGAATAGTAATGATATATTTTTTTCGAAAAAATTTTACGTGTTTATTTTTCGTAAAAAAAATTACTTAGACCACCATGCAATGTAGCATGGCGGTACATTCAATGTCGAATGACTACTAAATATCGTATATTCAACGTCGATGCAACACTGCATGTACATTCAAAATTAATAGAACCAAAATAATGGTCAAATTTAGTAGTCAAAAGTTGGTTGATTTAATGAGAAAAGTAATGACATATTTTTTTCGAAAAAATTTTACGTGTTTATTTTTCGTAAAAAAAATATCAGCAGACCACCATGCAATGTAGCATGACCGTTATACTTCAATGCGATGCAACACTGCATGTACATTCAAAATTAACAAAACTAAAATAATGGCCAAAGTTAGTAGTCAAAAGTTGGTTGATTTAATTAGAATAGTAATGATATATTTTTTTCGAAAAAATTTTACGTGTTTATTTTTCGTAAAAAATTTTTTTACCTAGACCTTCATTCAATATATTTTATGGAGATCATTCAATGTCGAATTACAGTTTATATCACACATTCAACACTGCATGTACCTTCGATATTAAAAGAGTCAAAAATGGTCAAAGTGGGTAGTCAAACTTGGTAGGCTACTATTAATTCAATGTTAATTGCATAATTACCATCTTATCCCTAGTGTTGTATAATAATCTAATGGTTTAGATTGGTTCTATAGTTCTGCACTAAATTAAGGTTCTGCAATGATCCCAACTCTATATATATATATATATATATATATATATATATATATATATATATATATATATATATATATATATATATATATATATATATATATATATGTATATATACAAAGGTGCACACACACACTCGGTTTTATATATTTTGGGAGCTGTTGCTCATCTTCATTTATATCTATATTGATGCTACTTTCTGTTTCTATACAATTCGACACACACATACACATATTCCTCTCTTATATAAATGACAATGAAAAGGGAATAAAAAGTAAAATAGACTTGGTTGCTGTGAAAAGAGCTGTTGGACATAACATATACACAAACACATATCCGAGTTGTATAGATATAGATATATATATATATATATATATATATATATATATATATATATATATATATATATATATATATATATATATATATATATATATATTGGTGCTTTGATCTGTTGCTGCACACCCACGTATGCATACATCCGAGAACAAACAGAAAGAAGGTTAGTGCTGGATTTGTTTCAGTATTGAGTGGGATTACCGAAACCTTGCAAGGTTTCGGTAGTTTCATGTAGTCCTCGGTATTATGAAGGGTTTAGGTATTTTGGGGATTACCAAAACCATCAAGGGGTTTCAGTATATGTCAAGGTTTCAGTATTTGTTCAAGTCTCGATAGTCTCAATTGGTTTCAAATTGTAGATTATGTTGATTATGTTGGTTTCTTTAGGTTTCAGTACCCCTCTATGGTTTTGGAAACAAAAACACACACACACACTGCACTTTTGTTATTATGTTTTTCATTCTTTCCAGCAGCAAAACAAAGAAACTGAGGGGTGTTTGATGCTTCGTATGAGTGATTAAACACACACAAATGCTTACAACTCATGGCCGAATGCATTTGGCCTTCTTGGCCTCCTCCTTTTCGGTTTAAAACAGTAATTAAAACACATATTTTCCCAAGAAGCGTGGGCTTCAAATGGGATTCCAAGATCAAGTTTTTAAGATGATTTTACCTTAAATCTTGTAGATTCTGTTGATTGATGCTTGTTTGTTCGATTTCTTGGCTAAAATCTCGATTATTAGTTGCACAGTTGATGATTCTTGGTGGTTCTTGATGAACCGTATAGAAAGAGAAAAAGAGCAGAATGATTTATTTGGTGTTGAAATGAACAGATTACCCATTTTTAGGTATATATATTTTCTTAAGTTTCCTTAATTCTTATTTTGAGCACTAAACTTTTGTTTATCTCTTTCTTTTAGTATTTGGGCTTTGTAATTTAATATAACATATAATTTAACTTAATTAAATAATTTTATTATTTAATTAAATTACAAATACAAATAATGTCATTAAGTCAACTACAGAAAAATAAAAGTCAGGTTGTTACAACTTACAACTGCAAGATGCCGTAGGTATTAACGATTTCATCTCTACTACCATATTTGAAGGACTTGCACGTTTGGGGTATGAGGGCACATTGGACAAACTTACTTTTTACAAATAATTTTTTTGGTTCCCAATGGAAATACCTCATCCATATCCTTCAACAATGCCTAAGCCCTAAACGAACAGGTTGGTGGGAATTTTCTTCAATTTTCTGGTATGAATTTTCAAGGGATGTTAAGTAATCTGAATCCCAAACATGGGAAATTTTTTATGTATCCTAGGTTTTTGGCTCACATTTTTGCAAATCCTTTTGAAAATTTTCAAACAAACACGAGAATACATGTTTCCCGTTATCACACATGGCAATCTGTCAAAAGATTTTTGAAAGACAAATTTTCAGGCACTAACATCTCATTGACTCGAGCAATAAGGGCTGTTATTACAGGAAACAGGGGAGAAGTTCCTGAGCATGAACAGCCCCACCTTAATGCTCAACCAACAGGAACCCAAACCCCACCTCATGACACAAATAAATCACCCTCTGGTCCTTCTGATCAACCTACTCCATCACCCACTGCACTCAAAATGTTTACAAGGAAAAAGAAAATAAGTGGTGATGCTCCTTTCATCTCACCTCTCACCCAAATGCCTGAAAGCCATGCACAGGAGCATCCTCCTATGCAGAATATCCAAAGGGAAACAAATGAGGGCACTCCCAACCTCAACAAGGAGGTGATCAACCCACCAGAGGTTGATCATATGGTATCTGTGGCTATCACTACTGATACTCCTGCAAGAGGGGTTCAGGACAGTGACAACATCCTTAAGACCACTACCATGGCAACAGAGGATGTTCATAAATCTTCTGGAAGTCCTCAGAACCAAGAACAGAGGGTCCCTGACTTTTCTCCTAGGAGAACACGTTCTGGTAATACTGCTAGTGATATTCCAAAGGTGCCAACAACACTTGAGGACATTGAGGCTAGTCTGCAACTACAGACATTGATGAATCCTAATCCTGTACCTATTATTCCTGCCTTTGATCACTACAAGGCTATCATTGAAGCTCAAGGCAAACAATTGTTAGCATGCAGTAAGTCATAGTTGCACAACAAAAGCAAATTTTCATGATAAAGCAAGCCTTGAGAGTTGCTGGTGAGAGCCTACTCAAACATGATGCTACACTTGCAACATTGGTAGCAACAGTCTTTCCTCCCTCTGAACGACCTGATGCATCCAAAACGGGGGAGAATCAAACACCACCAGAGTTGGGGATAAATAAACCAGAGTTGTTTGCTAGGAAATACGGAGACAAATTAGTACTACCTGCAGCAGGTTACACATTAACCAATGAAGAAAAAGACGTCCCTTGTGAAACATTACACAACATCAGGGTACCGCAAGGATATTGTTCAAATTTCTCATCTTTAGTCAGCCTAAAAGATAAGAAGCTCATCGGGCTTAAATCGCATGGCTATCACATGCTTATGCAAGAGTTTTTTCCCATTGCAATACGGTCAATCATGCACGAACCCACACGATATGCTATCATCGGGTTTTGCTTTTTCTATAAATCGAT
Organism: Centrapalus pauciflorus; assembly: GCA_020465985.1. Taxonomy (NCBI): domain Eukaryota; kingdom Viridiplantae; phylum Streptophyta; class Magnoliopsida; order Asterales; family Asteraceae; genus Centrapalus; species Centrapalus pauciflorus. The sequence continues at coordinate 164,631 of JAANYP010003745.1, forward strand.
ATGCAGCAAAGAAATCGTGTTAGATGAACTACATAAGTTGCAAGAAGATCTTTCTGTCACGCTCAACCTACTCGAAAAGTTCTTTCCTCCCTAATTTTTTGATATTGTGGTCCATTTGACTGTGCACTTAACTAGGGAGGTAATTTTATGTGGTCCAGTATGCTTTCGTTAGATGTATCCCTTCGAACATTGTATGAAGGTTATTAAAGAATATGTGCGAAACAAAAATAAACCAGAGGGATGCATTGCTGAGGAGACTATTGCTAAAGAAACAATAGAGTTTTTCGGCGAATATAAAACGTCCATGAAAACTATTGGTATCCCAGGTGATACACATGAAAGTGATGAAATAAATGAATACCGAAAGCCACTGTTGGTCGGCAAGTGAAGTGAAGTTTTTGTAGAACTACTTGGGATAGCACATTTGTACGTAATACACAATACAAATGAAGTTGAACCGCATACTTAAAATCTTGAATCAAACATATTAATTGACCACAAAGTAACACCTTGTTTCAGGTGACACAAACAGGTTTTGGAAACACAAAACCCGGGTAACTGAAAAGCATTCCTTGAGGATGAGCACAATAAAACTTTTGTTACATGGTTAAAAGTAGAGGTAATTAATTATTTTTTGTAACTGTTTGTAGTTGTTCCTTCAATTTGAAGCTCATATATGTAATTGTAATGATATAATATTCAGGTTGAGAGAGAATTAGCAATATCCAAAGAAAGTGTTTCAGAAACCGTAAGGTGGATTTCACATGGATCATGCTCCACCATACTGAAACACAACGCATATAACATCAACGGGTATACATTTCGTACTAAATGTAGTGACGGCAGCGTTTACCAAAATAGTGGGGTTAGTGTTGTGACAGACGATATGCACATATCCAAAGGAGTAGCAACCACAAGACGCAAATTGTATTATGGTGTTTTGCAAGAAATATGGGTACTAGATTATCGTTTCAGGAAACTCCCTCTTTTCAAATGTTATTGGGTTAACCATCAGGCTGGTGCGGTCAAACATGATCTTAAGCTTGGTTATGCATTGGTTGACCTGACTACTTTAGACCATAAGCTTGATTCGCTCATATTAGCCTCACAAGTACGACAAGTGTTTTATGTGAAAGACCAGCAAAATAAAAAGTTGTCTATCGTCTTCAACACACCTCCGAAGAATTACAGAGATATATATGATGAAATCGATGAGGAATTTAGCACCGTCATTCACCCGCACAATGATAACATTTTGCCACGTGCGGATCAACATGACTTGGGTTCTGAATCAAGTGATGATTATTATCGAAGCAATTGTGAAGGTATTGTTATACGAAAATCCAAGTGATCAAACCATGTCGTGCGCTAGAACCATGCCTTGTAAATTACCTTTTAATTAATTAATTTATGGAATCATTATATGTACGTATCTTAATTTCTATGTGACTTCGACATTTTATTTTATAGTGCAGTAAATTATTGTAGTGGAATATGATTTAGTCACAGAAACAATTATGTGACCATATAGTATCTGCTTTTGGCTACACTAAAATCGTGTGTGACAAATCGAGTTCATGATTTAGTCACATAACAAATTACTTCATGTGACCATATACTGGAATATGATTTACTCACACATACAATTACTTCATGTGACCATATAGTGGAATAGGATTTGGTCACCCAAAAAAATTTTCAAGTGACCATATAATGCCATATGATATACTTTTATTATTCATGGATTGGAATGGAATTGAATTGATTATATATAACCTAAGTTTATAAAATTACTTGATTAATTTAACCTAAGCTTTATTATTCACTAAACTTAAATGGAGAAATTCTGTTAGTGCAAATCTCGAACTGTTAGTTCAATTTCTCAAGCTGTTAAGTGTTTTATAACTTAAGTTTATAAAATTACTTAAATAATTTTAACCTATGTGTAGGTCCCAAAAGGTTTCCCTAGTGTATTGTTCTAAGCTGTAGAGGGGGGGTGAATACAGCAAATTAAAACTTAACACTCTTTTCTAAATGTTTGAGTATATTATTAACAATTGTTAATTACAAACAAGCTTGACTGCGGAAGGTTCAAGCTGAGATGACAGATACAACATATATTTAACTAGTCTAGGACACACTCAGACTAGATACAATGAGAACACTCACTAAGATGAACTCACTGTTTACAAGACACAGATGGACAGCTTGAATAAGAACAGCTTAGACACACGTTATTGTTTTATTCAAGCAGACTTGCATGCATGAAAAACACACTTTATTGCACGATCTGAATTCCTCACTCTTGGTTATCTCACAATCCTTAGAAGCCTCCTTTTATACTCTCACTGAGAAACTCAGAGAAGCTTCTTCATTGGATGATGAGATAGTGGGATGTCTTTCCAAAAAGACAAAACAACTTTTCTGCACATTTTGATAAACCAAACTTGTCTTCATGTGGCAGAATCTTTGTCTTTTTCTTTTTGTCTCTGTTACCGAAGGGTTTAACCAAAAGAGGATTGTCAACTTTGAATCTTTCTTCTTTTGTTAAGGCCATTTTGATATAAGAAATGGTCTGTCACCCATTTCAAACATCCACTTTGTCTTCATGTAACAGAACAGCGTAGGCAGCTTTTGCATCTTCTGTTTTCCACTTTGTCTTCGACTTTGTAAACTGATCTTGTAGTCCAAAACAATACATGAGGACTTGGAAACATATTCCATAAAGTGTTTAGCCTGTTCACAAAGAACAGGTTCTGTTCACAAAGAACAGGTTCTGTTCACAAAGAACATAACACTTAGAATTTGTCCAAGCTGCTCAACAGAATAGAGCAGCGTAGACAGTTTATGTCCAGCCTGTTCAATAGAATGAACTGCTTGGGGGATCTGCCTTTGTTGCAACAAATGCAACAGGGTAAACAGCTTTGACTTATATTGCTAATCACTTTTCAGGTTTCAATAAGGCATTAACAGGCCTTAAATTATACCTTCAAGTGCATCAAACAGGTTTGATTAAAATCTCCCCCTAAGATGTATAGCAGGTTTGACTGAGGCCTTTTTGTGCCCAACAATCTCCCCTAATTTGCAATAATCAGTCTAAGCTGATTTTTATCAATAATCACTATATATTTTTACAATACAATTTGCTAAAATAAAATTTGCAACAATTAAGTAAAGTAAAGGATCAGTTTATATATACTGATTTTGATTACAAAACAACATATGTTTTTACAAGAGTAGAACTAATGTACTGATGCAGATTACAACTGATGTAAAAGAAAAGTTACAACTAATGTAACAAAGTACGACTAATGTACATAAAGAAATTAAACATGTTGGACTGTTAATGGTGGGAGCAAATAACGCCAAGCCTGTCCAACTGATGGACAACTTTCATTCTTCATCTACTCAATAGCAGATGGACCTCCAAGGTTTAGTGGTACTCCTTCTTCAAACAATTCTTCAAGTTGTTCCCTGGTTTCATCCAGTTCGTCCATTTCAACTCTTAGGAACATGAATCTGGGATGTTGAAGCTCTCCTCTTTCATAAAAGCCCCTGAGCTGATCCCAGATAGTTGCTCTCCATTTTATAGATTGCCTAAAGGAGTTAGCAAGTCTAAAGGCAATGAGTTGTTTAAGACCAACTTTGTGCAGATCTGATGCTCTCTAGAAATACTTTTTCTTTGTAAGGGGATCTACAAAAAATACCCCCAACTCAGGTTCTTCAATCAGCTTATCCTCCTCATGTTCCACTCCCTTGGGCAGGCTGTAGTCTACTCCTTTGATTTCCACGGCTACATCACCTTGTTCAATCATTATCAGGAGTTCCTCCAGCTCTGTATCCTTTCTCCTTCTCTTGGCCTTTAACTTGGGTGTAACCACTGAGGTACCCTTGATTTGTTCTTCTGTGATTAGGCCAAGATCCTTCACTCTTTCCATTAGCTTTTTGACATATGCCCTGATAGTCTTAACAGTTTCAGACTGAGACTGGCTCAGGGAAACTGCCAATTCTACCCATTCTCTGAATCCCATTTGTGCAACGTCAGTGTGTTCATATGCTTCCAGTTCTGGACCTTCAGCGCCCATTCTGGTTATCTGTAACTTCCACTGCTTGCCTTTTCTTGAAATAGGAACAACTTTGACAATTGGTTCCCTGGCAAGTCTTCTGTTTGCAACATCAAAGAACTTTTTTCTTGCCAGGTTGTCAAAGTGAATCTGGGCTCTTGCAGAAGAGGATACTGGCTTAGACTTGGTCACAGAGACCTGAGCACCCTGTTCCTTTTCACCTTCCTTTTCAACCACTAACTCTCTAGCAGCTTCTAGCAATTTTCTTTGGACATCCATAGAAAGCATTTTAATTTTACTTACCTCCTTCAACGCAAAGGTTCTTGCAGCTTTGGTAGAGGCTTCTTCTTTCTTTAGTTTTTCAAGGGCTTGGAGTTGTTCATCTCTGTATTCATAATACTTCTCCATGGAGACACCCATTTCTTTAGCTCTGGCCTTGTCAAACTTCAGTTGAGCAGCTTTAAGATAGTCAGGGTCTACAAATGCTTTCTTCTTTCCTTTAGCTGTTGTAGTTGGAACAGCTTCAGGATCCTATTCCTCTTCTTCTTCTTCTTGTTCCAGTATCAGATGTCTCCTTCTGCTTGGCCTGTCCCCAGGAATGGATTCCTCCCCCTTAGATTGTGCAGGTTTTGGAGATCCAGCCTGAGTAGGCTGAGAAGCTTCAGTTTGATGGGAGACATCCTCAGTGGGACCTGTAGGACCTGTTTGTAAGGCACCTACTGCTTGACCAACAGATGATGATTTCTCCTTAGAAGGAGAAGAAGATTTCTCCCCCTTAGACTTGGTCTTTGAGGCAGATAACTTCTCCCCCTTTGAAGAAGATGGCACATAGCCTTCAACATGTGGTCTGGCTGGAGAAACAAATTCAGCAGGTATAGCAGTAGTTTTGGCAGCAGGTTTGGGGCCAGCTAGGCTATGTACTAAGAAAGCCAGGTTGTCCTTAACCTCTGCAAGCTGGGTAAGGCAGGTCTGAAGAGAGGTAGTTTGGGAAGCAGCAATAGAGGACAGCTTAGAGAGGGTTTCCCTGTCAGAAGCTGTGAACAACAAACTTTGAAGATGTGCAAGATGTAGTTCAAGGGAGTCTTGCACATCATCAAGGTTTGATGACACAGAATTGGACAGAGAGACTATTAAAGTGTTTAAGCTGGCCAATGTGGAAGGAAGGGTAGTAGTGCAAGTGTTTAGGAGAGTGGACAGCTTTTGGGAGACAGTTGCCATGGAGGACACAGAGTCCTGTTGAGTGGAAAGGATAATGGAGAGGGTAGTGGAAATTGTTTGCAGCTGTGCAGTGAGTGCAAGCAGCTGTGAGGATTGATCAGCTTGAGGAGGGGTTGGAAAGGAATTCTTGAATGAATCAAAGAATCCTTTAAGCTGTGCAGACACAAAGTCTGATATGATGGATGGTAAGTAGGTCATGGAGTTTTCCAAAGAGCCAACTTTGTTGGTCAGCAATGATAGCTGATCATTCAAAGAAAGATCTTTGGGGGAAGGAGGAGTATGGGTGGACTATTTGGATTGTGTGGATGGATAAGAATGAGAATGGGATGATGATGAGGCAGGTGTTTGAGGATGTGTTGGGGAAGGCAGAGTGACTTTAGAAAGAAGTTCCATAGCCTGGGCATAAGTAAGATGGCCCAGCTTGGAAGGGTCAATGGATCCTTCAGCAGTGGCTATATTTGCTTCATCAGGATAGGGGGTATGATATGGTGGCCTTTCAGATGCTACTTGTGTTGCAACACCTTCATCAAGGCCTGGGATGGTTCCCTCAGCATCACCTTGGTTTATAGGTGCCTCATCATGGGGAGATGGGATGTGCATTTCAACATCACAAGTGCTGAAACCTGCTGATGGAATGTGCATTTGATGGGTAGCTTCACCAGAGGGATGGTCTATTCCCTGTGGTTCATCAGCTTGGGAGGATGGTCCTTCAGCAGCTGCATCACTAGGAGCAGAAGTTTGAGGCTGATCTGCTGGATGGTCTATTTCAGCAGTTTTGGCACCTCGTGCAGACTCAGGTTGTGTTAAAGAAGTATGAGGTGGAGACTGTGTGGACTCAATGTGGAGTGGAGTGGACTCCTGTCTTTCAATATCCTCAGCCTGTTGGGAGGCTGGGATAGTAGATGTGGTAGTCTCCATATGTACAACTGGTTCCTGTTGGGAGGAACCAGAGGGTCTAGGCTGACTCTAGGTGGACTCAGGTTGGAGTGAAGCCTGCTCCAAATATGTTGGACCTTCTCCGAAAATAGGAGAGGCGGCATGGGTTGCTTCTTTGTCAACTGACTTCTGTTAAGAAGAGCTAGAGGGGCTAGTTTGGGTAGGTGGTTTCTTCCTAGCTAATGATTTTCTCCTTGAGTATTGTGACATTGTGGGGGATTGAGGAGAAATAGCAGGGAGTTGTGTTTGGACTGGTGGTGAGACTGGGTCAGAAACAGGGGGGTTAACCTGTTCCATAGTTTCAGGTGCCACAAAGGCACTAGCCATGAAGGCTTCAGGTTCAACATATGAACCAGGGTGAGAAGTCTGCTCCCCCTCAGCCACTGAGACTGAAGAGGCAGACTAGGACTTAGTTGTTTTAGCCTTCTTGCTAACAGGCTCAGCTTGAGTCGATTCCAGGATCCTTTTGACAACTTTGGGCTTGGATTTGGATTTTTCTGCGGGAGCAATCACTGGATCCACCCTCACATCAAAGGGTCCTTCCACCATGTCAAGCAACCTCCTCATAGGTTTAGAGAGAGGAGGTTCATTGGAGAGAACAGGGGTGTAGAAAACTCTATTCCCAATTACTAGGAATGCAGCAGTAAGTAACATAGGCTGGGAGTTATAGAGATGCTCACCACAAACATGCTTGAATATGAGGCTCAGAAACCTTGGAAATCGAACAGCAGCTGGATGTGTTTCCTGCTACACCAGGTTCCTCAAATTCACAAGAATCCACCGAGCCATGTTCAGTGTAGTCCCATTCACAAGCTGTAGGACTATTGGGATTTCATCACGGCTAAGCTGGTCAAAAGAACCAACTTTGCTGCTGAAGCACATCACCAAACGAGGCAAATAGAAAGCTGTAGGTCAGTGGTAGATCCCTTCTGCACTGAGTGGCTCCAACTTTGGGTTCTGCTACACCACAAAAACATAGCAAATTTCCCATCTGATCATTTTCAGGCTGTGGCTGGTCATATGTTGCAGCCACAGGAAGATGAAGAACTTCCCTGATGAGATCAGTAGTTATCTCAATGGTCTGAGTCCCATTGAGAATGGTTCCCCTGATGATTTTGGTCGCTGGATCATAAGCACAAGTGTACCAAAATTCATACACCATCTCCTGGTGCAGGACACCAGGAGATGCAGTCATGGCATAGTGTAGGGGATGAACCTTCAGAAACTCCACCATATTTTCATAACCATTCCCCACATAGTTTTTGGGAATGGTTAGGTTTGCAATGTAGTTTGTGGGTTTCAGGGTCAGCATCGTGGTAGTTATGGTAGCAGTAGAGGAAGACGATGATGAAACAGTAGAAGGGGTATTTATAGGATTCGAATGTGAGTGTGTAGGAGAGAGAAAGATTTGGGCGGTTGATTTGAAATGTTCTTTAACGGAAAACAGAATGGTTGTCCATGTCAGAATGATTGTGTTAGGCACAAAAAGGCCTCAGTCAAACCTGTTCTACATCTGAGGGGGAGATTACTAATCAAACCTGTTGATACATTTGAAGGTTGAAATTAAGGCCTGTTATATGTCTTATTGAAACCTGAAAATGATTTGCAATATCAGTCCAAAGTTGTTCAATGTGTTGCATGTGTTGCAACTAAGACAGTTTGTCCAAGCTGCTTTGTCTGCTGAACAGGCTGGACATAAACTGTCTACGCTGCTCTACACTGGTGAGCAGCTTGGGCATTTTTCAAGTGTTCTGTTCTTTGTGAACAGAACCTGTTCTTTATGAACAGGCTAAACACTTTATGGAATACGTTTCCAAGTCATCATGTATTGTTTTTGGCTACAAGATCAGTTTACAAAGTCGAAGACAAAGTGGAAAACAGAACTGCTCAGCCTGTCCACGCTGTTCTGTAACATGAAGACAAAAGGTTATTTGAAAAAGGGTGACAGACCTTTTTCTTATATCAAAATAGGCCTTTACAAGGAAGAAAGACGCAAAGTTGACATTCCTAAATTGGTTAAAGGCAATGCAATAGTAGACAAAGTGAAAAGACAAAAGTTCTGCACATGTGAAGACAAGTCTGCTTTTCAGAAAAGTGCAGAAAAGTTATGTTGTCTTTTCAAACAAGACTTCTCCTTTTTCATTCCGTCCAATGAAGAAGTTTCTCTTAGATCCTCTGAGTGAGTATAAAAGGAAGCTTCTAAGGTCAGAAAGATCAAGCCAAAAAGCTAAGTGCTGAAGCCAAGAGTGAACGTGCAAGTGTGTTTTTCATGCATGCAAGCCTGTCTGTGTAATACAGTTTCTTTGTGTCCAAGCTGTTCTACATAAGTTGTCCCTCTAAGTCTTGTAAACACAGTGAGTGCTTCTTAGTGAGTGTATTCATTGTAAACTAGTTTGAGTCAGTCTTAGACTAGTGAACATACTGTTGTATCTGTCATCTCAGCTTGAACCTTTCCGCATTCAAGCTTGTTTGTAATTAACATTTGTTAATAATACATACAAACATTGAGAAAATTGTGTGTAGTTTTTAAATAGCTGTATTCACCCCCCCCCCTCTACAGCTTAAAGCTATATACTTTGGGAACCTTTCGGGACCTACAACTGGTATCAGAGCAGTTTAGAGTGTGTGTCATTCTAGATCTCTCATTCTCCCAAGTTTCCATGGACAACAGTGCTGCAAATTCCTCATACTATGACAATGGCTCAATGGGCAAACCTCCAAACTTCAATCATCAGAACTTTTCTCGTTGGAAGTGCAGAATGATGCTCTACCTAGAGAATCTGGATGTACAACTACCAGAAATTGTAATGGAGGGTCCTTATGTGCCAACCTCTGTTACAACAATAACTCCTGCTGTAGAAGGAGCAGCTCCTGAGATCAGACATTTGAGAAAGCAAAAGCTCAATGGTCTGATGAAGACAAAAGATTGGTGGCTCTTGATGCAAAGGCCAGAAACAATCTAGTCATCTCCTTACCTGATGATGTGTTCAAACAGGTTGAGAAGATGAAGACTGCCAAGGAGATGTGGGATACTTTGTGTACCGTCTATGATGGACCCACAATCACACTGGATAACACAATTAACAATCTTGTTAGACAGTATGAACTCTTCTTTGCAAAACCAAAGGAGACTCTCACAGAAACCTACACCAGATTTACTGCTCTTGTGAATGATCTCAAAGCTGTTGGGATCACTAAGGACAGTCTTACTCTGGTGAATAAGTTTTTGGACATCCTTCCTGAAGAATGGAATTACTTTTCAACAATTTTAAGAAATTCAGGAACTATCAGAAGTATGGATCTTGTCAACTTGTATGGATCTTTACTAAATGATGAACAGTCAAGGCAACAGAAGAGAAATGCCTTGGAGATGTCTAAAAGAGGTGCAGCCTTTGTGGCTAATGTGAGACAATCTGTGAGTCAGGTGAGTGATGTGTTTACTCAACCTGATCAACAGGATGATGACAAGGAGGAGGTGTCAGATGAGGAAGATAATGCAAATCTTGCTGAACAGGATGATGAGCAAATGATAGCTATGCTTGTCAAAAGGTTCAACAAGAAAAGGTTTGGAAGAAACATGCTGCAAGGAAGTTCAGGTGCTGGCAAAAAGAAGGCATTTGATAAATCCAAAGCTGAGTGCTTCAAATGTGGCAAAACTGGCCATATAGCTGCTGACTGTGTGTCAAAAGCTGTTGGTCAGTCATCCAAACCATATAAGACAAACAAGGATGATGGTTATAGGGTTAAGTACCTTATGGCCATGGCTAAGCTGAGGAAGTTGGAAAACTCAGTGGATTCCAACCGCCAAAAGGGACTTATGGCAGAGACTTGTGATTGGGAGGAATCTGATTCATCATCTGATGAAGAAGACAATCAATGTCTGATGGCCAACACTGATGTCCCATCAACAAGCAGTTTCAAACAGGATATGGCTGAAGCTGAAGCTTTCAGCAGCTTAGAGAACTGGAATCCTACAATGATGTATAAGGTACAAAATTTTATGGCTTACAGTTCTGAAGAAAAGATTAAGATGTTTGAATATATGCTAGTTGATTTGAAAGCTGCTGTTGAGAAGCATGATGCTTTATCATCTGAAATCTCCAAGCTTAAAACTGAACTTAAAACAAAGTCCAGTAAACTGGACAGTTTCCATAAGTTGGAAATTAAGCTTGATGAATTAAAACACATCAACTCTATTTTACTGGAAGAAAAGAGAGAAACAGATATAAAGCTTGCTAAGCTTCAAAAGATAGTTGACTCTTGGTGCCAATCTGCACAAAAAGTCAGCCATTGTATAAGTCAACAGATCCCTGCACAAATTCAAGCCTATCTTGGAGGGGATCTTGATACAGCAGCTTCCATTGTTGAGATTAATAATCTGAAAGAAGATTTATCCACTCTTGGTGAGCTTCCAAACACTTTTGTTCAATAAGTGAATGGTAAACTAATTTCAACAAACAGGTTTGTCAGGCCTCAAAATACTGACAGCTCGTGTGAACCTAGCTCAAAAGCTGGTGTTGGAATATGTTCTCCATCAATCCAGCCTGCTAAGTGCTCTGCTGATTCACACAAGCAAAAGAGAGGAAAACATGTCCAAACTACAGCTGTGGATATTAAATCTGTTGACAAAACAGGCTCTGTGTCCAAAGCTGATGGTAAAAGATATAATAATCCTTTTGATGCTAAACATTTTGAAAACAAGTTTTCAAAAGTTAAGCAGTCTGTTTTCAACAAGGACAAGTCTCATGTTGAAAGCAAACCTGCTGTGATTTCTAATAAGTTTACTAATCATAGTGGTAAACTGGTTTTACATGAAAATAAGTTTTTCAAAACCAGAAACAATGATTATGTTGATAGGCAGCATAAATCACGTCTCAGTAGTGACAAAGGCAAAGCCATTGCTCAACCTGAGAAACATGGGAATAAGTTTCCCAAACACGTGGAAGTTCAAAAGCCAATTAAGCTTCCTGTCTTTGACATTTGTCCTCCTAAAAGGTGGAAAGAAGAGACAAACAAAGCTGTAACTTTTGAATCCTCCACTCAAGCTGTTGATTCATCAAATAGTAATAAAGTTGCAAAACCTGCTAAAAGAATCAACAAAAATAACTCAGAATGTGTTTCTGAAAGTTCTTCTTTCAAAAATACTAAAAAGATAGTTCTCTCACAGCTGTTACAAGCAGTGTTGGAAACATCTCAGTCAATAAAAATGGTATCCAAGCTGATACCATTCAAATTGGGAATATTAGTGTGGATATTATGAGTCCATCAACAAATGTTGATGAAGTAGGAAAACTCATCTCTGTGATGAGTTCCCCTAAAAATGACTAATATTTCTCTTATCACTCTGCAGGAAAAACAACCTTCCCAGGTTTGGTACTTGGACAGTGGCTGCTCAGGGCACATGACAGGTTGTAAAGAATTGCTGAGTGATCTCAAGCCTGAAAAAGGGCCAAAAGTCACATTTGGTGACGATGTACAGGGATCCACTGAGGGATATGGAACTCTTAAAGCTGGTGCTGCAGTATTCAAAAGAGTAGCCTATGTGGTTGGGCTAAAACATAACCTTGTTAGCATAAGCCAACTGTGTGATGCTGGCTACAAGGTTAACTTTGATGAGCACCTGGGTTACATATTGGATCCCCAAGGCAAAGTTGTGCTATGTGCTCAACGAAAGAAAGGTGTATATGTTGTGGACATGCAATCTGCTGATTCCACAACTGAAACCTGCTTTCTCACAAGAACAAATGCAGACTTAAACTGGTTATGGCACAAAAGGCTGTCACATCTGAACTTCAAGAACATCAATAAACTCTGTAAGAAAGAGTTGGTGACAGGTTTGCCCTCTATAACCTTTGTTAAAGATAAACTCTGCACAGCTTGTGAAAAAGGCAAGCAGAGGAAAACATCTTTTAAATCCAAACATAATTTCTCTATTGATACTCCACTCTTCTTAATCCACATGGACTTGTTTGGACCTGTAAATGTCCCAAGTCTAGGAGGAAGAAGGTACACTCTAGTAATGGTTGATGAGTTCTCCAGGGACACATGGGTGATCTTTCTGAAGAGCAAAGGAGAGGCTGCTAAAGAAATTATTGGATTTGTGAAAAAGATGGAGATGCTGAACTCTGCTCAAGTGAAGCAGCTTAGAAGTGATCATGGTACTGAATTCAGAAACAGTACTCTTGAAGACTTCTGTGAAGAGAAAGGAATTACTCAAAACTTTTCAGCTGTAAGAACTCCACAACAAAATGGAGTTGCTGAAAGGAGAAACAGAACTCTTATTGAAGCTGCTAGAACCATGCTGTGTGCATCAGGTTTACCTTCATCATTCTGGGCTGAAGCTGTCAACACTGCCTGCTTCACTCAAAACAGATCCTTAGTGGTAAAAAGGTTAAACAAGACTCCTTATGAGCTGCTCAAAGGAAGGAAGCTAAATGTCAGTTACTTCCATGTGTTTGGATGTCCCTGCTTCATTCTGAATCAAAGGGACCAACTGACAAAGTTTGAACCTAAAGCTGATGAAGGTGTGTTTGTTGGCTACTCTGCTATCTCTAAAGCCTACAGAGTATACAACAACAAAAGAAAGGTGATAGATGAATCTATCAATGTCACCTTTGAAGAGTCCAAGAATGCTTCTACCAAAGCTGTTCCTGAATCAGTTTCAGGAGAACTTAATTTTGATGATCTGATGCATTCAAACAATGAAGAGGACTCAAAAGCTTCCACTACACCCAGTGTGGAACCTGTTAATCATGATGGATATGATGATGATTATGTCAATACATCCTGTGTGAATAAATGTACTGACTTAATTACAACTGCATGTCCTGAACCTATCAATGCTGATTTTCCCAGTTCCTCTGCTGATATGTTCAACAGCGGTCAGACATGTTCAACAAGTGAACAGGCTCAAGACAACAGTGTGTCTGAAAATCTTGAGAACTGTTCAACAGGACTTGCTGAAGATGTTAACAACTCAGGTGAATCATCATTGAAAAATGATCCTAAATGGATCAGGTGTCACCCCAATGATCAAATAATTGGTGACATCAACAAAGGGATACAAACACGGTGGGACAGCTTAGGGAACTTTTGTATGTTCTCTAGCTTTGTTTCACTAATGGAGCCAAAGAAGATTGATGAAGCACTAAAAGATGCCAATTGGATCACTGCCATGCAAGAAGAGCTCAATCAGTTTGAGAGAAACAATGTATGGAAGCTGGTCCCTGCTCCTAAAGATAAAACTATAATTGGCACTAAATGGGTTTTCAGGAATAAGATGGATGAGCAAGGTCATGTCATTAGAAATAAGGCAAGACTGGTTGCTCAGGGCTACAGACAGGAGGAAGGAATTGATTATGATGAAACATTTGCTCCTGTGGCCAGGCTAGAAGCAATTCGTTTGTATCTAGCCTACGCTGCTCATAAGAGCATTAAGGTATTTCAAATGGATGTGAAGAGTGCATTTTTGAAATGGGAAGCTGCAAGAAGAAGTTTATGTCAAGCAGCCTCCAGGTTTTGAAAATGAACAACATCCAGGTTTTGTCTATAAGTTGGACAAAGCTCTCTATGGTCTCAAACAAGCCCTAGAGCTGGTATGACACTCTTACTGAGTTCCTTATGAGCAATGGGTATTCCAGAGGTAAAGTGGATACTACACTGTTCATAAAGAAAGTGAAATCTGACATTATGCTTGTTCAAATTTATGTGGATGATATAATATTTGGTTCTACTAATGAGCAGTTGTGCAAGAATTTTTCATTACTCATGAAATCCAAGTATGAAATGAGTATGATGGGAGAACTTACTTTCTTTTTAGGATTACAGGTTAAACAAACCTCAACTGGAATTTTTATAAATCAAAGAAAGTACACTTTAGATCTATTGAAAAAGTTCAAATTTGATCAAAGTTCTCCTATTAAAACCCCAATGGCAACCAACGTAAAACTGGATGCTGATGCCAGTGGCAAAGCTGTTTCAGTAACAGCTTACAGAGGCATGATTGGGAGCTTGCTATACTTAACTGCTAGTAGACCTGATATTATGTTTGCCACCTGTTTATGTGCTAGGTTCCAAGCTGATCCGAAGGAATCTCATCTAGCTGCTGTTAAAAGAATCTTCAGATACCTGAAGGGTACACCAGGTTTAGGTCTTTGGTATCCCAAAGACTCAAGCCTTGAACTAACAGGCTATTCAGATTCTGATTTTGCAGGCTGCAGGCTAGACAGGAAAAGCACAACAGGTGGATGTCAACTCCTTAGTGGAAAGTTGATAAGTTGGTGTAGCAAGAAGCAGAACTCTGTGTCTACTTCTACTGCTGAAGCTGAGTACATTGCTGCTGGAAGCTGTTGTGGACAGATTCTGTGGATGCAGCATCAGCTTGAAGATTATGGTCTTGTGTATAGGAAAATTCCTATTCTGTGTGATAAAACAAGTGCCATAGCCATTTCCAACAATCCAGTATTTCATTCTAGAACAAAGCATATTGAAGTCAGACATCACTTCATCAGGGATCACATTCAGAAAGGTAATGTGGAGGTAAGTTTTATTTCCACAAATGAACAGCTTGCAGACATTTTCACCAAACCTCTGGATGAAACAAGGTTTAATTACCTTGTCAGCAAGCTGGGCATGTTAAACAAGAGTGACTAAGTGTTTCTCAGAAGTCTAAGAATTTGTGTGTTTCACACTGCTCAAGTTTCTCAGAACAGCTTAGACAGAACAGGTTATAAATGTTCTGTACTTAGTCATTTGTCTGAAAAACTTGAACAGCTTGAGCATACAACAGGCTGAACAAAAACAGTTTATTCGTCCAGCCTGCTCTGATGGTCCAATCTTCAACCTGTCCACTTCTTCACACTGTCTTACAAGCCATTGTCTTGTAACCTGTTCAACTATTGAACACAACTTGCTCTTACAAAAGTGAGCAGGCTGAAGGCACAGTTTGAAAAATGAACAGCTTGAAGATTGAACAGCTTGTGATGACCCTGCTCATCACAGGTTTGACCAACAGCTTGGATCAACAGTTTTAATTACCTTTCTTCAAACTTAAGTTACTTAATTTATGTTTTATTTAACTTAATTACTGCGGATAACGTGGGTTACGTGTGTTAGTGATTAAAAAGGGATCAAGTGGTCTGACAAACGGTCTGACATGGACAACCGTTCTGTTTTCCGTTCACTGCCTTTTCAAATCAACCGCCCAAACCCTCTCTCTCTCATACACACTCACATTCAAATCCTATAAATACCAAACTACTGTTTCATCTTCGTCTCCTCATCATTTCCAGAAATCCTTAAGAACCCTAAAAATCGACTAAGTGTCTTTTGCTTCTCCAAACCTCAAAACTTCCCAAATGGCTCACAGACCTAATCCCCTTCTTCCAGTGTTCGTAGGTGATGATGTTATCAAACACCCATCAGTCACCACAATGCTAACCATCAAACCCACAAACTACGTTGCAAACCTTACTATACCCAAAAACTATGTGGGGAAAGGTTACGATCAAATGGTGGAGTTTCTGCAAGTTCATCCGTTGAACTATGCTATGACTGCAACTCCTGGTGTCCTGTACCAGGAGATGGTGTATGAGTTCTGGTACACCTGTTCTTACAACCCCAACACCAAAGTCATCAAAGGGACTATTCTCAATGGGACTCAAACCATTGAGATAACTGCTGATCTTCTGAGGGAGGTTCTTCATCTGCCTGTTGCTGAGTCATATGATATGCCCCAGCCTGAAAACGAGCAAATGGGAAATCTGCTACGCTTCTGTGGTGTAGCAGAACCCAAAATTGGAGCAACACTGTACAGGACGGATTTGTCTCCTACCTACAGCTTTCTGTTTGCTTCGGTGATGATGAGCTTCAGCAGCAAAGTTGGTTCATTTGACCAACTGAGCAGAGATGAAGTTCCAATAGTCCTACAGCTAGTGGATGGGACTACCATTGATATGGCTAAGTGGATCTTTATGAACTTGAGGAACCTGGTGCAGCAAGAGCCAAGACCAGCTGCTGTCCGTTATCCCAGGTTTCTGAGCCTCATTTTCAGACATGTTTGTGGTGAGCATCTATACAATTCTCAGCCTTTACTTAAGTCTGCTGCATTCCCTGTCATAGGGAATAGAATTTTCCATACTCCTGTACTTCAAAATGAGCCTCCTCTATCCACACCAATGAGGAGGTTGTTAGGTTTGGTGGAAGGACCCTCTGCTGTGAGGGTGGATCCAGAAGCTGCTGCTCCCGCAAGAAAATCCAAAGCCAGGTCCAAACTTGTTAAGAGGACCCTGGCAACTGCTGAAGCTGGGCCTGTGAAAAAGAAGGCCAAATCAGCTCAGACTGAGTCTGTACCTTTAGCCTCTGTGGCTGAGGGGGAGCAGACTCCTCACCCTGGTTCATTTGTTGAACCTCAAGCCTCTGTGGCTGGTGCCTCTATGGCATCTGAGACTATGGAACAGGCCAACCCACTTGTTTCTGACCCAGTCTCAAAACCTGTCCAGTCTGAACCTCTCATCTCCTCTCCCCAATCACCTACTTCATCCATTCTCTATCACAGAAAATCCAAAAAGAAAACAACTAAAACAACCCCCTCCTCTGATTCTCTCAACAGGGTTCAGTTGTAAAAGAAGCAACCCCTGCTGCCTCTCCTATTTTGGGAGAAGGATCAGCCCCATTGGAGCATGCTTCACTCCAATCTGAGTCTACCTAGCGTCAGCCTAGACCCTCTGGTTCCTCCCAACAGGAACCAGTTGTACAAATGGAGATACCCACATCAACTATCCCAGCCTCCCAACAGGCTGAGGATATTGAAAGACAGGAGTCCTCTCCACTCCATACTGCGTCCACACTGTCCCCCACTAAAATCTCCTCACACCCTGAGTCTGCACGAGGTGCCCACGCTGCTGGTATAGACCAATCAGCAGCTCAGCCTCAAACTTCTGCTCCCCATGATACAGCTGTTCTACACCAAACAGCTGCTGAGGGACCCACAACCCAAGCTGATGAACCTCAGGGATCACACCATCCCTCTGGTGAGGCTGCTCCCTCCATGCAAACTCCATCAGCAGATTTCACCACTGCTGATGTTGAAATGCATACCCCAACTCCCCATGATGAGGTGCTTTTACACCAAGGCTCTGTAGAGGGAACAACCACTGGCCTTAATGAAGGTGTTGCAACACAAGCAGCATCTGAAAGGCCCCCCAACATCAACCCCTTCTCCTGATGATGAAGCTACAGCCACTGCTGAGGGACCCTTTGACCCCTCCAAGCTGGGCCACATTACTTTTGCCCAGGCTATGGAACTTCTCTCTACTGTTCCTCTTCCCTCTCCATCACATCCTCAAACACCAGCCTCATCATCCTCTTCTCCATCTACCTAATCTAAACAGTCAACCTATACACCTCCATCTCCCAAAGACCTGCCTTTGAAGGATCAGCTTTCCTTGCTGACCAACAAAGTTGGTTCTTTGGAAACTACCATGACCTCTCTACCCTCTCTCATTTCAGACTCTGTGTCTGAACAGCTTAAGGGGTTCTTTGATTCGTTCAAAGACTCCTTCCCTGCTACTCCACAAACAGATAATTCTCCACAGCTGATAGCACTCACTACACAGCTGCAAACAGTGTCCAACTCCCTCTCCTCCATTCTTTCACTACAACAGGACTCTGTGTCCTCAATGACAGCCATTTCCCAACAGCTGTCATCTCTCCTCACCTCTTGCAATTCTACCCTTCCTGCCACTTTGGCCAGCTTGACCACATTAATTGGTTCCCTATCTAATACTGTGTCTTCAAATCTTGGTGATGTGCAAGATTCTCTCGATTTACATCTTGCACAGCTTCAAAGTTTGCTGTTCACAGCGTCTGATAGGGAAAACATTGTTAAGTTGACCTCCCTAGCTGCTACTCAATCCTCTTCTCTTCACACCTGTCTTTCCCAGCTTGCAGAGGTTAAGGACAATTTGGCTTTCTTAGTGACTAGCCTTATTGGTCCCAGGCCTGCTGCCAAAACTGCTGGAAAGCCTGATGACTTTGTGTCTTCGGGCAGACCAGGTGTTGAAGGTGCTGGTACATCTCCTTCAAAGGGGGAGAAGTCGTCTGCCTCTAAGACCAAGTCTAAGGGGGAGAAAACTTCCTCTCCTAAGGAGAAACCAGTGCCTGCAGCACAAACTGGTCATCCAGCAGGAATTTCTGCAACAGGTACAGTAGAGGGTGCTTCTCATGCTGCTCAGTCTACTCAGGTTGAATCTCCAATCCCTGCTCAGTCTAAGGGGGAGGAATCCATTCCTGAGGGCAGGCCAAGCAGCAGAAGAAGGCATCTGATCCTAGAGGAAGAAGAAGAAGAAGAAAGTCCTGAAGCTGCTACCACTACAGCAGCTAAAGGAAAAACAATAGCAGAAGATGATCCCATACAGTAGAAACAGGCAGAAAATCAATTTCACAAAGCCAGGGCTAAAGAAATGGGTCTTCCTATGCACAAGTACTTTGAGTTTAGAGAAGAACAGCTTCAAGCCCTGGAAGTGCTTAGAAAAGAAGAAGAATCTGCCAAAGCTGCCAAAGCATTTGCACTTCAAGAAGCAAAGAAAATTAAAATATCTACTCTGGAAGTGCAAAAGAAAATATTGGAATCTGCTAAGGGATCAGCAGGGGAGAAGGAAGCAGAGAAAGAAAAAGGTACTCTGGTCTCAGTGACCAAGCCTACAGTGCCTCATGCAAGAGTTCAATACCATTTTAACAACCTGGCAAAGAAAAAATTTCAAGATGTTGCTGAAAGAAGGCTTGCCAAGGAAGCAATTGTCAAAGCTGTCCCTATATCAAGAAAAGGCAGTCAGTGGAAGTTGAAAATAACAAGGATGGGTGCAACAGGCCCTGAATTGGAAACATATGACTACTCTGACGTAGCACAGATGGGGTACAGAGAATGGATTGAATTGGCAGTTGCCCTGAGTGAGTCAAAGTCAGAAACGGCTAAGACAATCAGGGCATATGTCAAGAAACTGATGGAGAGAGTAAAGAACCTTGGCCTGATTTCCAAAGAAGCAAGTGAAGGTGTCTTGGTGACACATCCAAAAATAAAGGCCAGGAGAACAAGGAAGGACACTGAAATGGAACTACTCCTTACACTTATTGAACAAGGTGATTATGCCATTGAAATGAAAGGAGTAGATCACAGTCTGCCTAGTGGAATAGAGTTTGAAGATGGCAAGATCATTGAAGAGCCTGAGCTGGGGGCATTTTTTGTAGATCCCTTAACTCAGAACAAATGCTTTTAAAGAGCTTCAGATCTATACAAAGTTGATCTAAGACAACTTGTGGCCTTCAGACTTGCTGTTTCATTCAGGCAGTCTGGTAAGTGGAGAGCAGCCATCTGTGTAACATCCCAAATTCGAGATAATTGTGTGTAATTATTTTAGTGGATATTTAAATAATTATTATCGTGTTGGGCCAATGAGATCCCGAGTAGTGGATTAAATGTGTCGGGTTTATGGGTTACGTGTCTCCGAGCTACTAATTAGCGGATTAATTATCTCCTTGAGTTCGTAGAGTTAAAGGGGTCAATTTGATATTAATATTGAAAAAGTGATATCGGGTCCGGGTTAATGGGTTCGGGACCGATTGAGATAAAGACGTATATATGTGTTGAGCTTATCTTCTTTCTTATCCATTTTCAGAGAATAACCTAAAGTGTATGTGTGTGTTTTGTGTGAAGACCTCCAGCAGGAAATCCTCTGCAAATCCAAGAGTTTTGTTGCTGAGATATGATCAAATACCTTCTTCTTCCTTGTGGTGTTCTTGAGACTTCAAGAAGGTAAGTGGCTCGAATTGAGGTTCAAAGTTTGAAATTTCATGGGTTAATTCATGATATATGTTAGGGGTTTGTGGATTTGGTTGTGTAAATAGAGTAGTGAAGTTATATATCAATTTGGTGTGTCTTTTCCTTGCTGAAATCGGGTGAAGAGGGTAGAAATCCCTCTGGTGCAGCCATGAAAATCGAAAAGCTATGGAGCTGCTGTCTGGCAAAAGCGCGGCGCGCAAATTTCAAAAGCGCGGCGCGTTTTCTGATCTGCAGAAAATTTCAATAGTGTCAATAAAAGAAAGTTTTGAGTCGTTATTTGGTCGAGTCCCTTCGAAATATTATTGAATTGAATTATTTGGGATTTTGGGTCTCGATAGGAGTTCCGAAAAAGGGTTTCGGGGATCGATTGTTCGTTTGGGAATTGTGAGTCGGGTTTTGAACGAGTTCTCGGGGCTTCATCGGGGTTGTTTTCGAGTTGGGGTTTTGGGGTTCGGTTGAGATCTCGGTTGGGGTTTTCGGGGTTTCGTTGGATCATTTTGAGTTCGAGTCGGGTCGCGTTTATTATGAGTTGTGAGATGCGTCTGTGGGTTTGTATTATCGGTTGGAATTGAGATTAATGTACTGGGATCCGTATGTTACAGGAACAGGTCAGCGAGCCGAGCCGAGTCAGAGATTTCGGGATTAGTGAGTCGATCAGGTGAGTACCCGAGTTCTTTTCTAAACCGCGGGACTGTTTTTCGAGTCATGATTGTGCAGTTAGCTTTGTATATGTGTATATTGTGTACTGTGTATGAGACAGGGACGTGGGCGCCAGGTATGATTCTGTTCTTACATATGTGTTATATGTGTGCATGAGATGAGATCTAGTCCGGGGGTCCGTGATGAGTTCCATACGGACGGTGATTCGCGATGTGAGATCGCGTGGGTTGACTGTCCCTAACAGTCCTTGGAGCGTGTATACACGGCAGGGCCTGTAGCCGGTTCGCGCCCGTGCTACAGGGTTGTGGCTAACCACCGGTGCGCACGGTCGTTAGCTGGGGAGGAGTCCCCTTCAGTGATATTGTGTGCAGGGCTTCGAATCTCATGCTGAGTGTTCATACCTGCTTTATACTGCTGATTGCCAGAGACAGAGATTGAGCTTGGGTTGTGTGTATGTGCTACGTGTTCGCATGCTATGTGTTTACTGTGCAGAGTCTAACCCTCGAGTACTCACGAGCTTTCGAGCTTACGTATTCGAGTCTTCCGTGTTCAGGGTTTCAGTGAAGGGTTCAGTAGCTGTGCTTGTAGATCTGGGAGCAGGGATTATCTGGAAGGCTTTGTGCTAGTTTCGTGTAGCGATCTGTACAGTTCAGCTTATGTGATTAGTGGATTATATGTTAACAGTGTTTATGTAAAAGTTTTAAATTATCAGTGAATTCTGTTTATCCTGTGACATGTGTTTAATAGAGCATTGCGATGCTGCCACCTGTGTATTGTAATGACGTGGCATTTCTGAGTTAAGGGAGGGTGTTACATCATGGTATCAGAGCTTGTGGTTTGAAGTCTGAGTATCATTAGTGGATGCTTAACTTAAACCTTGTTTCGATTCATGGGGAATCCATTGCGATTGACATTAGTGGAGTTAACTAACCTGGCTTAGTGTATAACGCTGGGTGACCTATCTATGGTTCTCAATTGTTTTGATTTGTGCAGATAGTTATGGCAGATCAGGGCGAGGGATCCGGCGCGGGTAAGTTGCCAGAGGACGAGTTTATTCGCAAGTCAGAGCTTCTGGGGGTATTGACTGAGTTTTACAGACAGCAAAGAGAACAGGAGCGGGAGCAGGATCAGGATCAGGGTATGGGATCACGTGTTGGGGGTGGTCAGGATACGGGTACGGGTGCCTCTTCATCTATGTCTCGGCGAGGGGGTTCGTTCAAAGATTTCATGACCGGGAATCCGCCAGAGTTTAGAGGCGGGGGTGAGCCAGAGATGGCTATGGCATGGGAGCGCGAGGTAGAGGCTGCTTTTCGAGTTGCGCACGTGGAGCCGAGAGATATGGTCGGTTATGCGACCTATCTGTTGAGGGGAGGGGCGTCACAGTGGTGGCAGTCTATAGAGTTAGCAATGACTTCTTCCGCGGCGTATGCGATGACGTGGGATCAGTTTAGAGCCATGTTCGAGCTGCAGTACATTCCTAGAGACGAGAGGCGGGAGATGGAGCGGCGATTCCTACATCTACAGCAGGGAGAGATGACGGTGCAGCAATATGTAGACCGGTTCAATGAGTACTCCCAGTTTGCGACTCACCACATCGCCACCGAGCAGCGAAAGGTTGATGCATTCGTTGATGGACTGCGAGCTGACATCCGAGAGTTCGTTGGGATGCACGAGATGCCTACATGTGCCAGAGCATTGGAGATGGCTCGCATAAGGGAGCGGGAGATAGCCAAGCAGAGGGAGGAGCCGTCTTCTCAGCGTCGACGTGCGAGGACTCCTGAGCGGTCCTCGAGAGATCGGAGGCATTCTAGAGACGATTCCAGGGAGCGACGTTCGTGTCAGAGTCCGAGAGGTAGACGAGATAGAGACAGAGACAAAGACATGGAACAGAGGTTGAGTGGACCGGGGCGGAGCCAGCGATCAGATAGTCAGAGTCAGAGGCGGAGTTCGAGATATACAGAGCAGAGTCAGAGCAGCGTAGGGCAGAGGTCTCGAGATGGGGGCGATAGGGGAGACAGTTCAGCTGGAGATCGAGGGTGCTTGAGATGCAACCGTCGCCATAGTGGGCCGTGCGTGCCTAGGTGTTATCGATGCGGCCAGCGTGGGCATGCTGCCGCCACGTGTACAGTTCCAGAGCCATTGTGCTTCCGTTGCGTGAGGCCGGGGCACAGGGTGCGAGACTGTCCAGAGTTGGGATCAGCGGTGCAGGGTGCGAGTTCCAGTGGGGCTAGAGCTGAGCCGTCGTCATCCGGTCGTCATGATTCTCGGGCGCGGGGTCGGGTATTTCAGGCGACTACAGAGGCAACTCGAGATGATGCTGATATGGTTTCGGGTATGTCCTTTTGAGCTTGCTTTGAGTATGTGTCGATTGTGGGGCGAGTCATTGGGTTATATGGGATTGTTATATCTGGGTATGTGTGTGAGAGTGAGATATATTGTGGTAAGATGGGTTATCAGAGTTCTGGGATTGGGCATTGTGCTATGTTGAGTGGATTAATCTTGTGGAGCTATGTGAATTATATAAGTAGTTATTGTGAATGTGTTTATGATGTGCTAGTGGAATGATCCTATTGATAGTGGATTATCATGTGATAGTGGATTATCCTATCGATAGTGGATTAAAGTTCTTGTGTGTGTGTCCATACCTATGATATTGCGTTTTATGAGATGCGTTTATCTGTTGTGGTGAAAAGAGTTGAGAATTTTGTTGTGATAGTGGATTAGTATATTGAGAGTGGATTTAATCTTTTTATGAGTTTAACCATGTTTATGAGCTTGCGTTTAGTGATTCGATGGAGATGTCTTTATGTGTTGTGTTAGTGGATAATCTATACAGAGTTATGCGGGTATGTGATGAGGGAGAGCGAAAACCGATGGATTGAGATCATATGCGGATTGAGTGGCTTATGAAATGACGCCACGTGAAGATTCTGTGAATAGAGGATTTATCAGTTGCCGATATGTGAATTAGGGGATTCAATTGAGCTTTTAGTGGATTGTCTAATTGAGTTAAAGATTCGAGGGAGTCGACTTGTTTTGAGAGTTGAAATAGAGACGTGTATTAGTGATGATTGTGCCAATCCGAGTTCAAATGCGAATTTATCAAGAGTTGTTGATGATGTCGAGAATTGTGAGTCAACATTTCGGGGATTCGACTTAGGGATGTGCATTTGCGAGCGGGTTTGCGATAGATTCCGGGGACGGAATCTTTTTAAGAGGGGAGGATTTGTAACATCCCAAATTCGAGATAATTGCGTGTAATTATTTTAGTGGATATTTAAATAATTATTATCGTGTTGGGCCAATGAGATCCCGAGTAGTGGATTAAATGTGTCGGGTTTATGGGTTACGTGTCTCCGAGCTAATAATTAGCGGATTAATTATCTCCTTGAGTTCGTAGAGTTAAAGGGGTCAATTTGATATTAATATTGAAAAAGTGATATCGGGTCCGGGTTAATGGGTTCGGGACCGATTGAGATAAAGACGTATATATGTGTTGAGCTTATCTTCTTTCTTATCCATTTTCAGAGAATAACCTAAAGTGTATGTGTGTGTTTTGTGTGAAGACCTCCAGCAGGAAATCCTCTGCAAATCCAAGAGTTTTGTTGCTGAGATTGGATCAAATACCTTCTTCTTCCTTGTGGTGTTCTTGAGACTTCAAGAAGGTAAGTGACTCGAATTGAGGTTCAAAGTTTGAAATTTCATGGGTTAATTCATGATATATGTTAGGGGTTTGTGGATTTGGTTGTGTAAATAGAGTAGTGAAGTTATATATCAATTTGGTGTGTCTTTTCCTTGCTGAAATCGGGTGAAGAGGGTAGAAATCCCTCTGGTGCAGCCATGAAAATCGAAAAGCTATGGAGCTGCTGTCTGGCAAAAGCGCGGCGCGCAAATTTCAAAAGCGCGGCGCGTTTTCTGATCTGCAGAAAATTTCAATAGTGTCAATAAAAGAAAGTTTTGAGTCGTTATTTGGTCGAGTCCCTTCGAAATATTATTGAATTGAATTATTTGGGATTTTGGGTCTCGATAGGAGTTCCGAAAAAGGGTTTCGGGGATCGATTGTTCGTTTGGGAATTGTGAGTCGGGTTTTGATCGAGTTCTCGGGGCTTCATCGGGGTTGTTTTCGAGTTGGGGTTTTGGGGTTCGGTTGAGATCTCGGTTGGGGTTTTCGGGGTTTCGTTGGATCATTTTGAGTTCGAGTCGGGTCGCGTTTATTATGAGTTGTGAGATGCGTCTGTGGGTTTGTATTATCGGTTGGAATTGAGATTAATGTACTGGGATCCGTATGTTACAGGAACAGGTCAGCGAGCCGAGCCGAGTCAGAGATTTCGGGATTAGTGAGTCGATCAGGTGAGTACCCGAGTTCTTTTCTAAACCGCGGGACTGTTTTCCGAGTCATGATTGTGCAGTTAGCTTTGTATATGTGTATATTGTGTACTGTGTATGAGACAGGGACGTGGGCGCCAGGTATGATTCTGTTCTTACATATGTGTTATATGTGTGCATGAGATGAGATCCAGTCCGGGGGTCCGTGATGAGTTCCATACGGACGGTGATTCGCGATGTGAGATCGCGTGGGTTGACTGTCCCTAACAGTCCTTGGAGTGTGTATACACGGCAGGGCCTGTAGCCGGTTCGCGCCCGTGCTACAGGGTTGTGGCTAACCACCGGTGCGCACGGTCGTTAGCTGGGGAGGAGTCCCCTTCAGTGATATTGTGTGCAGGGCTTCGGATCTCATGCTGAGTGTTCATACCTGCTTATTACTGCTGATTGCCAGAGACAGAGATTGAGCTTGGGTTGTGTGTATGTGCTACGTGTTCGCATGCTATGTGTTTACTGTGCAGAGTCTAACCCTCGAGTACTCACGAGCTTTCGAGCTTACGTATTCGAGTCTTCCGTGTTCAGGGTTTCAGTGAAGGGTTCAGTAGCTGTGCTTGTAGATCTGGGAGCAGGGATTATCTGGAAGGCTTTGTGCTAGTTTCGTGTAGCGATCTGTACAGTTCAGCTTATGTGATTAGTGGATTATATGTTAACAGTGTTTATGTAAAAGTTTTAAATTATCAGTGAATTCTGTTTATCCTGTGACATGTGTTTAATAGAGCATTGCGATGCTGCCACCTGTGTATTGTAATGACGTGGCATTTCTGAGTTAAGGGAGGGTGTTACAATCTGGGATCAGCTCAGAGGCTTCTTTGAAAGAGGTGAACTTGAAGATCCCAAGTTCATGATAATAAGAAGTGAAGTTGAAGAGCTTGAGGAAACAAGGGAAGAGCTGGAAAAGATGTTTCAAGGTCCCCCTCCATTGTGATGAAGTCCATCTACCATCTGGGTAGGTGAAGAATGGAAGCTGTCCATCAGTTGGACAGGCTTACCATTATCTGTTCCCAACAAAAACAGTCCAATGTACATCAGTTGTACACTATTTTACATATGTTGTAATTTCCTTTTACATTAGTTGTAATATACATCAATACAATAGTTGTACTTTTGTAAGAACATGTATTGTTCTAATGCACTCAAAAATCAGTGTATATATAAACTGATCTTTTACTTTATGTTGATGTTGTAATTCTATTTCAACAAGTATATTGTAAGAATATATAGTGATTTTTGACAAGACCAGCTTAGACTGGTTATTGCAAATAGGGGGAGATTGTTAGGCACAAAAAGGCCTCAGTCAAACCTGTTCTACATCTGAGGGGGAGATTACTAATCAAACCTGTTGATGCATTTGAAGGATAAATTTAAGGCCTGTTATATGCCTTATTGAAACCTGAAAATGATTTGCAATATCAGTCCAAAGCTGTTCTATGTGTTGCATGTGTTGCAACTAAGACAGTTTGTCCAAGCTGCTCTGTCTGCTGAACAGGCTGGACATAAACTGTCTACGCTGCTCTACACTGTTGAGCAGCTTGGGCATTTTTCAAGTGTTCTGTTCTTTGTGAACAGAACCTGTTCTTTGTGAACAGGCTAAACACTTTATGGAATATGTTTCCAAGTCATCATGTATTGTCTTTGGCTACAAGATCAGTTTACAAAGTCGAAGACAAAGTGGAAAACAGAACTGCTCAGCCTGCCCACACTGTTCTGTAACATGAAGACAAAAGGTTATTTGAAAAAGGGTGACAGACCTTTTTCTTATATCAAAATAGGCCTTTACAAGGAAGAAAGACGCAAAGTTGACATTCCTTATTTGGTTAAAGGCAATGCAACAGTAGACAAAGTGAAAAGACAAAAGTTCTGCACATGTGAAGACAAGTCTGCTTTTCAGAAAAGTGCAGAAAAGTTATGTTGTCTTTTCAAACAAGACTTCCCCTTTTTCATTCCGTCCAATGAAGAAGTTTCTATTAGATCCTCTGATTGAGTATAAAAGGAAGCTTCTAAGGTCAGAAAGAAATAAGCCAAAAAGCTAAGTGCTGAAGCCAAGAGTGAACGTGCAAGTGTGTTTTTCATGCATGCAAACCTGCTTGTGTAATACAGTTTCTTTGTGTCTAAGCTGTTCTACATAAACTGTCCCTCTAAGTCTTGTAAACACAGTGAGTGCTTATTAGTGAGTGTATTCATTGTAATCTAGTTTGAGTCTGTCTTAGACTAGTGAACATACTGTTGTATCTGTCATCTCAGCTTGAACCTTTCCGCATTCAAGCTTGTTTGTAATTAACAATTTGTTGATAATACATACAAACATTGAGAAAATATTGTGTAGTTTTTTAAATAGCTGTATTCACCCCCCCCCTCTACAGCTTAAAGCTATATACTTTGGGAACCTCTCGGGACCTACAATTTCCATCAGCAGGTACAAACTTGATTGTATGCCAGAATTGTTGCAAATAAACTTGAGGAATTGAGGTTTGTAATGCAACAGGTAACCCTGAGGATGTCCTTTCAGGATATCAACAATTATTGGATGACTGGCTTTCATAGTCTTAGGGTCAAGTCTATGGTTATTATCACGGAAAGCCAGACAATGTTTAGTTTTAACAAGTTGGGTGTCAAGAATGGGTGATGAAGGTGATGGTCGGGTAACTGAAGCTGATTTCACTGGTTTAGAGACTAGTGTATGATTGGAGGATGAATGTGAATCGGAAGAATTAGAGTTTTTGGATTGAGCTTGGGATTCCATTTGTAACCTGTAAAAGAAAAAATAATAAACATGTTAGTAAAGTGTTAGGCACAAAAAGGCCTCAGTCAAACCTGTTGTACATCTGAGGGGGAGAATTTTAATCAAGCCTGTTGATGCATTTGAAGGTTGAATTTAAGGCCTGTTATATGCCTAATTGAAACCTGAAAGTGATTTGCAATATCAGCCTAAAGCTGTTTACCATGTTGCATTCGTTGCAACAAAGACAGTTTGTCCAAACTGTTCTGTCTGCTGAACAGGCTGGGCATAAACTGTCTACGCTACTCTACACTGGTGAGCAGCTTGGGCAGTTTACAAGTGTTCTGTTCTTTGTGAACAGACTAAACATTGTATGGAATATGTTTCCAAGTCCTCATGTATTGTTTTTGGCTACAAGATCAGTTTACAAAGTCGAAGACAAAGTGGAAAACAGAACTGCTCAGCCTGCCCACTCTGTTCTGTTACATGAAGACAAAGGATATTTGAAAAAGGGTGACAGACCTTTTTCATATATCAAAATAGGCCTTAGTAAAAGAAGAAAGACGCAAAGTTGACATTCTTCTTTTAGTTAAAGGCGTATGCAACAGTAGACAAAGAGAAAAGACAAAAGTTCTGCAACATGAAGACATGTCTGCTTTTCAGAATGTGCAGAAAAGTTATGTTGTCTTTTCAACAAGACATTCCACCTTTTTCCTTTCGTCCAATGAAGAAGCTTCACTAAGATCCTCTGTGTGGGTATAAAAGGAAACTTCTAAGGATTGAAAAGAAGCAGAACTAAGAGTGTGAAATCAGAACGTGCATTTGAAGTGTGTCTTTCCATGCATGCAAGTCTGCTTGAATAAAACATTGCTGTGTGTCTAAGCTGTTATTGTTCAAGCTGTCCTTCTGAGTCTTGTAAACCCAGTAAGTGCTTCTAAGTGAGTGTATTCATTGTAACTAGTTTGAGTTAGTCTTAGACTAGTTAACATACTGTTGTATCTGTCATCTCAGCTTGAACCTTTCCGCATTCAAGCTTGTTTGTAATTAGCTTTTGTTGATAATACATACAAACATTGAGAAAACAGTGTGTAGTTTTAAAATAGCTGTATTCACCCCCCTCTCTACAGCTTAAGGCTATATACTTGGGAAACCTTTTGGGACCAACAACTGGTATCAGAGCAGTGTTAGAGTGTGTGTCAACTCTAAGATCTCTCATCCTCCCTACGTTTCCATGGACAACAGTTCTGCAAATTCCTCTTACTATGACATGGGTCAATGGCCAAACCCCCAAAGTTCAATCATCAGAACTTCTCTGGCTGGAAGTGCAGAATGACGCTCTATTTAGAGAATCTGGATGTACAATTACCAGAGATAGTAATGGAAGGTCCTTATGTGCCAACCTATGTTACTACCATAACTCCTGCTGTTGAAGGTGCAGCCCCTGAAATCAGAACCTTTGAGAAGGCCAAAGCTCAGTGGTCTGATGAAGACAAAAGACTGGTTGTCCTGGATGCAAAAGCCAGGAATAACCTGGTTATCTCTCTGCCTGATGATGTGTTCAAACAGGTTGAGAAGATGAAGACTGCAAAGGAGATGTGGGATACTTTGTGTACCGTCAATGATGAACCCACAATCACACTGGACAACAGGATTAACAATCTTGTTGGACAGTATGAACTCTTCTTTGCAAAACCAAAGGAGACTCTCACAGAAACCTACACCAGGTTTACTGCTCTTGTTAATGATCTCAAAGCTGTTGGGATCACCAAGGACAGCCTGACTCTGGTAAACAAATTCTTAGACATCTTGCCTGACGAATGGAATTACTTTTCTACAATCTTAAGAAATTCAGGTACCATCAGACTTATGGATCTTGTTAACTTGTATGGATCCTTACTGAATGATGAGCAGTCAAGGAAACAGAAGAGAAATGCCTTGGAAATGTATAAGAGAGGTGCAGCCTTTGTGGCCAGTGTGAGACAACCTGTAAGTCAGGTGGGTGATGTGTTCACTCAACCTGATCAACAGGCTGATGATAAGGAGGAAATGTCTGATGAGGAAGACAATGCAGATATTGCTGAACTGGATGATGAGCAAATGATAGCCATGCTTGTCAAAAGGTTCAACAAGAAAAGGTTTGGAAGAAATATGCTGCAAGGAAACTCAAGTGCTGTCAAAAAGAAGGCATTTGATAAGTCTAAAGCTAAGTGCTTCAAATGTGGCAAACCTAGTCATATAGCAGCTGACTGTGTGTCAAAAGCTGTTGGTCAGTCATCCAAACCATACAAGACAAACAAGGATGAAGGCTATAGGGTTAAGTACCTTATGGCCATGGCTAAGCTGAGAAAGTTGGAAAACTCAGTGGTTTCCAACCGGTAAAAGGGACTCATGGCAGAGACTTGTGACTGGGAGGAGTCTGATTCATCTTCAGATGAAGAAGACAATCAATGTCTGATGGCCAACACTGATGTCCCATCAACAAGCAACTTCAAACAGGACTTGGCTGAAGCTGAAGCCTTCAGCAGCTTGGAGAACTGGAATCCTACAATGATGTATAAGGTACAAAATTTTATGGCTTACAGTTCTGAAGAAAAAGTTAAAATGTTTGAATACATGCTTGTTGATCTGAAAGCTGCTGTTAAGAAGCATACTGTTTTATTATCTGAAATCTCTATGCTTAAAGCTGATCTTGAAACAAAATCCAGAAAACTTGACAGTTGCCATAAGTTGGAAACTGAGCTTGATGAATTAAAACACATCAACTCTATTTTACTGGAAGAAAAGAGAGAAACAGATATAAAACATGCTAAGCTTCAAAAGATAGTTGACTCTTGGTGCCAATCTGCACAAAAAGTCAGCCATTGCATAAGTCAGCAGATCCCTGCACAAATCCGAGCCTATCTTGGAGGGGATCTTGACACAGCAGCTTCCATTGTTGAGGTTAATAATCTGAAAAATGACTTATACACTCTTGGTGAGCTTCCAAACACTTTCATTCAAAAAGTGAATGGTAAACTAATCTCAACCAACAGGTTTGTCAGGCCTCAAAACACTGACAGCTCGTGTGAACCTAGCTCAAAAGCTGCTGATGGAATGGGTTCTCCATCAAATCAGCTTGCTAAGTGCTTTGCTGATTCACACAAGCAAAAGAAAGGAAGACATGTCCAAACTGCAGTTGTGGACACCAAGCCTGTTGACAAAACAGGCTCTGGGTCCAAAGCTGATGGTAATAGACATGCTAATCCTTTTGATGCTGAATATTTTGAAAATAAGTTTTCAAAAAGTAAGCAGTCTGCTTTTAACAAGGGTAAGTCTCACGTTGTAGGCAAACCTGCTGTGATTTCAAATAAGTTTTCAAATCATGGTGGTAAACTGGTCTTAAATGAAAATAAGTTTTTCAAAACTAGAAATAGTGATTATGCTGATAGGCAGCATCAATCACATCTCAGTAAGGGCAAAGGCAAAGCTATTACCCAGCCTGAGAAATTTGGGAATAAGTTTTCCAAACCTGTGGAAGTTCAGAAACCAATCAAGCTTCCTGTCTTTGACATCTGTCCTCCTAAAAAGAGGAAAGAAGAGACAAGCAAAGCTGTTGCTATTAAACCTTCCACTCAAGCTGTTTATTCGTCAAATAGTAATAAGTTTTGTAAACCTGCTGATAGAATCAACAGAAATAAATCTGAATGTGTTTCTGAAAAATCTTCTTCCAAAAATGCTAAAAGGAGAAAATGCTATAAGTGTGGAATGAAGACACATCTGGCCAAAGACTGTCCTGAAACTAAGGACGTGAGGCCTGTTGACTCTGATAGTCCCCTCACTGCTAACACAAGCAGTGTTGGAAATATCTCAGTCAATGATTGTGGTATTAAACCTGATACAATTCAAATAGGGAATATTAGTGTTGATATCAAAAGCCCATCAACAAATGTTGATGAAGTAGGAGAACTCATCTCTGTGATGAGTTCCCCTAAAAATGACTAATATTCTTCTTGTCACTCTGCAGGAAAAACAACCATCCCAGGTTTGGTACTTGGACAGTGGCTGTTCAGGGCACATGACAGGTTGTAAGGACCTGCTGAGTGATCTCAGGCCTGAAAAAGGGCCTAAAGTCACCTTTGGTGACAATGTACATGGCACCACTGAGGGATATGGAACTCTTAAAGCTGGTGTTGCAGTGTTCAAAAGAGTAGCCTATGTGGTTGGGCTGAAACATAACCTTGTTAGTATAAGCCAACTGTGTGATGCTGGCTACAAGGTTAACTTTGATGAGCACCTGGGTTACATATTAGATCCCCAAGGCAAAGTTGTGCTGTGTGCTCAACGAAAGAAAGGTGTATATGTTGTAGATATGCAATCTGCTGATCCCACAACTGAAACCTGTTTTATCACAAGAACTAATGCAGATCTAAACTGGCTGTGGCACAGAAGGCTGTCACATTTGAACTTCAAGAACATCAACAAACTCTGAAAAAAAGAGTTGGTGACAAGTTTGCCTTCTATGACCTTTGTTAAGGATAGACTTTGCACATCTTGTGAAAAAGGCAAGCAAAGGAAATCATCTTTTAAATCCAAACATAATTTTTCTATTGATACTCCTCTCTTCTTAATCCACATGGACTTGTTTGGACCTGTCAATGTCCCAAGTCTGGGAGGAAGATGATACACTCTAGTAATGGTTGATGAGTTCTCCAGGTTTACATGGGTAATCTTCTTGAAGAACAAAGGAGAGGCTGCTAGAGAAATTATTGGATTTGTGAAAAAGATGGAAATGTTGTACTCTGCTCAAGTAAAGCAGCTTAGAAGTGATCATGGTATCGAGTTCTGAAACAGTACTCTTGAAGACTTCTGTGAAGAAAAAGGGATCTCACAAAACCTTTCAGCTGTGAGAACTCCACAACAAAATGGAGTTGCTTTAAGAAGAAACAGAACCCTCATTGAAGCTGCTAGAACCATGTTGTGTGCATCTGGTTTACCTTCATCATTCTGGGCTGAAGCTTTTAACACTGCCTGCTTCACCCAAAACAGATCCTTAGTGGTGAAAAGGTTCAACAAGACTCCTTATGAGTTGCTCAAAGGGAGGAGGCAAAATATTAGCTACTTCCATGTATTTGGATGTCCCTGCTTCATTCTGAATCAAAGGGATCATCTGACAAAGTTTGAACCAAAAGCTGATGAAGGTGTGTTTGTTGGTTACTCTGCCATCTCCAAAGCCTACAGAGTATACAACAACAAAAGAAAGGTGATAGATGAATCTATCAATGTCACCTTTGAAGAGTCTAAGAATGCTTCCACCAAAGCTGTTCCTGAATAAGTTTCAGGAGAATTCAACTGTGATGATCTCATGCATTCAAACAGTGAAGAGGACTCAAAAGCTTCCACTACATGGAGCGTGGAACCTGTTAATCATGATGGGCATGATGATGATTATGTCAATACATCCTGTGTGAATAAGTGTACTGACTTAATTACAACTACATGTCCTGAACCAATCAATGCTGATTTTCCTGGATCCTCTGCTGATATGTTCAACAGTGGTCAGTTATGTTCAACAAGTGAACAGGATCAAGACAATAGTGTGTCTGAAAATCTTGAGAGCTGTTCAACAGGACCTGCTGAAGATGCTAATAACTCAGGAGAATTCTCATTGAAAAATGATCCTAAGCGGATCAGATGTCACCCCAATGATCAAATAATTGGTGACATCAACAAAGGGGTACAAACAAGGTGGGACAGCTTAGGGAACTTCTGTATGTTCTCTAGCTTTGTGTCTCTAATGGAGCCAAAGAAAGTGGATGAAGCACTTAAAGATGCCAATTGGATCACTGCCATGCAAGAAGAACTCAATCAGTTTGAGAGAAACAAGGTATGGAAGCTGGTCCCTGCTCCTAAAGGTAAAACTATAATTGGCACCAAATGGGTTTACAGGAACAAGATGGATGAGCAAGGGCATGTCATTAGAAATAAGGCAAGACTTGTTGCTCAGGGCTATAGACAGGAGGAAGGTATTGACTATGATGAAACATTTGCTCCTGTGGCCAGGCTGGAGGCAATTCGTTTGTTTCTAGCCTACGCTGCTCATAAGAGCATGAAGGTATTCCAAATGGATGTGAAGAGTGCATTTTTGAATGGGAAACTGCAAGAAGAAGTTTATGTTAAGCAGCCTCCAGGTTTTGAAAATGAACATCATCCAGGTTTTGTCTATAAGTTGGACAAAGCTCTCTATGGTCTAAAACAAGCCCCTAGAGCCTGGTATGACACTCTTACTGATTTCCTTATGAGCAATGGGTATTCTAGAGGTAAAGTGGATACCACACTGTTCATAAAGAAGGTGAAGTCTGATATTATGCTCGTTCAAATTTATGTGGATGACATAATATTTGGTTCTACTAATGGACAATTATGCAAGAATTTTTCATTACTCATGAAATCTAAGTATGAAATGAGTATGATGGGAGAACTTACTTTCTTTTTAGGATTACAGGTTAAACAAACCTCAAATGGAATTTTTATAAATCAAAGAAAGTATACTTTAGATCTATTAAAAAAGTTTAAATTTGATCAAAGTTCGCCTATTAAAACCCTAATGGCAACCAATGTAAAATTGGATGCTGATGCCAGTGGCAAAGCTGTTTCAGTAACAGCTTACAGAGGCATGATTGGGAGCTTGATGTAATTAAGTGCTAGTAGACCTGATATTATGTTTGCCACTTGTTTGTGTGCTAGATTCCAAGCTGATCCAAAAGAATCACATCTAGCTGCTGTGAAAAGAATATTCAGATACCTTAAGGGTACACCAGGTTTGGGTCTTTGGTATCCCAAAGACTCAAGCCTCGAACTAACAGGTTACTCAGATTCTGATTTTGCAGGCTGCAGGCTAGATAGGAAAAGCACAACAGGTGGATGTCAACTCCTTGGTGGTAAGTTGATAAGTTGGTGTAAAAGAAGCAGAACTCAGTTTCTACTTCAACTGCTGAAGCTGAGTACATTGCTGCTGGAAGCTGCTGTGGGCAGATTTTGTGGATGCAGCATCAGCTTGAAGACTATGGACTTGTAAATAGGAAAACTCCTATTCTGTGTGATAATACAAGTGCCATAGCTATATCCAACAACCCAGTGTTTCAATCAAGAATAAAGCATATAGAAGTCAGACATCACTTTATCAGAGATCACATTCAGAAAGGTAATGTGGAGGTAAGTGTTATTTCCATTGATGAACAGCTTGCAGACATTTTAACCAAACCTCTTGATGAAAACAAGTTTAATTACCTTGTCAGCAAGTTGGGCATGTTAAACAAAAGTGACTAAGTGTCCTTAATATTCTAAGACTCTATATGTCTCACACTGCTCAAGTTCTTTCAGAACAACTTAGACAGAACAGGCTATGCATGTTCTATACTTATCCTTTTCTGCAAAACTTGAACAACTGGAGCGTATAACAGGTTTGACAAATAACAGCTTATATGTCAAGCCTGATCTGATGATCAAACTTCCACCCTGCTCACTCTCTCAATCTGTCATACAAGACATTGTCTTGTAATCTGATCAGCTATTGAACACACCCTGATCTTACATAGCTGAACAGGTTGAAGGATGACCCTGCTCATCACAGGTTTGACCATCAGCTTAGACCATCAGTTTAATTACCTTTTTTCACAATTAAGTTACTTAATTTTTATTTTATTTAACTTAATTACTGCTGATAATGTGGGTTACGTGTGTTAGTGATTAAAAAGGGCTCAAGTGGTCTGACAAATGGTCTGACATGGACAACCGTTCCGTTTTACGTTAACTACCTTTTCAAATCAACCGCCCAAATATTTCTCTCTCATACCCACTCACATTCAAATCCTATAAATACCCCCTACTGTTTCATCTTCGTCTTCCTCACTACTTCCAAAAATCTCCTAAGAACACTAAAAATCGACTAAGTGTCTTGTGCTTCTGCTACTCTCACTACTTCTCAATTGGCTCACAGAAACAACCCATTTCTACCAGTATTTGTTGTTGATGATGTACAGAAACACTCATCAGTCACCACACTGCTCACACTGAAACCCACTAACTACATTGCCAATCTCACAATCTCCAAAAACCATGTGGGGAAAGGTTATGACCAAATGGTGGAGTTTTTGAGAGTTCATCCGTTGAACTACGCCATGACTGCCACTCCTGGTGTCCTGTACCAGGAGATGGTGCATAAGTTTTGGTATACCTTTGCCTACAACCCAGACACCAAAGTCATAAAGGGCACTATACTCAATGGGACTCAGACCATTGAGATCAACATTCGTCTGATCAGGGAAGCTCTTCGACTCCCTGTGGCTGAAACATATGATCAGCCACAGCCTGAGGATGAACAGATGAAGAATCTGCTACACTTCTGTGGTGTAGCAGAACCAAATGTTGGAGCATCGTTGTTCAAAAAGGATTTGTCTCCTACTTACAGCTTCTTATTTACCTCCGTGGTAATGTGCTTCAGCAGCAAAGTTGGTTCCTTTGACCAACTGAGCCGTGATGAGATCCCTGTAGTTCTGCAGTTTGTGGACGGAACTACAATCGACATGGAAAAATAGATTTTTCTGAATTTGAGGCGCTTGGTGCAGCAGGAGACACGTCCAACTGCTGTTCGTTATCCCAGGTTTCTGAGCCTCATCTTCAAGCACATTAGTGGTGAGCACTTATATAACTCTCAGCCTTTACTTCGAACTGCTCCATTCCCTGTAATAGGGAATAGAGTTTTCTATACACCTGTTCTCCCAGATGAGCCTCCTCTGTCAACACCAATGAGGAGGTTGTTAGGATTGGTGGAAGGACCCTCTGATGTGAGGGTGGATCCAGAAGCTGCTCCCAAGAAAAAATCCAAATCCATGGCCAAACTTGTCAAAAGAACCCTGGACATCACTGAAGCTGGGCCTGTCCACAAGAAGGCCAAAACAGCTCAGTCTGAGTCTGCACCTTCAGCCTCTGTGGCTGAGGGGGAGCAGGCTCCTCACCCTGGTTCATTCGTTGAACCTGAAGCATCTGTGGCTGGTGCCTCTGTGGCACCTGAGACTATGGAACAAGCCATCCCACCTGTTTCTGACCCAGTCTCCAAACCTGATCAGTCTGAACCTCTTTCCCCTCCAACCTCACCCACCTCATATCATATACTATACCATCGCAAATCACTCGCCAAAAAGAAACCAGCAACCACAACAAACCAAACTAGCCCCTCTGTTCCCTCTCAACAGGGTTCAGTTGAAAAAGTAGCAACCCCTGCTGCCTCTCCTATTTTGGGAGAAGGTTCAGCACAATTGGAGCCTGCTTCACTCCAAACTGTGTCTACCCTTGGTCAGCCTAGACCCTCTGGTTCATCCCAACAGGATCCAGTTGTACAAATGAAGACAGCCACAACAACTATTCCAGCCTCCCAACAGGCTGAGAATATTGAAAGACAGGAGTTCTCTCCACTCCGTACTGAGTCCACACTGTCCCCACCTCATACTTCTCTACACCCTGAGTCTGCACGAGGTGTCCACACTGCTGGCTTAGACCAACTAGCAGATCAGCCTCAAACTTCTGCTCCTCATGATGCAGCTGTTCTACCCCAAACAGCTGCTGAAGGACCCACAACTCAGGCTGATGAACCTCAGGGAACAGAACATCCCTTTGGTGAGGCTGCTGCCCTACTGCAAACTCCATCAGCAGGTTTCACCACTGCTGATGTTGAAATGCAAATC
Organism: Centrapalus pauciflorus; assembly: GCA_020465985.1. Taxonomy (NCBI): domain Eukaryota; kingdom Viridiplantae; phylum Streptophyta; class Magnoliopsida; order Asterales; family Asteraceae; genus Centrapalus; species Centrapalus pauciflorus. The sequence continues at coordinate 202,164 of JAANYP010003745.1, forward strand.
CCATCTCCCCATGATGAGGTACCTTTAAACCAAGGTACTGCAGAGGGAACCACCACTGGCTTTAATGAAGGTGCTGCAAAATAAGCAGTGTCTGAAAGGCTACCATCCTCTACCCCCTCTCCTAATGATGCAGCTACTGCCACTACTAAAGGACCCATTGACCCCTCCAAACTAGGCAACCTCACTTTTGCCCAGGCTATGGAGCTTCTTTCTACCATACCCCCTCCTTCTCCATCACATCCCCATACACTAGCCTCATCCTCTTCATCACCCTCTATTCACTCCAAACAATCCACTCATACACCTCCATCTCCTAAAGACCTGCCTTTGAAGGATCAGCTTTCCTTGCTGACCAACAAAGTTGGTTCTTTAGAAACTTCCATGTCTTCTCTACCCTCTCTTATTTCAGACTCTGTGTCTGAACAGCTTAAGGGACTCTTTGATATGTTCAAGGATTCCTTCCCGGCCACTCCACAAACTGACCACTCCTCACAGCTGCTTGCACTCACTGCACAGCTGCAAAATGTCTCCACTTCCCTTTCCTCCATTCTTTCACTTCAACAGGACTCTGTGTCCTCAATGACAGCCATATCTCAACAGCTGTCATCTCTCCTCACATCTTGGAATTCTACACTTCCTGCCACTCTAGCCAGCTTAAACACCTTAATTGGCTCTCTATCAAATTCCGTGTCATCAAACCTTGCTGATGTGCAAGATTCTCTTGAACTACATCTTGCACAACTTCAAAGTTTGCTATTCACAGCTTCTGATAGGGATTATATTCTCAAGCTGAGGACAATTGCTGATTCCCAATCCTCATCTCTTTAAACCTGTCTTGCCCATCTTGCAGAGGTAAAGGACAACCTGGCTTTCTTAGTGCATAGCCTGATTGGTCCCAAGCCTGCTGCCATAACTGCTGGCAAGCCTGCTGACTTTGTGTCTTCAGGCAGACCAGGTGTTGAAGGTGCTGGTCCATCTCCTTCAAAGGGGGAGAAGTCATCTGCCTCGAAGACTAAGTCTAAGGGGGAGAAACCTTCTTCTCCTAAGGAGAAATCAGTACCTACTTGTCAACCAGCAGGAGCATCTGCAACAGGTACAATGGAAGGTGTTTCTCAAGCTGCTCAGCCTACTCAGGCTGAATCTCCAAACCCTGCACAGTCTAAAGGGGAGGAATTCATCTCTGGGGACAGGCCAAGCAGCAGAAGGAGGCACCTCATACTTGAAGAAGAAGAAGAAGAAGAAGAAGAAGAGGAAGATACTCCTGAGGCTGTTATCACAACAACAGCTAAAGGAAAAGAAAAAGCAGCATTTGATCCTGAACAGCAGAAAGCAGCAGAGTTAAAATTTCACAAAGCTAGGGCAAATGAAATGGGTCTTCCCATGGATAAATACTTTGTGTTCAGAGATGAACAACTTCAAGCCCTAGAAGCACTAAGAAAAGAAGAAGCCTGTGCCAAAGCTGCCAGAAATTTTGCACTTCAAGAGGCAAGTAAAATCAAAATGCCCTCTCTGGATGTGCAAAAGAAACTTATGGAAGCTGCTAAGGGAACAGCTGGTGAGAAGGAAGTGGGTGCTCAGGTCTCTGTGACCAAACCAAAGCAAGCATCCTCTGCAAGGGCCCAGTTCCATTTTGACAACTTGGCAAGGGAAAAGTTTCAGGATGTTGCTGATAGAAGGCTTGCCAAGGAAGCAATTGTCAAAGCTGTTCCCATATCAAGAAAAGGCAGTCAGTGGAAATTGAAAATAACCAGAATGGGTGCAACAGGCCCAGAACTGGACACTTATGACTACACTGATGTTGCACAGATGGGGTACAGGGAATGGGTTGAGCTGGCAGTTGCCCTGAGTGAGTCTAAGTCAGAAACGACTAAGACTGTCAGGGCATATGTTAAGAAGCTGATGGAGAGAGTGAAGGATCTTGGCCTGATCTCAAAAGAAGTTAGTGAGGGTGTCTATGTGACACAACCCAAAATAAAGGCCAGGAGGACAAGAAAGGATACTGAGCTGGAACAACTCCTCATCTTAATTGAACAGGGTGATTATGCTGTTGAGATGAAAGGAATTGACTACAGCCTGCCTAGTGGAGTAGAGTTTGAAGAAGGCAAGATAATTCAAGAACCTGAGTTGGGGGCAGTTTTTGTAGATCCCTTAACACAGAAGAAATGCTTTCAGAGAGCATCAGATCTATACAAGGTGGATCTGAGACAGCTTGTAGCCTTCAGACTTGCAGCTTCATTCAGGCAATCAAGCAGGTGGAGAGCAGCCGTCTGGGATCAGCTCAAAGGCTTTTATGAGAGAGGTGAACTTCAAGATCCCAAGTTTATGATCCTCAGAATTGAAATTCAAGATCTAGAGGAAACAAGGGATGAGCTTGAAAAGATGTTTGAAGGGCCACCTCCTTTGGAATGAAGTCCATCTACCATCAGGGTAGGTGAAGAATGGGAGCTGTCCATCTGTTGGACAGGCTTGCCATTATCTGCTCCCAAAATCAACAGTCCAAAGTGTTGAACTTTCTGTACATGAGTTGTACTTAGTTACATCAGTTGTAACTTTTCTTATTTACATTAGTTGTAATATACATTAGTACATTAGTTGTACTCTTGTAAAAACATGTGTTGTTTTATGTAATCAAAATCAGTATATATAAACTGATCTTTTACTTTACTTAAATGTTGTAATTTCTTTTCAGCAAGATGTATTGTAAAAGTGTATAGTGATTATTGATTAAATCAGCTTAGACTGATTATTGCAAATAGGGGGAGATTGTTAGGCACAAAAAGACCTTAGTCAAACCTGCTGTACATCTGAGGGGGAGAGTATTAATCAATCCTGTTGATGCATTTGAAGGTTGAATTTAAGGCCTGTTATATGCCTTATTGAAACCTGAAAGTGATTTGCAATATCAGCCTAAAGCTGTTTACCATGTTGCATTCGTTGAACAAAGACAGTTTGTCCATACTGTTCTGTCTGCTGAACAGGCTGGGCATAAACTGTCTACGCTGCTCTACACTGGTGAGCAGCTTGGGCAGTTTACAAGTGTTCTGTTCTTTGTGAACAGAACCTGTTCATTGTGAACAGAACCTGTTCATTGTGAACAGGCTAAACACTGTATGGAATATGTTTCCAAGTCCTCATGTATTGTTTTTGGCTACAAGATCAGTTTACAAAGTCAAAGACAAAGTGGAAAACTGAACTGCTCAGCCTGCCCACGCTGTTCTGTTACATGAAGACAAAGGATATTTGAAAAATGGCGACAGACCTTTTTCTTATATCAAAATAGGCCTTAGTAAAAGAAGAAAGACGCAAAGTTGACATTCCTCTTTTAGTTAAAGGCGTATGCAACAGTAGACAAAGAGAAAAGACAAAAATTCTGCAACATGAAGACATGTCTGCTTTTCAGAATGTGCAGAAAAGTTATGTTGTCTTTTCAACAAGACATTCCACCTTTTTCCTTTCGTCCAATGAAGAAGCTTCACTAAGATCCTCTGTGTGGGTATAAAAGGAAACTTCTAAGGATTGAAAAGAAGCAGAACTAAGAGTGCGAAATCAGAACGTGCATTTGAAGTGTGTCTTTCCATGCATGCAAGTCTGCTTGAAAAAAACAGTGATGTGTGTCTAAGCTGTTATTGTTCAAGCTGTCCTTCTGAGTCTTGTAAACCCAGTGAGTGCTTCTAAGTGAGTGTATTCATCGTAACTAGTTTGAGTTAGTCTTCGACTAGTTAACATACTGTTGTATCTGTCATCTCAGCTTGAACCTTTCCGCATTCAAGCTTGTTTGTAATTAACTTTTGTTGATAATACATACAAACATTGAGAAAAGAGTGTGTAGTTTTTAAATAGCTGTATTCACCCCCCTCTATAACTTAAGACTATATACTTGGGAAACCTTTTGGGACCTACATAAAGTCAGGTAAACAAATGTAATCCTGCAGATAGAAAAATAAAACATTTTACTAGAAATTATAAAAATATGTGTTTTACTGTTTAAAGTGTCGGGATTCCAGACAATAATATTAAAATATTATTGTTAGGATTCCAAAGTCAATCGTTAAGAGACCAATGTTAGAAAAACACAGATTTTAAAAATTTCTTGAAAAATGTGAAATTTTTTTTAAAATTAAAAATCCACCACACTTAGAAAAAAAATGTTGAAAAATGTTACATGAAACTCGAATGAAACAAGAAATTCCTTGGGTGACACAAAAATCAACTCGAATGACATAAGAATTAAACTCGAATTGAAATTAGAGGTTTCTCGAATGAAGTACCATTCAACTCGAATGAAGTGGTTGACCAACTCGAATCATGATGACATTTTCTCGAAGGACTCATGAATCGATTAGAAACAGATTGAACTTATCAGGCTCGAATGAAGTACCATTCAACTCGAATGAAGTGGTTGACCAACTCGAATCATGATGACATTTTCTCGAAGGACTCATGAATCGATTAGAAATAGTTTCTCGAATGAAGTACCATTCAACTCGAATGAAGTGTTTGATAGCACTTATCAGGCTCTTATCAGAGGTAACCTCTTATTCGGTAAGAGGAAATACTGATAAGTGCGTTTGATATGCAGAAGACATAAGAGTCAAAATTCTCTTATTATGTCTTATCAGGATAAGACTTTGATATGCTACTTATCACCACTTATCACACCAAAAAAAATACACGTCTCTCCCACCCCACCTCACCTCACCCCACCCTTACCTTTACCCCATACCTTACCTCACCCACCCTACCCCTACCCTACCCTATCCTAAACCCCTACCCCCTACCCATACCCTACCCTACCTTACCCCACCCCACCCCACCCCACCCTCAACATACCCTACCCTCAACCACATAATCTCACCCTACCCTAACTACCCTTAACTTACTTATACTACCCCATCCCCATCTCCACCCTTAACCCTACCCACCCCACTCTCATACTTACCCTATCCCACTCTACCCCACCCCTACACTAACCCATCAAACCTACCTACCCCACCTCACCCCTCCTTATCCCACCCTCACCCTACCCCTATCTCTTCCCACCCCTACCCCTCAAACCTACCCACCTCACCCCTACCCTACCCCTCAAATCTACCCATCCCCACCCACCTTACCCCTCAACCTACCCACCCTACCCCTACACCATTACCCCTACACTATTTACCCCACCCCACCCTCAACCTACCCCACCCCTACCCTACCTCTTACCATATTTATTATAACGAGAAATATTCCAACACTTTTTGATAAATTTTATTATTTTTCAATAACATATCTATATAACTTATAAACTTAGGTTATTTGGAAGTTAATAAACGTAACGTTATAAACTGAATTATAACTTATAAACTTTATTTGTTATTTGATTCTTGAAAGCATGTTGGTTATATGTTTATTGAATGCATTTATGTTACTTGATTATAACTTATAAACTTGAATTGGTTTTTTACTTAAATCTTGTTAATGTTATTTGAATGATATTAAATGTTTACATAGATCACTTTGATTCAATGATATTATTCTTACTTGATATTTGACTTTAATCAATGGTATCTGTTTGGTTTTGTGAATTAATATGTAAAATTAATAAAAATAACAGAATCAGATAATTTATAAAACAAACAGACTTATTGAATTCTCTTATCAGATCTTAGTATCTTATCAGGACCACCTCTTATCAATCAGAAGTGGAATCGGACATCAGACAATTAACCTCTTATGCAATCAAACATGAAACTTTCTTGAACAGAAACTTTCTTGAACAGAGTCTGAATCCAACTCGATTACAATTATGACTTTCTTGACTATACAACTCGAATGAACATGAAACTTTCTTGAACAGAGTCTGAATCCAACTCGATTACAATTATGATTTTCTCGGATGCCATGATAATCAAGGTGAAAAATACATGAAATAATTCTAAGTCTTATCCTTATCAACTCGAATAAGAAAGAAACCCAACTCGTATAGAACCGAATGTTTCTCGAACCATGTTTTCCTCGAGACAATATGATTTAAAAATTTTCTTAGTCTCATGAGGAATCAACTCGATTAAAGTATAAGATTTCCTCGAACAATGAATCATCCAACTCGAACTAACCTAAGACAGTCTCGAACATAAGAAGTATGCAACTCTGTTAGGCACAAAAAGGCCTCAGCCAAACCTGTTATACATCTTAGGGGGAGATTATTAATAAAACCTGTTAGATGCACTTGAAGGTATAATTTAAGGCTGTTAATGCCTTATTGAAACCTGATAAGTGATTTGCAATATTAGTCAAAGTTGTTTACCCTGTTACATGTGTTGCAACTAAGGCAGATTGTCCAAGCTATTCTGTTCCGTTGAACAGGCTGGACATCAACTGTCTACGCTGCTCTAACATGTTGAGCAGTTTGGACAAATTCTAAGTGTTCTGTTCTTTGTGAACAGAACCTGTTCTTTGTGAACTGGCTAAACACTTTATGGAATATGTTTCCATGTCCTCATGTATTGTCTTGGACAAAGAGATTAGTTTACAAAGTCGAAGACTAAGTGGAAAAACAAAAGCTACTAACACTGCCTATGCTGTTCTGTAAGAGGATATTTGAAATGGGGGATAAACCATTACTTATATCAAAATGGCCATAACAGAAGATGGAATGTTTAAAGTTGACATTTCTCTTTTGGTTAAAGCCTTCTGCAACAGAGACAAATAGGAAAAGACAAAGATTATTTAATGTAAAGACAATACTGCTTTGTTAGAACGTGTAGAAAACCATTCTTGTCTTTTTGGAAAGACACTCCACTATCTCTACATCCAACGAGGAAGCTTCACTGAGATTCTCAGTAAGAGTATAAAAGGAAGCTTCTAAGGAATGTGAGATAAACAAGAGTGTGATATTCTAAACATGCAAAGAAGTGTGTTTTAATGCATGCAAATTCTGCTTGAATAAAACAGTAAAGTGTGTCCAAGCTGTTATTGTTCAAGCTTTCCGTCTGTCTGTCTTGTAAACAGTGAGTTCATCTTAGTGAGTGTATTCATTGTAACTGGTCTAAGTGTGTCTTAGATTAGTAAAACATCTGTTGTATCTGTCATCTCAGCTTGAACCATTCCGCAGTTCAAAGCTTGTTTATAATTAACACTTGTTGATAATACATGCAAACATTGAGAAAGTGTGTTGAATTTTTAAATAGCTGTATTCACCCCCCTCTACAGCTTAGAGCAACATACTAGGGAAACCTTTTGGGACCTACAACTGGTATCAGAGCAGATAGAGTTTGTGTTAACTTTAGATCTCTCATTCTCCCTATTTCCCACCATGGACAACAATGTTGCCAGCTCTTCCTCTTACTATGACAATGGCTCAATGGCAAAACCTCCCAAGTTTAATCATTAAAACTTCTCTGGCTGGAAGTGCAGAATGATGCTCTATTTAGATTATCTAGATGTACAACTTCCAGAGATAGTAATGGAAGGTCCCTATGTGCCAAATTCTGTTACTACTATCACTCCTGCTGCTGAAGGAGCTGTTCCTGAAATTAGGACCTTTGAAAAGGCTAAAGCTTAATGGTCTGATGAAGACAAAAGGCTGGTTGCTCTTGATGCAAAGGCCAGGAACAAGCTGGTTATTTCTCTTCCTGATGATGTGTTAAAACAGGTTGAGAAAATGAAGACTGCAAAGGAGATGTGGGATACTTTGTGTACCGTCTATGTTGGTCCAACTATCACACTGGATAACAGGATCAACAATCTTGTTAGACATTATGAACTATTCTTTGCAAAGCCAAAGGAGTCTCTCACTGAAACCTATACCAGGTTCACTGCTCTAATAAATTATCTCAAAGCTGTTGGGATCACCAAAGACAGTTTAACTCTGGTGAACAAATTTTTGGACATTTTGCTTGAGGAATGGAATTATTTTTCTACAATCCTCAGAAACTCAGGCACCATCAAAGGTATGGATCTTGTAAATCTGTAGGGATCCTTACTAAATGATGAACGATCAAGGCAACAGAAAATAAATGCCTTGGAGATGTCCAAAAGAGGTGTTGCCTTAGTGACCAGCATGAGACAACTTGCTGGTCAGGTGTGTGATGTGTTCACACAAGTTTATCAACAGGCTGATGATGAAAGGGAAGAATTGTCCGAGGAAGAAGACTGTGAAGATCTTACTGAATTAGATGTTGAGCAACTGATTGCTATGCTTTTTCAGAAAATTCAATAAGAAAAGGTTTGGTGAAAAGATGCTGCAAAAGAAGTCAGGTGCCATAAAAAAGAAAGCATTTGACAAATCTAAGGCTGAGTGCTTTAAATGTGGCAAAACATGCCATATAGCTGCTGACTGTGTGTCTAAAGTTGTTGGCTCCTCATCCAAGCCATTCAAGACAAATAAAGACGATGGCTACAGGGTTAAGTACCTAATGACCATGGCTAAGCTGAGAAAGTTGGAAGACTCAGTGGCTTCCAACAAGCAGAAGGGACTCATGGCTGAGACTTGTGACTGGGAGGAATCTGACTCATCATTTGATGAAGAGGATAACAATTATCTGATGGCCAACACTGATGTCCCCTCAACAAGCAGTTTCAAACAGGATTTAGCTGAAGCTGAAGCTCTCAGCAGCTTGGAGAACTGGAACGCGACTATGATGTATAAGGTACAAAATTTTATGGAGTACAGTTCTGATGAAAAAGTTAAAATGTTTGAATAATTATTAGTTGATTTAAAAGCTGCTATTGAGAAGCGTGATGCTTTGTTGTCTGAGATCTCTAAGTTAAAAACTGATCTTGAAACAAAAACTAATAAACTGGACAACTTCCATAAGTTGGAAACTGAACTTGATGAAGTAAAACACATCAATACCATTTTATTAGAAGAAAAGAGAGAGACAGACACAAAGGATGCCAAACTTCAAAATATTGTTGACTCTTGGTGCTAATCAGCACAGAAAGTCAATCATTGTATCAGTCAACAGATCCCTGCTCAAATCCAAGCCTATCTTGGAGGGGATCTTGATACAACAGCTTCAATTGTTGAGATAAATAATCTGGAAAAAGACTTCCACTCTTGGTGAGATTCCAAGTACTTTTATTCAAAAAGTAAATGGAAAGCTGGTCTCAACAAATAGGTTTGTCAGGCCTCAAAACACTGACAAGTTTGTGTGAAAAAGTTTTAATGACTGATGATGGAATGTGTTCTCCATCAAATCAGCCTGCTAAGTGCACAACTGGTTCAAACAAACAAAAGAAGGGAAAACAAGTTCAAACTGCAGCTTTGGACACTAAACTTGTCAACAAGTCAGGTACTGGATCTAAATTTGATGCGAAGAAACCTGTTAACTCTTTTGATGCTGAACACTTTGAGAAAAAGTTTTCAAAAGGTAAGCAGCCTGCTTTCAACAGGGGTAAGTCTCATGTTAAAAGTAAATCTGTTGTGATTTCAAATAAGTTTTTAAATCATAGTGGAAAACTGGTTATAAATGAAGGTAAGTCTTTCTAAACCATAAGCAGTGATTATGTTGATAGGCAACATTCATCACATCTCAGTAAGGGCAAAGACAAAGCCATTGCTCAACCTGAGAAAGTTGGGAATAAGTTTCCCAAACCTGTGGAAGGACAAAAGCCAATTAAACTTCTGATTTTTGACATCTGCCCTCCCAAAAAGAGGAAAGAATACACAGGTAAAGCTGTTGCTATTGCTCCTTCCACTAAAACGGTAGGTTCTTCTAAAATCAGCAATAAGTTTGCTAAACCTGCTGAGAAGCCCAACAAAGAGAATCCAGAATGTGTTTCTGGGAGTACTTCTTCCAAAAATTCTAAAAATAGAAAACATTATAAATGTGGGAAGAAGACTCATACGGCCAAAGACTGTCCTGAAACTGAGGACATAAGGCATGCTGACACAGCTAGTTCTAATATTGCAAAAACTAGCAGTGTTGGAAATAACATGGTCATTGAGGAGAGTATCCAAGCTGATACAATCTAAATATGAAATATTAGTGTTGATCTTACTGGTCCATCAACAAATGTTGATGAATAAGGAAAACTCATCCTTATGATGAGTTCCCCTAAAAATAACTAATATTTTCCCATGACACTCTACAGGTTAAACAACCATCCCAGGCTTGGTACTTGGACAGCGGCTGCTCAGGCCACATTACAGGTTGCAAGGACTTGTTGAGTGATCTCAGGCCTGAAAAATGGCCAAAAGTGACCTTTGGTGACAATGTTCAGGGATCCACAGAAGGATATGGAAGCCTTCAAGCTATTGCTGCAATATTCAAAAGAGTAGTGTATGTGTCTGGGCTGGTTGCTCTTGATGCAAAGGCCAGGAACAAGCTGGTTATTTCTCTTCCTGATGATGTGTTAAAACAGGTTGAGAAAATGAAGACTGCAAAGGAGATGTGGGATACTTTGTGTACCGTCTATGTTGGTCCAACTATCACACTGGATAACAGGATCAACAATCTTGTTAGACAGTATGAACTATTCTTTGCAAAGCCAAAGGAGTCTCTCACTGAAACCTAAACCAGGTTCACTGCTCTAATAAATGATCTCAAAGCTGTTGGGATCACCAAAGACAGTTTAACTCTGGTGAACAAATTTTTGGACATTCTGCCTGAGGAATGGAATTATTTCTCTACAATCCTCAGAAACTCAGGCACCATCAAAGGTATGGATCTTGTAAATCTGTATGGATCCTTACTAAATGATGAACGATCAAGGCAACAAAAAATAAATGCCTTGGAGATGTCCAAAAGAGGTGTTGCCTTAGTGACCAGCATGAGACAACTTGCTGGTCAGGTGTGTGATGTGTTCACACAAGTTGATCAACAGGCTGATGATGAAATGGAAGAATTGTCCGAGGAAGAAGACTGTGAAGATCTTACTGAATTAGATGTTGAGCAACTGATTGCTATGCTTTTTCAGAAAATTCAATAAGAAAAGGTTTGGTGAAAAGATGCTGCAAAAGAAATCAGGTGCCATAAAAAAGAAAGCATTTGACAAATCTAAGGCTGAGTGCTTTAAATGTGGCAAAACATGCCATATAGCTGCTGACTGTGTGTCTAAAGTTGTTGGCTCCTCATCCAAACCATTCAAGACAAATAAAGACGATGGCTACAGGGTTAAGTACCTAATGACCATGGCTAAGCTGAGAAAGTTGGAAGACTCAGTGGCTTCCAACAAGCAGAAGGGACTCATGGCTGAGACTTGTGACTGGGAGGAATCTGACTCATCATTTGATGAAGAGGATAACAATTTTCTGATGGCCAACACTGATGTCCCCTCAACAAGCAGTTTCAAACAGGATTTAGCTGAAGCTGAAGCTCTCAGCAGCTTGGAGAACTGGAACGCAACTATGATGTATAAGGTACAAAATTTTATGGAGTACAGTTCTGATGAAAAAGTTAAAATGTTTGAATAATTATTAGTTGATTTAAAAGCTGCTATTGAGAAGCGTGATGCTTTGTTGTCTGAGATCTCTAAGTTAAAAACTGATCTTGAAAAAAAACTAATAAACTGGACAGCTTCCATAAGTTGGAAACTGAACTTGATGAAGTAAAACACATCAATACCATTTTATTAGAAGAAAAGAGAGAGACAGACACAAAGGATGCCAAACTTCAAAATATTGTTGACTCTTGGTGCTAATCAGCATAGAAAGTCAATCATTGTATCAGTCAACAGATCCCTGCTCAAATCCAAGCCTATCTTGGAGGGGATCTTGATACAACAGCTTCAATTGTTGAGATAAATAATCTGGAAAAAGACTTATCCACTCTTGGTGAGATTCCAAGTACTTTTATTCAAAAAGTAAATGGAAAGCTGGTCTCAACAAATAGGTTTGTCAGGCCTCAAAACACTGACAAGTTTGTGTGAAAAAGTTTTAATGACTGATGATGGAATGTGTTCTCCATCAAATCAGCCTGCTAAGTGCACAACTGGTTCAAACAAACAAAAGAAGGGAAAACAAGTTCAAACTGCAGCTTTGGACACTAAACCTGTCAACAAGTCAGGTTCTGGATCTAAAGCTGATGCGAAGAAACCTGTTAACTCTTTTGATGCTGAACACTTTGAGAAAAAGTTTTCAAAAGGTAAGCAGCCTGCTTTCAACAGGGGTAAGTCTCATGTTAAAAGTAAATCTGTTGTGATTTCAAATAAGTTTTTAAATCATAGTGGAAAACTGGTTATAAATGAATGTAAGTCTTTCTAAACCATAAGCAGTGATTATTTTGATAGGCAACATTCATCACATCTCAGTAAGGGCAAAGACAAAGCCATTGCTCAACCTGAGAAAGAGAATCCAGAATGTGTTTTTTGGAGTACTTCTTCCAAAAATTCTAAAAATAGAAAATGTTATAAATGTGGGAAGAAGACTCATACGGCCAAAGACTGTCCTGAAACTGAGGACATAAGGCATGCTGACACAGCTAGTTCTAATATTGCAAAAACCAGCAGTGTTGGAAGTAACATCGTCATTGAGGAGAGTATCCAAGCTGATACAATCCAAATAGGAAATATTAGTGTTGATCTTACTGGTCCATCAACAAATGTTGATGAATAAGGAGAACTCATCCTTATGATGAGTTCCCCTAAAAATAACTAATATTTTCCCATGACACTCTACAGGTTAAACAACCATCCCAGTCTTGGTACTTGGACAGCCGCTGCTCAGGCCACATTACAGGTTGCAAGGACTTGCTGAGTGATCTCAGGCCTGAAAAATGGCCAAAAGTGACCTTTGGTGACAATGTTCAGGGATCCACAGAAGGATATGGAACCCTTCAAGCTAGTGCTGCAATATTCAAAAGAGTAGCGTATGTGTCTGGGCTAAAACATAATCTTGTTAGCATTAGTCAACTGTGTGATGCTGGCTAGAACGTTAATTTTGATGAGAACCTGGGGTACATACTGGATCCCCAAGGCAAAGCTGTGTTGTGTGCACAAAGGAAGAAATGTGTATATGTTGTGGACATGAAATCTGCTGATCCCACAACTGAAACCTGCTTTATCTCAAGAAGCAATGCAGACCTGAACTGGTTATGGCACAAAAGGCTGTCACACCTGAATTTCAAGAATATCAACAAACTCTGTAAGAAAGAGTTGGTAACAGGTTTGCCTTCTATAACCTTTGTTAAGGATAAACTATACACAGCTTGTGAGAAAGGCAAGCAGAGAAAAAACATCTTTTATATCCAAGCATAATTTTTCAATTGATACTCTTCTCTTCTTAATCCACATGGACTTGTTTGGACCTATTAGTGTCCCAAGTCTAGGAGGTAGAAGATTCACTCTAGTGTCCCAAGTCCAGGTTTACATGGGTGATCTTTCTAAAGACCAAAGGAGAGGCTGCCAGAGAAATTATTGGATTTATCAAAAAGATGGAGGTTCTGAACTCTGCTCAAGTTAAGCAGCTCAGAAGTGATCATGGTACTGAATTCAGAAACAGTACTCTTGAGGACTTCTGTGAAGAAAGAGGGATCTCACAAAATTTTTCTGCTGTAAGAACTCCACAACAAAATAAAGTTGCAGAAAGAAGGAATAGAACTCTCATTGAAGCTGCTAGAACCATGCTGTGTGCATCAGGTTTGGCTTCATCATTTTTGGCTGAAGTTGTCAACACTGCCTGCTTCACTCAAACCAGATTCTTAGTGGTGAAAAGGTTTAACAAAACTCCTTATGAATTGATCAAAGGGAGAAGGCCAAATATAAGCTATTTCCATGTGTTTGGATGTCCCTGCTTCATTCTGAATCAGAGGGACCAGTTGGCAAAATTTGTCAGGATCTAAATATGAATTACCAAGACTAACTTATTTGAATTTATCAGAGTATAAATCAATAATCTTGCTTTGAATCATAGTTTAATCAAGAAGTTTGCGGAATAACACTTAATTATTTTATCAAAAACTTTCAGAATCAATAATGAATAAACACACAAGAATTAATCAAGACTGTTTGTATTGCTGAATTCAACGATTACAATCACCTCTAATCTGTTTGATTAGACGAAGAACACAGACTGTTCTTAGGGTTTTACAACCTTAGAGGCTTATGAAAACTTAATCAACAAAGCAATTACAGACTCAAAATATGCAGAAAAACCTATACAATAGAACGACCTATTCTCTGTATTTATATTGCTTCTTGATATGTTTCCTTGACGAACTATGACTTCTCTGATAGTAGATATGCTGGAATCTTCATGTAGATATCGTTTCCTGAAAATCAGCACTTTCTGTTTCTGAAACTGTTGAGCAGCTTGAATCACTTGACAGCATGAACAGAGCAGCTTGAGTAGATTTGCTCTGGCAGCTTGAACTTTTACACTGGCAGCTCGAGTTTCTTCTACTAGCAGTATGAACTTTGTATTTACATTTAAAAACTACTAACAGTCTGAGAAGTCTAACTAGCAGCTTGAATATACTTAAACTATTTCCCAACAATCTCCCCCTAACTTAAATTCTTTACACAAGACTTTAAGTTCTAAAAAAAAATTGGAAATGAATAAGTAAGCTGTTATTTACAAACAAAGGCTTACAAAACTTACAGCTGTGCAAGTTTATGATCTATAGCCTTCAAAAATTCTCTCTTCATCTCTTCTTTATCACAAGATATTCTAGCTGATTTTATTTGCAGCAACATATCTTTTGAAAAATTGTAAAACTCAAGATTGAAGAAAATACCAGACCCATCTGTGAATTTGATTTTGTATGTCTTTGACTTGACAAACGGATCGATTTGCTTGATCTTTTTCCCTTTCTTCTCAGCATCTTCTATCTCTTGTCTTGCAAATTCAGGGTCAACCACTGTACTTAGATCTTTGATGAGTTGTTTCACTTGTGGAAGAGCAGATCTAACTTGTGTAACAGACCCTATGTTGTACATCTTTATCAGTTCATCCCTGGTCAGCTTCTGAACCATTTGCCAGAATGTATCAAACTCTTCTTCTGGTCCAGACTCTCTTCTTATTACAAACTTGACCCTTAAATCTCTTTCATCCAGTGACTTAGCAAACCAGTAGTTGATTTGAGGCTTTGTGAAATCATGTTGATCAATCAACTTCTCTATCTCCATGGCCTTTTGCAGTTGTTGATCAAATAGCACCCTCTTAACAGATGAAGGAATAGAAACAACTGCTTGATCAGTAGGAGCAGGTGCACTGGCAGCAGCTTCAGTTTGGACTGATTTTGTTGATGGTTGGACTTCTTGGGATGGTTGAGCTTCTGGAGAGACTTTTGTTTTCTTTCTTTTGTCCATCTCCTTGTCATGAATCTCTTGCAGCCTTTCAGTTGGCATGGACTGAGCCATTTTCTTTGGGATACCTGCTGCAAATGCAAAATTTATCAAAAATCTTCTGTGCTCAGCTTTGGAGTGCCCTGTTGGCATCTTCCTCTTCTTTGCTCCTTGCTTAACCACAAACCCCTTTAAGTAATCACCTAAAGTCTCATCATCATCCATTGGGGTTTGGGCTTGCTGATCTAATTCCTTGTCCTGTTCTTCTGCTATTCTTTTGGCAATTTCAGCATCAAAGGCAATTTGGGCTTCTTTGGAAGAAAATTTATGCTTTGGAGACTCAATGAGAATGCCCTTGCCCTTGTCTTTTGCAGCAGATGTTGTAGCTTGGACTGTGCTTGATGGAGCTTGAATGCCTTCCCTGATCACAACTCCAGTAGCTTTTGAAGGAGCAGCTTGAGTTGCTAGGCTAACAACTTGAGAAGCTGTTGGGACTGCTAGCCTAGAAACTGGAACTGTTGATGCTGCTTGGACTGTTGTTGTTGGAGCTGCTTGAACTGACTTGGGAACCTCCTGATTCTCCCCCTTTTTGGAAGCATTGGTTTGGTCAGAAGGACCGACAACCTTTGCCCCTTGGGTTTGAATCATCTGCTCTAATTTCATAATTTTATTTCCACAGAGGGTGAACCCTTTGTGAAGATAATCCATTCGCTTATTCTGAGCAGCCTCTGCCTGTTTGAGTTCAAAAATTTGAGCCCCCTGTGCAGCAATGATGGACATTTGATATTCCAACATGGCTACAACAGGTTTCAGCTTGGGATCCGTCAAAAGCATGAGTTGCAGACTTGTCTCAAGATCAGAAAACACCTGGGGTGCTTGTGATCAATCACTGACATTAAGACCAGAAGTAGAAACTTCTGGGCCCCTCTGTTCTTGGTTCTGGGGTCTTCCAGCTTGTGTTTGCACACTGGCTGTTGCCATGGGTGTGGTCTTAGATATGTTGGCACTGACCTGTGCTTCTTTTGCAGAAACATCAGTAGTGCCAGCCACAGAACCCATATGAATCATCTCTGAAGAGATGTTCACCTCCTGAGAGAGGATGGGAGTTTCCTCAACTGGTTCCCTTTGGATATTCTGTGCAGAAGTATCCTTCTGCACAGGGATATATGGCTCTTGTTGATGGGAGGAGGAGGAAGGAGCTCCTGGTCCCCTTTTTCTTTTATATAAGTATCTTAGTGGGCGTCTTGGCTGTACAAAAGGATCAGATGGAATATTTGTATCATGAGGAGTGGGTTGGGGTCCTGGGGGTGAAGCAGGAATGTTGGGCTGTGTCTGCTCAGGACCCTCTCCTCTGTTTCCTGGAATGATGTTCATCATTGCAGAGGGCAATGGAACATCTACACTGACAAAATTGGCACTTGGCTTTAACAGCCTTTTGATTGAAGACAATGAGTGCCTATGGGAAACATGTATCCGTTTATGTAAATGTGGAGTTGTGCAGGTGTGTGCAATAATTTCTGCCAAAAACCTAAGATACATCAGAAATTTCCCATTCTTTAGGGAATGATGCCTTAACATCCCCTGAAAAATCATGCTTGAAAAATTGAACTGTTGGCCATTAGAAAAGCACACTAAGGCAGTGGCAATATTTGAAGAAAACTCAGACCAACCAGTTCTTTTGGGGCTTAAACATTGCTGAATAATATGCACAAGGTATTTCCATTTAGGACAAAAATGTGCCTTAAGAAAAGTAAAAGAATCAGCAGGACCCCTATAACCAATATTTTGAAGACCAAAATGTAGAGCTTGAAGGGATAGGTCGGTCATACCTGAGGCATCTTGAAGATGCAAGTGATGTCTGATGGATTCCTCAGTGATATTGATGACAGTTCCATCAATCTTGGATATGAGGGTAGGCACTCCATTCATGGTATGCATGATTCCAAAACTGTTCAATATGGGAGATGTATATAGTAGGGTTTATGGACAAGGCATAATGGATATGGGAGTGTCTGAGGAAATCCATCATTGCATGAAACGGTTGAAGTTCAGCGTGTTTTAGGGTGTATGGGAGGCAGTTGTGTTCTTTTACGAACTCCATTGATGAAGAAACGATGGTTTAGGGTTTGAAAGAGGAATGTGTGATTCGTTTAGAGAGAAAGTAAGAGGCCGTGGAAGAAAAATTTGTAACTGGTAGTTACAACTGAACGAAATCGGGACCTTTAAAGGTTTCGAAAAGGTTGGGTCCCGCGCACACATTTGAAAAATTACCCAAATACCCTGCACACTTTGACAGATCAAGTGAAAATAACTAGCAGTCTGAGAAAATGAACTAGCAGCATGAGAAAATTCTCATGCTGTTAGTTTAAAATTAGGCAACTTTTCAATGAAACAGTGTCTCCCCCTTAAATAAGCATACTGAGTAGATAATAATGAAAACCAATTAATCCATGTTTACCATACCAATATTTGATACTAGGAAAGTGAACCTTCCCACATCAAAAGGTTTTGTAAATAGATCAGCTAACTGATCATCTGTACGTATTTTGGTAACTTGGATTAACTTCTTTTCATTACAGTCTCTGATGAAGTGACATCTGATTTCTATATGCTTGGTTTTTGGGAATTTCACTGGGTTTTGCACAATGCTGATTACACTTGAATTGTCAATATAAATAGGAGTGGATAAGAAATTCATACCATAGTCTCTTAGTTGATTTTGAATCCACATCACCTGGGAGCAGCAGCTTGCAGCTGCTACGTATTCTGCTTCAGTGGATGATGTGGAGACAGTTGTTTGCTTTTTGCATTGCCAAGAGACCAGTCTTGCTCCTAAGTATTGACATCCACCAGTTGTGGATTTCCTGTCAATGTTGCATCCACCATAGTCACTGTCAGAATAAGCAGTTAGTTCAAAAGGAGAGTCTTTAGGATACCATAGGCCTAAATGTGGTTGGCCTTTAAGATATCTAAAGATTCTCTTAACAGCAACCAAGTGAGAATCCTTTGGAGAGCATTGAAACCTAGCACACACACAGACAGCAAACATAATATCAGGTCTGGAAGATGTTAGATACATGAGAGATCCTATAAGGGATCTGTATAGATGAATGTCCACATCTATGCCATCTTTGTCTGTATGGAGCTGTTTATGAGGATCCATTGGAGTGCTTGCAACCTTTGTGTCTTGATAGCCAAACTTTTCCAGTATGTCTTTGACATACTTTGATTGACTTATGAATAGACCAGTAGGCTTCTGTTTAACCTGCAGCCCTAGAAAGAATGTGAGTTCCCCCATTGAACTCATTTGAAACTTTTTGTGCATTAGGGCCTCAAACTCTTTGCACAAACCATCATTGGTTGAACCAAAGATGATGTCATCAACATAGATTTGGACAAGCAGAATCTCATCTTTGATAGACTTAGTGAAGAGTGTTTTGTCCAAAGTGCCTCTCTTGAATCCATTCTGTAGAAGATATGATGACAGAGTGTCATACCATGCTCTGGGGGCTTGGTGAAGACCATAGAGAGCCTTGTCTAGCTTGTACACCCTGTCTGGATACTTGTAGTCTTCAAAACCAGGAGGTTGACACACATATACTTCCTCTTCAATTGTCCCATACAGGAAAGCAGACTTAACATCCATTTGGTACACTTTAAATCCTTTGAAGCTTGCATAGGCTAGAAATAGTCTGATGTCTTCAATTCTTGCTACTGGAGCAAATACATCATCATAATCAATGCCTTCTTCTTGAGTGTACCCTTGTGCTACTAGTCTTGCTTTGTTCTTGATGACTATCCCTCTCTCATCCTTCTTGTTTCTGAACACCCATCTTGTACCAATTGCTCTATTACCTTTAGGAAGATCCACCAGAGTCCATACATTCTGAATTTTGAACTGTAAAAGCTCTTCTTGCATAGCTTCAATCCAGGATGAATCTTTTAATGCTTCTGATGCCTTTTTGGGTTCTAGTTGAGACATGAAACAGGCATGTTCAAAAGCAGCTAGACTGAATTCAGGAACTGCTTGTTCAGCAGCAGCAGTCTCATTGTGAACCATTTTCCTTGTTTGAACAGGAGTGCTTGGATCACCCAGTATTTGATTGAGAGGGTGATACTTGTGAACCCTTAGTGTGGGCTCTCTCTCTGTTTGAAAAGAAGTTCCAAGATTTGTATCATCTCCATCAGAACTAGTAAAAGGATCAGCTTCAGGAACAGCTTGACTTGAATCTGGGACTGTGTCCCTTTGTGTTGGAGCTGTTCTCTCAGGACTTGGGAGTGGCACTTCAGTATCTGGATGTGCATCATGTTGGGCATTCAGGACCCCTGGAGGATCACATGACAGAAGTGGTAGAGTGGTGTAATCATCCCAACTTGTTGAATCTGCAGCAGTCTGAAACTTTGTGCCAACAGCTTGAGAAATTGTATTGGCAGCATGAGAATTTGTGTTAGCAGCTTCAACCCTGTATGCATCAGCTTCTGCAGTATACTCAACAAAGCTCAGAGAATGTGTTAGTGAATCTAAATCAAACAACCAATCAGGACCAGTGCCTTTGATATTAGCAGTATTTTCATTAAATTCAACATTGGCACTTTCTTCAATTGTTTTAGACACACTCTTGTATACTCTATAGGCTTTGCTTTGAGTTGAGTATCCTACAAAGAATCCTTCTTCAGCTTTACTTTCAAACTTTCCTAAGTGAGTCTTAGTGTGAAGAATAGTACATGGGCATCCAAAAGGCTTGAAGAAAGCAATTAGGGGACTTCTGTTATGGAATAACTCATAGGGAGTTTTCCCTTGTGATTGAACAACTTGAACCCTATTTAGAACATAACAGGCTGTATTAACAGCTTCTGCCCAGAAAGTCATTGGCAGATTTGAATCAGCTAACATTGTTCTAGCAGCCTCAATTAATGTTCTGTTCTTTCTTTCAGCTACACCATTTTGTTGTGGTGTTCTTGGTGCACTATATTGTCTAGCAATGCCTTTGGACTCACAAAAACTGTTTAGAATGTGATTTTTAAATTCCGTTCCATTGTCTAATCTTATCACCTTAACTTTGGAATTTGATTGGTTTTCTATCTTAAGGATAAAAGACTTAACTAGCTCAGCAGTTTCATCTTTGGACCTAAGAAAGTAAACCCAAGTAAATCTGGTGAAATCATCAACAATGACTAAACAGTATGCCCTTTTATTCAAACTCAAAACAGATGTTGGACCAAATAGATCCATATGTAGCAACTGAAGGACAGATGAGATTGAATTTACTTCTTTGGTCTTATGAGAAGTTTTGTGTTGCTTACCTTTAAGGCATGCTACACAATGATCATCACAAATGAACTCCTTTTGTGGTAAGCCTCTTACCAGATTCTTTTTAACTAAAGCATTCATGGACTTGAAGTTCATGTGACACATCCTTCTATGCCAAAGAGCAGACTCATTTGATGATGCTTTGGATATTAAACAGCTTAAAGTATTTGATTTGGATAAGAGATCTGTGTCCAGGCAGTAAACATTGTCCTTTCTTGGTGTTCTTAGTAAAACAAGATTTTCAGGAACCTTGAAATCTTTTGAAAGAACAATGCACTCAGAATCTGTGAACAGAACAATGTTTTGTTTGTCACAGATTTGAGAGACACTTAATAAATTGTACTTAAGTTGTTCAACATACAAAACATCATGGAATGTCATGTTGCCTGCATTAACAGTACCTTTACCTGTAACCTTACCTCCTTTTGAGTTGCCTCCAAATGCAACAAAACCTCCATCAAAACCTTTGAAATTTGACAAGCATTCAGAGTTGCCTGTCATGTGCCTAGAGCATCCACTGTCCAGATGCCATCTTGTTCTATGAGGAGACCTGTGGTTGCCCTGCACAAATAACAGCTTAGTTAGTAGTGGAGTAAACCCAAACCAAATTGGTTTTGGGTTGGCCTTGTACATTGACATAACTAAATACTGTTTTTGACTTCTTATATTTAGTGAGATCTACTGATGGAGTCTTTGGAGAGTATTTGGTGATTATATGAGGTATCCAACTATTTTGATCATCTTTTCTTCTAACAGTCTCAGATGGTTCACTAGCAGCTCCAGATTGATGCTCAGCAGTTTGAGCTGTGTTTGTAGTGCTAACAGTTTCAGTTTTTGCACTAACAGCATCAGATTTTGACTTAGCAGTCTGATCTTTTGCATTAGCAGTTTGAGCATCAGATTTGTCCTTGACACACCATATTTGTTTAAGACTTGATTTAGGCTTCGCCAAAACTTGTTTTTGATGTGTGGACTGTTTTTTGTTAACTTTGGAAATCTTGTGATCAACTGTTTTCTTTGGAACTGCTGTGGAAGGTTTCACTTTTGAGTGCTTTGCCTGAATAAGATTTGATTTTGTGTGATGCACAGTCTGTTTTGCAACAGCTGGTTTGTAAAAACAATCTTTGGCTAAGTGATTCTTCCTTCCACAGTGAAAACATCTTTTGACAGTTTGAATTGGAAAACCAGATTTTTCTGCCAATTTCTGGTTCTTGTTTCTCTGATTTCCTCTTACCTGTTGTTGTTTAGGAAACTTTTGAACACCATGCTTTTGCATGTGCAGACAGAAGCAATTTTACCTCTTTTATTTCCTTTTGATGAAGATGCAGTGTTACAGTTAGAATGTACAAAAACTTGTGGAGTAGCATTGCATACACTCATCTTCTCTTTTCCTTTCTTACTGGGGGCTTGGACCTCTATGGGTGCACTCATTGTGTCACAGTCTCTATTTTGACTCTTATCTTCCTTTAATTCAGGACTGTTATCAAGAATAGGATCTACAATAGTCATAGACTCATCTAGTGGTTCATTGACAAGTCTATCAGCAACCTCACTCATTGGATGAATGTACTTGTTATTGTATGGAGATGGAGTAGCTCTGTATCCTATTCCTTCTTTGGGATTGACCTGAGATTTCACTCTATCTTTAAATTGGACTTCCATTAGGTGTTCCAGCTTTTGATTTGCTAACTTGAAGTTTCCTAGATCTATGTTAACATATTCTAGTTTTTTATTAGCCTCAAACACCTTTTGTTCAGTCTCTTCTACCTTTTTATTCAGAGATTCTATTTTCTTATTTAGCTCCTTTTTCTCCCACTCATGATAGGTTCTATCATACCCCATTTGAATCTCATTATCCTTATAATCATTGATCTGTTTTTCCAGATAATCTATGGCTTGCATGTATTCATATCTCCTTTCTTCCATCTTAGCTAGAGTTTTGCACATGCTCTCATTATGATCTCTGTATTTTTTAACCATATTTTTGCATGATTGAGAGCAGAGTTTAGAATTTACCTCAGAGGGCAATTCAGTGGAGGAGACATTTGATGTTTCTGCCATAAGTGCTTGATTTTGAAATTCTTCCTCTGTCTGATTACTCCAGTCAAACACATTGTCTTCTTGGAGACAAGTGCTGTTGATGATGATGTTTGAATGGGCTGTGAAGTCCTTGATGGCTGTTGACCTTGAGATCTACATTCTCTGGCAAAGTGACCAAGCTTATGGCATTTATAGCATTCCACTTTTGATTTATCAAAAGATGGTTTGCCTTCTGTCTTGGCTTGAAAGTTGGCCCTACCAGTTCTTTTCAGACATCTTTTGGCCCTCATGGTCAGCATTGCATGTTGCCACTTTAAATCCATCTCTTCAAGATCATCTGGATGAATTTGTTCCAAGTCTTCAACATTTAGAGCAAATAATCCATCATTGGCAACAAAGGCCTCATAGTGAGTTTCAGTAGAGTTGCCATCACCACCTGAGAAAGAATCACAGTTATTAGATTTTTCAGAAGACAGAAGAGCAGTATTGTGATTATAAGAAAAAGATTTCTTTTTAGCATCAATCTCAGTCTCAAACACTCTTAAACTGTTATACAGATCATCCAATTCTATCTCATCAAGAGTGTCTTTTGTTCTCCATTGTGCAGCATAGACTGTCCATTCTTCTCCAAGAGATCTGAGAAACTTTCTGTTGACTACATCTTGATCCAGATTGACCTTTGCACTTTCCAGTTCACTTATCAGTTTGTTGAACCTGTCAAAAATTTGAGTAAGGTTTTCATTCTTGCCACCAGAAAAGTTTTCATACTGCTGTTTCAAGAGGTCCTTTTGGTTTCTCTTGGTACTGGCATTACCAGCAAACCTCTTCTCTAAGGCATTCCAAAGAGAATGAGCAGTATAAAATTTTTTGAACTGATGTTGATAAGCATTAGGAATGGCTATTTGTAACAGTGTAAGTGCTTTTACTTCCTTCATTCTAGCCTTCCTTTCAAGTTCAGTTTTTGGAGGAGTTTTGACTGGTTTTCCCTCTTCATCAAGTTCTGGATCAACTACAGGAGGAAATTCAACAGCTTCCCATATGGCATAATCAATGAATTGAATAGGCTGTTGAATCCTGAGTTTCCACATCTCAAACTCAGTGGGCTTGAGCATAGGCACTTTGAGTCCTTGCCCAGATCCACTGCTGCTGTTTTCAAATTCCATTGCAAAACAATTAAAAATTTAAAAGAAAGTTTTTGACTTTGAAAAACAAAGAGTAACCTGGTTTGAAAAACCTGATTTGAACAATCTGGTTTGACAAACCTGGCTCTGATACCACTTGACAGGATCTAAATATGAATTACCAAGACTAACTGATTTGAATTTATCAGAGTATAAATCAATAATCTTGCTTTGAATCAAAGTTTAATCAAGAAGTTTGCGGAATAACACTTAATTATTTTAACAAAAACTTTCAGAATCAATAATTAATAAACACACAAGAAGTAATCAAGACTGTTTGTATTGCTTAATTCAATGATTACAATCACCTCTAATCTGTTTGATTAGACGAAGAACACAGACTGTTCTTAGGGTTTTACAACCTTAGAGGCTTATGAAAACTCTATCAATAAAGCAATTACAGACTCAAAATATGCAGAAAACTCCTATACAATAGAAAGACCTATTCTATGTATTTATATTGCTTCTTGATATGTTTCCTTGACGAATAATGACTTCTCTGATAGTAGATATGCTGGAATCTTCACATAGATATCGTTTCCTGAAAATCAGCACTTTCTGTTTCTGAAACTGTTGAGCAGCTTGAATCCCTTGACAGCATGAGCAGAGCAGCTTGAGTTGTTTTGCTCTGGCAGCTTGAACTTTTACACTAGCAGCTCGAGTTTCTTTAACTAGCAGCATGAACTTTGTATTTACATTTAAAAACTACTAACAGTCTGAGAAGTTTAACTAACAGCTTGAATATACTTAAACTATTTCCCAACAGAGTTTGATATGGAGCCAATTAGAGTTTGTAAGCTAGCCAGAGTGGCTGGAAGGGTAGAGTTGCAAGAAGTGAGAAGTGATGACAGCTGTTGGGAAATAACTGTCATTGAGGACACAGAGTCCTGCTGAATGGAAAGAATAGAGGAGAGAGAGGTGGACACAGTTTGCAGCTGAGCAGTGAGTGCTAACAGCTGTGGAGAGGAATCAGGTTGTGGAGTGGTAGGGAAAGAGGCTTTGAACGAATCAAAGAACCCCTGAAGCTGTGTAGACACAGAGTCTGATATAATGGAGGGTAGAGAGTTCATGGTATTTTCCAAAGAACCAACTTTGTTGGTCAGCAAAGAAAGCTGATCCTTCAAAGGCAGGTCTTTGGGAGATGGAGGTGTATGGGTAGATTGTTTTGAGTGGGTAGATGGAGAGGAAGATGATGAGGCTGGTTTTTGAGGATGTGATGGAGAGGGAAGAGAGACTTTGGACAGAAGCTCCATAGCCTGGGCAAAAGTAAGATGGCCCAGTTTGGAGGGATCGAAGGGTCCTTCAGCAGCGGCTGTAGCTGCATCACCAGGAGAAGGGGATGATGTTTGGGGCCTTTTAGATGCTGCTTGTGTTGCAACACCCTCATGAAGACCACTGGTGGTTCCCTCTGCAGTGCCTTGGTCTAAAGGCACCTCATCATTGGGAGATGAGATATGCATTTCAACATCAGCAGTGGTGAAACCTGCTGATGGAATTTGCATGGAGGGAGCAGCCTCACCAGAGGGATGGTGTGATCCCTGAGGTTCATCAGCTTGGGTTGTTGGTCCCTCAGCAGCTGTTTGGTGTACAACAGCTGTATCATGGGGAGCAGAAGTTTGAGACTGAGCTGCTGATTGGTCTATACCAGCAGCGTGGACACCTCGTGCAGACTCAGGGTGTGAGGAGATTTTAGTGGGGGACAGTGTGGACACAGTATGGAGTGGAGAGGACTCCTGTCTTTCAATATCCTCAGCCTGTTGGGAGGCTGGGATAGTTGATGTGGGTATCTCCATTTGTACAACTGGTTCCTGTTGGGAGGAACCAGAGGGTCTAGGCTGACTCTGGGTCGACTCAGATTGGAGTGAAGCATGCTCCAGATGAGCTGAACCTTCTCCCAAAATAGGAGAGGCAGCTGGGGTTGCTTCTTTTTCAACTGAACCCTGTTGAGAGGGAACAGAGGAGGTGGTTTTGTGGGCTGATTTCTTTTTGGAAATTGATTTTCTGTGATAGAGAATGGATGGAGTGGGTGATTGTGGAGAGGGGAGAGGATCTGTTTGGACAGGGTGTGAGACTGGGTTAGGAACAGTGGGGCTGGCCTGTTCCATAGTCCCTTGTGCCACAGAGGCACCAGCCACAAAGGCTTCAGGCTCAACAAATGAACCAAGGTGAGGAGCTTGCTCCTCCTCAGCCACAGAGGCTAAAGGAACAGACTCAGACTGAGCTGTTTTGGCCTTCTTTTTCACAGGCCCAGCTTCAGTTGCCAGGGTCCTTTTAACAAGCTTGGACCTGGCTTTGGATTTTGTTACGGGAGCAGCAGCTTCTGGATCCACCCTCACATCAGAGGGTCCTTCCACCAAACCTAACAGCCTCCTCATTGGTGTGGATAGAGGAGGCTCATTTTGCAGGACTGGAGTATAATAAACTCTATTCCCTATAACTGGGAATGCAGCAGTCTTAAGTAGAGGCTGAGAGTTATAGAGACGCTCACCACAAACATGTCTGAAAATGAGGCTCAGAAACCTGGGATATCGAACAGCAGCTGGTCTTGACTCTTGCTGCACCAGGTTCCTCAAATTCACAAAAATCCATTTGGCCATGTCCATGGTAGTTCCATCCACAAGCTGCAGAACTACAGGGATTTCATCACGGCTCAGTTGGTCAAAGGAACCAACCTTGCTGCTGAAGCACATCACCGCAGAGGCGAATAAGAAGCTGTAGGTAGGAGAGAGGTCCTTCCTGAACAGTGTTGCTCCAATTTTTGGTTCTGCTACACCACAGAAGTGCAGCAGATTCTTCATCTGTTCATCTTCAGGCTGTGGTCGATCATATTGTGCAACCACAGGGAGTCGAAGAACTTCCCTGAGCAGATGAGTGTTGATCTCAATGTTCTGAGTCCCATTGAGTATGGTGCCCTTGATGACTTTGGTTTCTGGGATGTAGGCACAGGTATACCAGAACTCATACACCATCTCCTGGTACAGGACACCAGGAGATGCAGTCATGGCGTAGTTCAACGGATGAACTTTCAGAAACTCCACCATTTGGTCATAGCCCTTCCCCACATAGTTTTTGGGGATTGTGAGGTTGGCAATGTAGTTGGTGGGCTTAATGGTCAGCATTGTGGTGATTGATGAGTGTTTGACAACATCCTCACCAACAAATACTGGGAGAAAGGGATTAGGTCTGTGAGCCATTTGGGAAATTTTTGAGGTTGAGGAAGCAAAGGACACTTAGTCGATTTTAGGGTTCTTGAGAATTTCTGGAAGTGATGAGGAGGACGAAGATGAAACTGTATTTAGGTATTTATAGGATTTGAATGTGAGTGTGTAAGAGAGAGAAGATTTTGGGCGGTTTGATTTGAA